>CM017571.1:32844612-33409612 GCA_007844125.1 Sinonovacula constricta
GTATTCGAAAAAATTTTCTTATAGAAACAATTAAACGCAGATTCTGAATATCGAGCTAGACCTGAATACCGAGCTGGCTGGGAATTGGGTATTTGCAATATTTTCTGTAAAGATACTTTTAAACGCAGAGTTTGAATATCGAGCTAGAGCCGAATACCTATCTGGCTGGGAATTGGGTATTCGAAAAAAAAAAATTAATAGAAACTTTTTAAGCAGAGTTTGAATATCGACCTAGAGCCGAATACCTATCTGGCTGGGAATTGGGTATTCAAAATATTTTTTTAATAGAAACTTTTTAAGCATAGTTTGAATATCGAGCTAGACCTGAATACCTATCTGGCTGGGAATTGGGTATTCGAAATGTTTTTCTTATAGAAACAATTAAACGCAGATTCTGAATATTGAGCTAGACCTGAATACCGAGCTGGCTGGGAATTGGGTATTCGAAATATTTTCTGTAAAAATACTTTTAAACGCAGAGTTTGAATATCGAGCTAGAGCCGAATACCTATCTGGCTGGGAATTGGGTATTCGAAAAAATTTTTTTAATAGAAACTTTTTAAGCAGAGTTTGAATATCGACCTAGAGCCGAATACCTATCTGGCTGGGAATTAGGTATTCAGAGTTTGAATATCGAGCTAGACCTGAATACCTATCTGGCTGGGAATTGGGTATTCGAAAAAAATTTCTTATAGAAACAATTAAACGCAGATTCTGAATATCGAGCTAGACCTGAATACCGAGCTGGCTGGGAATTGGGTATTCGAAATATTTTCTGTAAAAATACTTTTAAACGCAGAGTTTGAATATCGAGCTAGAGCCGAATACCTATCTGGCTGTGAATTGGGTATTCGAAAAAAATTTTTTTAATTGAAACTTTTTAAGCAGAGTTTGAATATCGACCTAGAGCCGAATACCTATCTGGCTGGGAATTGGGTATTCAAAATACTTTTTTAATAAAAAACTTTTTAAGCAGAGTTTGAATATCGAGCTACACCTGAATACCTATCTGGCTGGGAATTGGGTATTCGAAAAATTTTTCTTATAGAAACAATTAAACGCAGATTCTGAATATCGAGCTAGACCTGAATACCGAGCTGGCTGGGAATTGGGTATTCGAAATATTTTCTGTAAAAATACTTTTAAACGCAGAGTTTGAATATCTAGCTAGAGCCGAATACCTATCTGGCTGGGAATTGGGTATTCGAAAAAATTTTTTAATAGAACCTTTTTAAGCAGAGTTTGAATATCGACCTAGAGCCGAATACCTATCTGGCTGGGAATTGGGTATTCAAAATACTTTTTAATAGAAACTTTTTAAGCAGAGTTTGAATATCGACCTAGAGCCGAATACCTATCTGGCTGGGAATTAGGTATTCAGAGTTTGAATATCGAGCTAGACCTGAATACCTATCTGGCTGGGAATTGGGTATTCGAAAAAAATTTCTTATAGAAACAATTAAACGCAGATTCTGAATATCGAGCTAGACCTGAATACCGAGCTGGCTGGGAATTGGGTATTCGAAATATTTTCTGTAAAAATACTTTTAAACGCAGAGTTTGAATATCGAGCTAGAGCCGAATACCTATCTGGCTGTGAATTGGGTATTCGAAAAAAAATTTTTTAATAGAAACTTTTTAAGCAGAGTTTGAATATCGACCTAGAGCCGAATACCTATCTGGCTGGGAATTGGGTATTCAAAATACTTTTTTAATAAAAAACTTTTTAAGCAGAGTTTGAATATCGAGCTACACCTGAATACCTATCTGGCTGGGAATTGGGTATTCGAAAAATTTTTCTTATAGAAACAATTAAACGCAGATTCTGAATATCGAGCTAGACCTGAATACCGAGCTGGCTGGGAATTGGGTATTCGAAATATTTTCTGTAAAAATACTTTTAAACGCAGAGTTTGAATATCTAGCTAGAGCCGAATACCTATCTGGCTGGGAATTGGGTATTCGAAAAAAAATTTTAATAGATCCTTTTTAAGCAGAGTTTGAATATCGACCTAGAGCCGAATACCTATCTGGCTGGGAATTGGGTATTCAAAATACTTTTTAATAGAAACTTTTTAAGCAGAGTTTGAATATCGAGCTAGACCTGAATACCTATCTGGCTGGGAATTGGGTATTCGAAAAAAAATTCTTATAGAAACAATTAAACGCAGATTCTGAATATCGAGCTAGACCTGAATACCGAGCTGGCTGGGAATTGGGTATTCGAAATATTTTCTGTAAAAATACTTTTAAACGCAGAGTTTGAATATCGAGCTAGAGCCGAATACCTATCTGGCTGGGAATTGGGTATTCGAAAAAAAAATTTTTAATAGAAACTTTTTAAGCAGAGTTTGAATATCGACCTAGAGCCGAATACCTATCTGGCTGGGAATTGGGTATTCAAAATATTTTTTTTAATAGAAACTTTTTAAGCAGAGTTTGAATATCGAGCTAGACCTGAATACCTATCTGGCTGGGAATTGGGTATTTAAAAATTTTTTCTTATAGAAACAATTAAACGCAGATTCTGAATATCGAGCTAGACCTGAATACCGAGCTGGCTGGGAATTGGGTATTCGAAATATTTTCTGTAAAAATACTTTTAAACGCAGAGTTTGAATATCGAGCTAGAGCCGAATACCTATCTGGCTGGGAATTGGGTATTCGAAAAAAAATTTTTAATTGAAACTTTTTAAGCAGAGTTTGAATATCGACCTAGAGCCGAATACCTATCTGGCTGGGAATTGGGTATTCAAAATACTTTTTTTATAGAAACTTTTTAAGCAGAGTTTGAATATCGAGCTAGACCTGAATACCTATCTGGCTGGGAATTGGGTATTCGAAAAAAATTTCTTGTAGAAACAGTTAAACGCAGATTCTGAATATCGAGCTAGACCTGAATACCGAGCTGGCTGGGAATTGGGTATTCGAAATATTTTCTGTAAAAATACTTTTAAACGCAGAGTTTGAATATCGAGCTAGAGCCGAATACCTATCTGGCTGGGAATTGGGTATTCGAAATATTTGCATATGCTACATACGGACAAATACATTGCCATGCCATTGCGGGCATAAAAAAATGTTGACTTATCGTCATATTGTTTTATTATCCGTAAGAAATTGTTGCCGACGGAGTCCGAATGATTTTTGCCGGCGATTAATTTAAGCATTTTAGGTGGGTATTTTGATCGGCATGCAGAATAATGCAGACTCTATTTCCGACGGAAATAGAATGTTATAGACGGTGCAGCCGTTAGAGATCTCAATAAAAATGCCGACGGAATGTTAATTTTGCAGACGAAGACTAAAATGTGTTTTACCAACAGTGGATTGAATAGTATTGCCGACGGAAACCGGAAATGTATTGCCGACGGATAATGTAAAATTTTGCCGACAGTGAATTCAACAGTTTGCCTAGACTTGAAACGTGTTGCCGACTATGAATTAAATAATTGATAAATTCTGTGATACCTTTGGCGACAGTGACATTTTTGATTATGACGGATCATTGACGAATGTTGCCGACGGATACTTTAATTAAGCATTTTAGGTGGGTATTTTGATCGGCATGCAGAATAATGCAGACTCTATTTCCGACGGAAATAGAATGTTATAGACGGTGCAGCCGTTAGAGATCTCAATAAATATGCCGACGGAGTATTAATTTTGCAGACGAAGACTAAAAAGTGTTTTACCAACAGTGGATTGAATAGTATTGCCGACGGAAACCGGAAATGTATTGCCGACGGATAATGTAAAATTTTGCCGACAGTGAATTCAACAGTTTGCCTAGACTTGAAAAGTGTTGCCGACTATGAATTAAATAATTGATAAATTCTGTGATACCTTTGGCGACAGTGACATTTTTTATTATGACGGATCATTGACGAATGTTGCCGACGGATACTTTAATTGTGTTGCCGACGAAGACATAAAAAGTTGTACCGTAGACATCTAAAACATTGTTGCTGAGAGTGACATAGACAGTTTACCAATGGCTGAAGAGATTTTCATTTTGATGATGAAGGTGACCTTTCCATTTATGTTGTCGTTGAAGCAGTTCCTAGATTTCGGTCAAACCTGTTTGTTCCTTTTAGTGTTAGTGTACTCAAGACAAAAGTGCTTATTGTCTGTTGTACCTTGAGCACAGCGCTGTCAGGCTGGTGTTGCTTTAAGTTCCAAATCGCCATAAATAGTTTTTAAAGATAACACTGCATATACCCCATATCTTCCTTGATTAGTTTGCAACAAAATATTTCCCTTCAAAAGTAAGATTGTAAGTGATCGATTTTCAAATTAGGGATGGGTGTAGGGATGACCCTGCATGAATGTAGGGCACTAGATCTCCCTAGTTATGTCCCGCCCGGCGCATACTTAGACCGCGTGCTACACAAAGGGTGCGGAGACTTAGCATGTATTTGGGTTGGAGAGAAAGGCGAGTTTGTACTATTTGTGGTTACTATGTAATAGTTAGAACATATTAAGTCGATTTTTAATGGTTAAGAAGGGGCGGAGCGAGCGACAGCGAGCGAGCTCCTTCTTAGCCATTAAAAATCGACTTAATATGTTCTAACTTACTTAGAATATAACCTACATTTTTATTGGTCGATTCAAAAGTCATGAAACTACGTCACTCTTCCTGAATGCTGTGTAATCACGTCATCTGTGTTTTAGGATAGTCGTGTGAAATGGATATTAAATTTGACCTAGGCGATCTTGATTTATTGTTTAAAGAACAGGATGACTTTGACTCTGGAGAACTGGGTACACTTACTCAGTTAATGGATATACCAACACAGCAGCTGTTCAATAATCAGTCAACTAGCACACGATTCTCGGATCCAGTGTCAAGTTCGGATATTAAAATACAACAACAGGCAGGTGTGCCCAAGAAAACTAGGCAGGCTAATAATTGGACTCTTAATTTGTGGAAAGACTGGGCTCGACACCGTAACGTTCAGTTAATATTTGCTAACGATTATCAATTTTGTTCCATTTTTTTACCTGTAAAAAAACAGGCTGTATCTATTTGAACCGATTGTATTACATGCGGTATTGTTTATGCAGTAGATCTACACTGAACTGGTTTGATTACATAGTTAAATGTTCCATTGTTTGTATAAAATAAACGAATATAAATGTTCCATTGTTTTTATAAAATAAACGAATAAACAATCGTTTTCATTTCCAACACTTTTAACATGGTGCCGTACACGAATGGCATTACTTTAATGTGTAAGTTAGCCTTATTTGGCAATGTTTACTACAAACGTACGAGAGGCGGAGCTAAACTGTCCCGCCAAATAGTCACGTGCTTTAAAATAGATCCATGCTCTTAATAATTAAGAGCGTCACTTAATGAAGGTTTATCTGAAAGCTGATTGGTGGAAAATGTAGGTCATATTCTAAGTACGGAAGAGGATATCCACCAATATTCTTATTACTATTTCTAACTTTCAATACATGGATTAGTTACATCTAATGTCAATTTGTAGATTGCAACATCGCGCATGCTAAATACCGCTATCTAATTACATCCTAAATTTTATAAACTAGTATCACATGAAAATGTTCACATTTCAACATTACATTTGAACAATTTCACATTTCCTGCATATACAAATTACAAATCGCTAGGAGAATCACGAATACATTTTACATTTCTTGAATCTAATTTACAAGTTACTAATCTAGAGGCGCAAATTTAAAATGTACATTGCATAACACCAGTTCGACAATAGGACGCAAAGGGCGCTTCTAACACGGGAATGTCCATCTACAAACAGAATGTACAGCTTCAATTCGTCCGCGTTCGTCTGTATTTCCAAGTTGTGAGTTTCTTACTGACAGAATCAGACACACGTATTATTTTTGTGCTATACAATTTTAGGGATATTATTCTGTAATTAAATGGGGATCATGATATTACTACTTATACATATATCATTCGTGACATGTACTGTAGACATGCACCAATAAAAGTCGGTCCATATTTACACGTCTCTACTTTTTCCTCAAACTGTATGAATCGGTTCAAATAGTGTTCGCATAATTTTATCTCTCAGGTCGAGATCTGACAGCCCCTACACAACCGCCCCACCCCCCAATCCCCTATCAACCTCTCTGGCCCCACCGGTTTTCATTTAACTGCATAAAACTGCATATATCCAAATTTAACCGGAGTGATCCGAGCTGGCAAAATTCCGTTACCGGTACAAAGTATTGAGTTCGAACCCAAGACCTCCTCCGTAATCAGGTGCTCTACCACCTGGTCTACCTGGGCAGAGAGTTTTTAACCTTCCTTATATTAAGCCAAGCATCAACAGAACTACCAGTACCTAGCCTTTTCCTGCTCCACAGGGTTCTCTGAAGAACCCATTCTGACGCCACTAAAAAAGCTGGAAAAATCCTATTACCGAGGGCGGGGGTCGAACCCAAGACCTCCTGCTCTTGAGGCAGGTGTTCTAGCAACTGTGCTACATTATCACCTGACTCTGGGGAAAGCATGTTCACTACATCACGTACCCCTGTTGATGTAGTTCAATTTCAATGCACTGTAAATCCGAATGCGAATGTGTTAGTATGTTCATCTGGAAAAGTCCGATACGTATATTAAATTGGATTGAATGTAGTTTTAAGAAATCAAAGACTTAATGGTAAAATTACTTGCAGAATTATAAAACATTCATTAATAACTACTTTAGGCAAAAGACAACGCGTTTAATTTGATGCCAAATAACGTTGGCTGTTTTTTATTGTATCTCTTTTGAAGAATCATTTATGATTCCGTTCTATATTTATTTATGTGGTACCGACAGCTAGCGTCTGAAGGTTGTCAGTTCTTAACTTATACATTAGTAATTTGTGACTTGAGAATTGTGACTTTGAGTTTTGTAACTTGTAAAATGTAAGCGAACATAAAATGTGTGACCTGATAAGTGAGACTTGAGATTTGTAATTTCCAAATTGAATACGAGAAATAGATACAGGTAAAAACGAAGGTGTTTATGCAAAGCTAGGTAACCAGCTCAAACTCGATTTTCAAACTCGGCGATGAATAGTCCCTATACTAAAAATATTTCGAATACCTAATTCCCAGCTGGTTATTCAGGCCTAGCTCGATATTGACACTCTGCTTGAATAGTTTCTATGCTAAAAATATTTCGAATACCCAATTCCCAGCAAGCTCGGTATTCAGGTCTAGCTCGATATTCAAAATATGCGTTCAATTGTTCCTAGAATAAAAATATTTTGAATACCCAATTCCCAGCCAGCTAGGTATTCAGGTCTAGCTCGATGTTCAAACTCTGCTTAAATAGTTTCTATTAAAAAAATATGTCGAATACCCAATTCCCAGCCAGCTAGGTATTCAGGTCTAGCTCGATGTTCAGAATCTGCGTTTAATTGTTTCTATAAGAAAAAAAAATTGAATACCCAAATCCCAGCCAGCTATGTATTCAGGTCTAGCTCGATATTCAAAATATGCGTTCAATTGTTCCTAGAATAAAAATATTTTGAATACCCAATTCCCAGCCAGCTCGGTATTCAGGTCTAGCTCGATATTCAAAATATGCGTTCAATTGTTCATAGAATAAAATATTTTGAATACCCAATTCCCAGCCAGCTAGGTATTCAGGTCTAGCTCGATATTCAAACTCTGCTTAAAAAGTTTCTATTAAAAAAAATATGTCGAATACCCAATTCCCAGCCAGATAGGTATTCGGCTCTAGGTCGATATTCAAACTCTGCCTAAAAAAGTTTCTATTAATTTTTTTTTTCGAATACCCAATTCCCAGCCAGATAGGTATTCGGCTCTAGCTCGATATTCAAACTCTGCGTTTAAAAGTATTTTTAGAGAAAATATTTCGAATACCCAATTCCCAGCCAGCTCGGTATTCAGGTCTAGCTCGATATTCAGAATCTGCGTTTAATTGTTTCTTTAAGAATTTTTTTTCGAATACCCAATTCCCAGCCAGATAGGTATTCAGGTGTAGCTCGATATTCAAACTCTGCTTAAAAAGTTTCAATTAAAAAAAGTATTTTGAATACCCAATTCCCAGCCAGATAGGTATTCGGCTCTAGGTCGATATTCAAACTCTGCTTAAAAAGTTTCTATTAAAAAAAAAATTCGAATACCCAATTCCCAGCCAGATAGGTATTCGGCTCTAGCTCGATATTCAAACTCTGCGTTTAAAAGTATTTTTACAGAAAATATTTCGAATACCCAATTCCCAGCCAGCTCGGTATTCAGGTCTAGCTCGATATTCAGAATCTGCGTTTAATTGTTTCTATAAGAAAATTTTTTCGAATACCCAATTCCCAGCCAGATCGGTATTCAGGTCTAGCTCGATATTCAAATTCTGCTTAAAAAGTTTCTATTAAAAAAGTATTTTGAATACCCAATTCCCAGCCAGATAGGTATTCGGCTCTAGGTCGATATTCAAACTCTGCTTAAAAAGTTTCAATTAAAATTTTTTTTTCGAATACCCAATTCCCAGCCAGATAGGTATTCGGCTCTAGCTCGATATTCAAACTCTGCGTTTAAAAGTATTTTTACAGAAAATATTTCGAATACCCAATTCCCAGCCAGCTCGGTATTCAGGTCTAGCTCGATATTCAGAATCTGCGTTTAATTGTTTCTATAAGAAAATTTTTTCGAATACCCAATTCCCAGCCAGATAGGTATTCAGGTCTAGCTCGATATTCAAACTCTGCTTAAAAAGTTTCTATTAAAAAAAATATTTTGAATACCCAATTCCCAGCCAGATAGGTATTCGGCTCTAGGTCGATATTCAAACTCTGCTTAAAAAGTTTCTATTAAAAAAAATTTTTTCGAATACCCAATTCCCAGCCAGATAGGTATTCGGCTCTAGCTCGATATTCAAACTCTGCGTTTAAAAGTATTTTTAGAGATAATATTTCGAATACCCAATTCCCAGCCAGCTCGGTATTCAGGTCTAGCTCGATATTCAGAATCTGCGTTTAATTGTTTCTTTAAGAATTTTTTTTCGAATACCCAATTCCCAGCCAGATCGGTATTCAGGTCTAGCTCGATATACAAACTCTGCTTAAAAAGTTTCTATTAAAAAAGTATTTTGAATACCCAATTCCCAGCCAGATAGGTATTCGGCTCTAGGTCGATATTCAAACTCTGCCTAAAAAAGTTTCTATTAATTTTTTTTTTCGAATACCCAATTCCCAGCCAGCTCGGTATTCAGGTCTAGCTCGATATTCAGAATCTGCGTTTAATTGTTTCTATAAGAATTTTTTTTCGAATACCCAATTCCCAGCCAGATAGGTATTCAGGTCTAGCTCGATGTTCAAACTCTGAATACCTAATTCCCAGCCAGATAGGTATTCGGCTCTAGGTCGATATTCAAACTCTGCTTAAAAAGTTTCTATTAAATTTTTTTTTTCGAATACCCAATTCCCAGCCAGATAGGTATTCGGCTCTAGCTCGATATTCAAACTCTGCGTTTAAAAGTATTTTTACAGAAAATATTTCGAATACCCAATTCCCAGCCAGCTCGGTATTCAGGTCTAGCTCGATATTCAGAATCTGCGTTTAATTGTTTCTATAAGAAAAAAATTTCGAATACCCAATTCCCAGCCAGATAGGTATTCAGATCTAGCTCGATATTCAAACTCTGCTTAAAAATTTTCTATTAAAAAAAATATTTTGAATACCCAATTCCCAGCCAGATAGGTATTCGGCTCTAGGTCGATATTCAAACTCTGCGTTTAATAGTATTTTTACAGAAAATATTTCGAATACCCAATTCCCAGCCAGCTCGGTATTCAGGTCTAGCTCGATATTCAAATCTGCTTTGAATAGTTTCTTTACAGAATGTATTTCGAATACCCAATTCCCAGCCAGTTAGGTATTCAGGTCTAGCACGACATTCAAACTCTGCATTGATATTTCGAATACCCAATTCCTAGCCAGCTCTGAATACGACTGCAGCTCTATATTCAATACCCAATACCTAGCTAGCTGGGTATTCGGTTGTATCTAGGAATTCGCGAATACCCAATTCCTAGCTGGCTGGGTATTCGGTTGTATCTGGATATTGAATACCCAATACCCAATTCCCAATTCCCAGCCAACTTCACAAACCTTAAAAGTAAAGAGTTAACGATGTCGCTGAGTGTATTATGAATCTGTTGCTAGGAGACCAAACCTAAATGAGCACACTTTGCCGTCGTCATGAAAGAAGACATGGAAGAAATAGATAGAACAGTATAATAATTGATTTGTTTTCCTAAATGTGTTAGTTCTCTTGTTCGTTGCTAGTTAGTGTACAATTAAATGAATAGACGACTGTACAATTATTGAAAAGGTTCGATCTTTACTTATTTGTTTTTCTCCATGAATAAAAAGACACTTCCGACATGAACAAATAGGTAAATAAAAATCGAATTATAAATAAAGTTTAGAATATACTTTCATTCTAAATTCTACTCTCCTCTATTTTGTCTTGGGTCAATAATAATGGTTTCAATAAGTCTTTTGTTGTGGTTGTCTTTTTACATAATAGAAAAATGGCATGGACATATTGTGTAATATCTATCTTGTATTAGAAGTATGATTATTGGTGATATCCGATAGTTGGCCTATATGAAATATAACAAACAAAACTTTACTTGGGGGAATGTGGCATTAAGGTCTGCGCATATTTATGTTTAAATGTCGAGTATCGAATACGAGTTCCGCGGATACTTCAACAAGTTTGCACAAGTTTGCATCATTGACTGGTTAAAACCGTGTTGTTGTTGTTTTTCCGATTGTTTACATAATACTTAAAGGAATCGACGCGGCTATTTTAACCGCGACTTTCACTTTACAAATATAAAACAAAATGGCTGACACTACTGGCAGTCCCAGTAAAGTTTGTACTGACAATTCAGTAACAATCGTCAAGTGACGTAGTTTCTATAGTTTAAAAATAGCTAACTGTGCAGCGTAGCTCAGATAGGATTTATTTGAAATGCGGAGTAGGGTGTTATGCTCAACATTTTACATTGATGTAGGATATAAAAAAACAACATTTCGCGGGATCTCTTCAAGAAACAATAGTTTATATGGGTGAGAAGGAAAACTGGTCCGAACTGTCGGATACCACCTTTATATTTTGAAGGAGTGTCCATCTTATGTGGATGTATCCTATTGTGTCATATTATAACGTTTAAATAATAATTATGAAGAAATACAAAAATAGGCGTTCATGATTGTAAAAAGACCCTAAGTTTAACACCGCTTTACTATATAAACTCTCTCTCTCTCTCTCTCTCCGTCCTTCTCCTGCCCTCTCTCTTCCCTACCCATGTTTCCTCTTAATTACCTGTCTCTCCGTCTCTTTCTGCGTATGTCTTGCTGTCATTAGCTTTTTCCCCGCCATTCCCAGTAAGTATATCGTCCCATTTTTATTTTAAATATGCTCCCTGTTTTCCATCTCATTTCATTTGTTCTCATTTCTTTCTCTTTGACAATCCTTTATGTCTTTTACGTTTTTTTCAAACTCAGTGGGCACTGTTATTCTAACCAGTATACAGTGTTAAGTGATGTTCATAAAAATAAAGTGGATCGTCTAACACTTGCGTAATTCGACTTATGACAGGCATCAACGTATGCGAGCAGAATACCAATGTTGACGGTTAAAAAGCTCGGTACAAAAATAGAATATGAACATCTTATACCTTCCTGAACTGAATATCAAGTTTATGGTTTATCTACAAAAGGTCTTTGATATTCATTCGGGCTTGCATTGCATCAGCATGTCAATGTAATACACCGTAGCTGTGCAACCTTACTTTTGCATCCAAGATGAATACCAAAGCGACCCGCATTGATAGAAATTACAAATTGTAACAATATACCCATTTAAAAAAGAAACGTACCATTTAGACAATGCATTGTTAGCATTTACCCATTGCAGGGGGTGGGGTCGTTATGAATCAAGATCCATTCAACTTTATCGCAGTAAGGGACCCTAACTTCCATCTAAGCAGCCAACAGACACAATTTACATTAAAAGCTTACTATTGTTTAAGCTTACATGTGTTTTCACAACTCTACTCCTTTACCTGGCTTATTGGGGGATGTATCCCTATAGTATAACTACGTTTAAATGATCTGTATTGACAATAAGCTAAACAAGTTATGGCACACTTTATTTTGTAGGATGTACATACCCACGTGTGCTGTACGAGTTACAAAAGTAGATACTTTATTACAATATAACGTAAACGTAAGTGCTTCCCACCGCGTGGGTTTTAGTACCGTTCGAGCTAAAGGACTGTGAGCATGTCTTCCAGCTGACCGGCGGTGCGCCGGTGGTTCTACCCAGACATTTGTCTGGAATGTCTGGGGTCTTTCTCCACCAAAACAGCTTGACGTTGCTATAATAATCATAATAGGTTGCGGCGATGTATCTCAAAAACAGAACAAAACATAAAAAAAAATTATGTTATCTACTATCAGTGTCGACCAACGCATATTCTCACACTCGTTTAATATTATTCGATTCATACAGCCTCTTGTAGTTTTTTTCTTAAATCAAACGATTAATTAATTCTTTTGAATAAAAATTCATGACGATTTGATTAATGTTCGCCTCTGTGCAGTGGCAGAGCCCACGGCTACTGAATACTCCGAAGATGGTCTCAAGGCAAAACATCACAAACGTCCAAAAGTCTTGCCAGTACCGCGCATCTTTTTCAAGATATTAATTGTTTATATTACTGTACATGCATATGATTTCTATTTTTATCTTTTCTCTTTAAGTCAAAATACTCTTGGGAAGATTTTTATTATTTTGATGCAATTGATAATTTGCTGTTAAAACATAAATTGAACGCCATCCGTTGCTTTACATCAATTCTCTTTTTCGTGCAAGCTTATTTTAACAGGTATCTCAGATATGTGGAGAGTACGCCGAACCCAAGGCCGCTGGTATGGGAAAGACAGCCCTCTGGAAGTACAAATGACATGAAGTTATTCAACCTATGTTCTAAGTAAGACGGACATACAAACAAACAAATTTAGAACGCAATGAACGACGGACAGACAGGCTGACTGAAGTAAGACATACAACAACCGGACTAAAAATAAAATGACAGAGGGAGAAGCATACTGACAGAGAGATGGAGGGAGAGAGTGAGCGAGAGAAACAAAGGGAAAGGGGGAGAGAAACAAAAGGAAAGAGGGAGAGAAACAAAGGGAAAGAGGGAGAGAAAGATAGAGAGGGAGAGAGAGAGAGAGAGAGGAGAGAGAGAGAGAGAGAGAGAGAGAGAGAGGGGGGACGAAGGGGAGAAAGTGGAACAGACAGACAAACAAACTGACAACCTAAAAGTAGGACATCTACATACACCTAAGACGTGTACAAAAGTGTCCAAGGCTAACATGTTGCAGTGAAATAAAATGTAACATAGATTAATCAAGAAAGTACCTTTCATCTCCTTTTCTCTTAAAAGCTTCCTCATCGAGATTTTCTCTGGTCTGAAATGTATAACGAACTTCATTACACATACCGTCTCTGGCCTAAATGTCTGTGATTTCACACACCGCTGAGAAATTCGTCTTTTTATTTGGTTAAAATTGACATTAAACCGCTCCATTACCGGTAATCATAAAGATTTCCAAATGATGGTTAGATACATCCGTATGTTGTATATAAATACAGCCACATCCAGTGTATTTACACTTAACATTTTAATGTTTAACCCTTAACTTTCTGGAAACAACTTAGGATGGGGCGTGTTTTATGTTAACCCTCTACTTGATGAAAACACCATTACACCATTATAATGGGGTGTGTTTTATTTTATCCGTTTACATGTTGGAAACACCATAAGGGTTGTATGCTGCTAGCGAGAATGGTGTTTCCTGCAGGTTATGGTTAAAGATACACAACTACATATAGATACCAAGACGTTTACCTCAATCCCTTTAAATGATGCGTTACCCTTGATGCCAAACGCATATTTGCGGTAATGCTTAGTGTAAAACTATTGATTATCATACGTGATTTACAAATAATCTCGTTGTCTGAAAGTAGATTGGCAACATGTTTAACATGCACCTAACCCTACGCATTGTTTAATCACTTAAGCCTTATTTATCTGCTCTATTTGATTTCTTAACCTGTTCATGATGTTTATTTGCCTATTGGGTTTATCAGTCCTACCAACAGTATTTCAGTTACCTGGAGAGACGGCGTCCACCTAGAAGCAGATATAGTGCTGCCTTCACTGTGTATAGCATGCCGCAAACACCGGGCCATGATACCACTCCGAGTCACATTCATCCTGACACCGGGCCTACCAGTCGTGGAACTATCCTGATATTTGCCTAATTATTAGCAAGGGAGCTATACCACTACCATTTTAACGACTTTGGTATGTCGCGTCGCGGTACCGGATCGAACCCGGGGCCGTACCTGAAGCCTACGCTCTACAGATTGCGATACCAGGTCCGGTTGTTCATGATGTAGGAGATTGAAAATAATTAAAATATATTGACTTTATAACAATTAAATTGTAACTGGTTGGCTATTTACCATTAGTTCTTTTGAAGAGCAAAACTTATAAATACGAGCAAAAATAACAAATCGGATATAATGTCCTCATTTATCAAATGTCAATAGCAGCTGTTTACGACAAAGTAACTAGAAGCCTTCCAATTTTTTGAAACTGTGAAAAAGCATCTTTATGTTTCGTTACGCTTACTGTATTTCGTCTTTTTTATCGTCGTTTGATTGCTTTTCCGTCCATTCCGATAATTTCCTCCAGTTCCTTCAAAACGTCAAGGCGGAAACAGCCGAGGCGCCTGTCTGGCCAACTGAGAACCATTCGGATCCAGTCCTGGCGAAGGAAGTCGAGGAACCCCAGAGGACCGCATAGCACAGCTATCATACACAGACAGGAACTTCGTATTATTATTATTAAAACATTGCTTGAAGTTGCAACAAATACTTGATTGGTTTATCAAGCAGCAAATTCTGGCCTTTATGTATAAAATAGTGTCTATAAAAGTGAGAAACCTCAAAATTAAGAAGTGTTGATGGATCGAGCGACTGGATTCTTATCCCCAAGACTGATCTTCTTCTTGTAACACTTTATCAAAAATTAATTTCTCTGGTTTTCTCATCTTCCCATTTCCTTTACTTTCCTGGCTTTTTTTGCTTTCTCATTTGTCTTAACCATCTCATCCTTCTTTATTTAGTTATACATGTCTCGCTCTAAAGCTTACGTTTTGTTTTGTTTTTGAAATACATTGCAGCGACCATTTATGATCATTATAGTCCAGCTCTTTGGTGGAGGTAAGACCACAGACACATGTCCGGGTAGAACCCCCAACACAGTGCAAGTCAGCTGAAAGACCTTCTCACATTAAGTCCTTCGCCCGATTCGGGACTCGAACCCACGCGATAAGCGGTCTATATCTTAATCGGATAATCTATGAAATCTATGAAAAGATAGTTACATTTGAACACTTTGGAATGATTTTCGACTCTTTAATCTCATGCTGTAAATTGTTCTAGATGGAATTGTATTTATAATATGTTTTTCTCAACCCCCCATCCCCCCCCCCCCCCCTCCCACCCCCAAAACGCTCACACTCAAATTTTCGGCGAATTGCCTTTTTCACTTTTTTAAGAGTTAAACACAAACAATTGCTCTCTGTACATATTTGCAAACGTTCATGTGCGCTAATATAATATAATAAAATGATATGATATGACATGACATGACATGACATGACATGACGTGACGTGACGTGACGTGACATGATATGATATGATTTGATGTGATATAATATAATATAAAATAATATAATATAATATTAGTTTTTCCAATATGGCAGAGCCTATTAACATTTGCAATTTTGTTTGTTTGTTTGTTTATTGGGTTTATCGTCCCACCAACATTATTTCAGTTATCTGGAGACGGTGTCCACTTGAAGCAGATATAGTGCTGCCTTCACTGTGTATATCATGCCGTGAACACCTGGCATGATACCAAACCCAGTCATATTATCCTGACACCCGGCCAACCAGTCGTGGAACTACCCTTATATTTGCTTAAGCGTTAGCAAGGTAGCTATACCACTACCATTTTTAATTACTTTGGTATATCGCGGCCCGGGCTCGAACCCGGGGCCTTCCGTACCTGGAGCCGACGCTCTTGAAATTTTGTAAAGAGAGCAATTGTTGATGTTTACCCTTGAAAAGGGAAAATTGCCGAAAATTTGAGTGTTAGCGTCTTTAGAAAAAAATATCTTACTTTTAAGTCTTGCTGAGCTGATGTTTTAACGTAAGCTGATTAGCATGACTAATCGCGGCTTATAATTAGATTTTAATAATCTTATTTAAATTAAAGTTATAAGCTTGTTTGTTAACTATAAATGACAAGCGGCATTTAAGTTTTATTTTTTTAAGTTTATGATTTTAAATTACTAAAATTATTATCAGAAAAGTATTTTTACTCCATCTGTCTGCTTGCCCCAGGTGTCATATAAACGTAGAGAGATTAAAGTTCGCATTTTTTATCATAAACTGGTTGGCATCCAAGTCACGTTCTGTGGAAAGAAGCAAACCATTGAGAGCCTCTTCCTGCATGCGCAGTTGCGCCCGAACACTTTAAAATCTTTTTAAATCCGTCATTCTAGATTAAAGGTGGTATCCAACAGTTTAAATCAAAACTCTGTACCTTAAACAGCCAAATAATTAGTCGTTACATGAAAATGTCCAGCGTAATGCTGTTTAATGAATCTATCTTTTACCCCACTCGTCGTCAACAATATGTATTTCCTATCTTAGCCACGCTGCACAGCTAGCTCTTTATAACCCAAGAAAATCACCTGACTGCTTACTTTTGAGTTTACATTCTACCGTCATCCGGTTAAATCAGATTAGTACATGTATTGTCAACAAGTTTGTATTTCTAATATTTACGTAAGTGTCAAAATCAGTCTGATCGTAAAGAAAATGTTTCATACCTAGATTTGGTATGATAATTGGAAAAACAAAATACAAAAGAAAAAAACAAACAAGCTTTAACTTAAAACAAAAGACGAAAAATATGTCCACTTACTCTGTTCTAAAAATAGATCATGCCTTCCCATGGTCACGTGGCCGTTCTTTTCCTGTTCCCTTGATTCCTGATATATTTTAGAACACAGATCTTTTTGGACATCATAGATCTTTGATCCGCTTATGTAATTTTCCACCGATTGTTGACATCCTATCTGAAGGTAAATAAGTTGGTAAGATATTAATATAACAAATATGTAAAAGAAAATCTATAAAACGCCCAGACTCAACATTTCGGCAAATTATCTTTTTCAAAAGTTAAACACAAACTATTCACAAACAAGTAGGTCTTTCTACATATTTACAAACATACATGGGCGACGCCATTTTAGAAAACATTAATGAAAAGTTATCACGTGATCGAAAATGTAACATGTATTTGACATAGGGAAGCAATTAAAACACACACACAATAGTGAATGGAATAGTGCTTTCTAATACGGCGGCGCCATGTACGTATCCTATGGAACAATTAACAACAAATATGTAAATGTGTTTAAGAATACTCATGAACATCATCGTTTATGCGTTTTTTAATTACATCTTGTGTGCTTTTTTTCGAATCTGATTGGCTCATCTCGATCCCGTGATTGAATCTGATTGGCTCAATTCGATCACTTGACTGCTTTTCTTTTTTTCATGACTGATGGTCGTTGAACCAACACTTAGATCTTCACACAATTACTTTTTTTCGCGGTACAACATGAATTCTAAAGTCACTTAAAGAAATATATATAAATTAAATGCATCAATCACATCTTAAATCCAGCTTCAACATTGTATTTGGTAGTTGTTAACGTAATCAGAAGGACGGTAAGCAGTTTAAAACACACACACACTAGCGATGGAATAACATGAAATTGTAAAGAAAAAAAAAGATTAATAAGGAACTATTTAATCACTATAGTTTTTGGCATTAAGCGTTATGTCCTTAATAGCTATAATCATTATCAACTGAAACAAAAATGCACCGACACGATGTCTGAATGTTCGTTTGTCTTCAAAGAACGGCTCAAACAAGTTGTTTATAAGTATTGTTAGACGTTCTGCAGGTTGTTTTTGTCATTTTATTACACCTTTACTAAAACCAAACCCGACAAAAACCTTTCCGCCATTCCGGGTCCTATCGGTAGTAATTTGACTTTCCGGTTGAGAATCGGTACGATTCCCAAATTCGTATTTGTGGAAATACATTGTATAAAGGTCGTATACACATATTTCTATTTTTTCCGAAAGTACTTTCTAACAACCACTTACTAACTGCAAAAGGAAATGGTGTAATTATAGATACTGAATGTTAATTGTGTGCGTTTCATCATGGTATGAAAGGCAGTTGCCAAACATCTTTTTTGTACAGAAACATCTTCGCTATTACGACACAGTTTCGAAAGCACTCACGGAAGAAATAAGCACACAAACGGAAAGTACAGCGCTTAATGTAAGTCGTTAAATTTATATTTTATGTCGAGGGTACAACAAATCCAAGACTTACATGCTGGATGAGGATGAAATAGAGTAGCTGGTGCGTAATGGAGTAGTCTCTAGTGTTTTCTTTCGTCATGTATCGCCAACAGTCGTCAGTGATATTGCATTTGGGCAGCACTCTTTTAAATACAGAACATTTTAAATACAGAACATTTTAAAAGCCTCCGCAAGAATATCGGGTTTACTGGTTATGATGCTATCACAGTATATATAACTGATACCAGTGGGATGTGAAGTGCAAGGATACTGATACAAATGGTATTATTGATGATGATAATGGTGATGATGTTGGTGTTGATATAGATGATGATGATGATGATAATGATGTTCAATTTCTGACCAGCACGAATCTTTAAACAACTAACATGAGTAAATATCAGGACCTCCCATATATTTTCAATTAAATAAGTACATATATGTATATAGGTCATCCAGAAAGTAAAGGGCGGCCATCTTGAAAACCAAATGGCGGCCATCTTGGTTTGCGGGGTAGCTGACGATGTTTACATGTCCATGCAAGTGTTCGTGCATAAATCCCTGCTTGCATCACAGAATACATGATTTTGTCTCAGCTCAGCTACATCCCTATCAGTCTTATTTCATATAAAGTCTTATTTCATATAAACACATAAATCAGTTTTCAGTTTTCCTTTTTGACGGTTTTTAAATGGCATTTGATGCATCAAATATATTTGGAGAAGTATTAATGTTGGGCGGACATAATCCAGTCACTTGCGCTTGAAACTGTCAGACTGACTTTTCCGGTTACGTTTCTAAGGTAATTAACAATAGCGGCCATTTTCAAAGGGACAAAGCACAGTCATTATCTTTCTGCGACACTGTTTAAAGAGGCTATCGTTTTATAGGGTTTCTCATCTCATATTTGGTAAGAGACAAATATAAGGGCTGACAGAAGCTCTTTGATGCGATTAATGGCGCCTTTAATGCCATTAGGCAGAGCAATGATGACAAGAAATGTAAAAACAGATGAGGAAACTGACTAACGCGGTACCTTCTAAAAACGCTTAACTATGCAATGAATGTCAACTTTAAAAAGCTGATCGATTATGGTCTGCATGCGGAGTTATAACAAGCAAGAACTTGTATTAAGAACAAATTAGGGGCAAGAAGCGCGACACAACGTGCATGTTAATTACACAAAAAAGATCCACATGGGCCAGAATGGATGACACTTTGAGGAAGAAAGTTCAAATAGGGAATCATAAACAGTTAGCGTATGTCTATCATTTATACATCTCGCTATTTAAGATAACGTTCATTAAGAAGACCCAAGGGCAGGTGGTCGGTAGTAAATTTACCAGATTCATTTGGTAATGAGAAATACTTATATTTCGTTAGTTGCTTAAAGTTACAAGACTTATTGCTAGTGACTTTGCAGCGAATTCTGTTAAAGAAAAACAAATTCCCAATTTACGAACATTAAATTTGAAAGCAACTGTTGGATTTGATACTATTTTTACATCTGGAAAATTTAAAAATGTATCTCAAGTCGCTACGCCAAATGCCCATTATATTTTGTTGATTTCTTTTATTACAATATCTGTTTGTCAAAAACATTGTTATTTTCTGTTTTAGACATATAGGTTATAAACTGTATTGACTGTCGTGATTTTTAAAGAAAGCTTTATATCGATCATTACATTTTCTTACAATATTCATGCGGAAATTTAATACATTACTTAATTTGTTTCTAAATAAAAACTTTGATATTAAAATGGTTAACTTGGTATTCGCCTGTCTTTACTTTTTATATTTCCCATATATACATGTACATCAACAGTTTGATAAATATTTTTTCTTGTGTTACAATTTGTTAATAGATCTTTACCGATAGAAGAAATGCATAGCCGAAGGTACAAATAATATTATACACTTTATATTATGGAAATACAATTTATTTTATGTAAAAAAGGTTTATTTAATCGGTTTATTTACGTACAGTTAGTTTCAAAATGAATCCGACCTAAATTGATGATTTGATTTGCTATGCCTTTGTTTAAAAGGATACAAAAAGTGAAAAATAACGTGAAATGTTAACACGTGGAATATGCTGCGTCTTAAGAAACATGTTTGTTTTTTCCCTCAATGTTGTAAAAGAAAGCATACTTCACTTACACATTATTTTCCTTGTACGTTCCAAGCATTCTGGCGTAGCACGCATCCCCTTTCTCCTCGTCATAATTTCCATCCGAGCCGGTTTGTGGGGGTGACCCTCTAAACGTGGTAGGCGTGTACGGCAGGACATACGGGCTGTCTATCGTGGCCAGGAACCTAGGGCAGAGAACCTAATACAGATACTTATATTGTCAGTTTATATAATAACATACTTACGTCTTTGTTGCTCGTTAACAATTTAGTGTATATGTTGTAAGATGTATTTATACAGACTTACATGTTGCAGCAAATTAATTTCTTATCAGACAACGTCCAGTATAAGCAGGATTATCCGAATACACACAATTTGCTAATAACGTCAACATGGACTTTCGCTTATGTTCAATTTGAACAAAACGCTCGAACATTGCAATAAATTACAAATCAAAGCGCCGATTGGTCGGTGTAAGTTTTACCCTGTAAGCGAGTGTAAAGTTATGTGATAAATGGTCACTTTACCTATTCCGCGGTAAATCGATTGCACAAAGCTTTGGCAAGCAATCAAGCGTTAAGCTGCAAAACAACCAACTTTTCTAAACGAGATGATACACGGAGAGAAATATTACAACAAAGTCAATTACTTCGATTTTAGAAACTATAGTGTATTACATAAAACTGCAATGCTTTCCATATTATTCTATTTAAAATAAGGTCTAAAATAAATGCTCTTAAGTGCTATCGGACGCGACCAAAATATATTCCTAGTTATTTGTTCGTCAAAACAACATTCCTGTGATATGAATTAAAGTTGTTTTTAAGAAAATCTGAATTTCATGTATATCTGCATTGAACAATATAATCCATTGAACATCTAAGCTTAGCTGATTACATTATTAACGTCAACATTACAAACATGCCTGGACACAATTGTCTCTTCCGACATACATATGTACATATTTCTGTACACGCACTACTTTTTCTCAGGCAATAAGACAGGCTACGGGCAGTTAAGGTCATGCAGGGTTAATCCTTCGTGCTTCCTGTATTCAGCTTTCTCATAACTCTGGACGCTGCTCCAAGTGACGCCGTTCCAAAGTGACATTTGCTTGACATTACAAATGTAACGAGCTTGTTTTAAAGCAGTCTGCATAGTATTGAAAAGGTTTATTAAAGGTTACAATTTCTTCTCATTCAGTCTTGCACTTGGTGTAATCAGCGTGCTAGTCAATCGTATAAAATTGCAGCAATCGACGAGGATCGCAACGCCCGATATAAGGGTCGCATAACACTCCCAATGCGATAGAATGTTAATCTAGTATTAGGCGCAGTTGGTCTCAGTTTAGTCGCTGCACATGCTCTAATAAAGGCACGTGCATTCTTTTAAACTATATGCAAATCCATTTAGACACAAATTAAAAACCCGAGTGCAGTCGCAAAAGCGGTAGCAATATTTGTCGCAATTCGAGCTTGGCAATATTGGTCGATCCATTAAGTATTAATGGAGCTTGTCCAGTCACGCACCTGTTATAATAGTCAGGGTCGGACTGTTCTACGTAAGGCAGGGCTGAGTCACAGGCCGTTGCTAGGCGGTTTTGCGTGGTTTCCAACCGCTTCAGCAGGCCAGGGTCGCATTTCTTGCTCTCCTTGCATTCTCGAATGGCCTCCACAAGTTGTCCTGTATGGATCAAATACGTCTTAAAAGTAGAATAACTACATATAAACAAATGTCAAATCTGAGGACACAATTATTTACAAAACTTTGCGACCGCTTAATTAATCGTAATTTAGGATTTTTATAACAACAAAAAGAACACAATACGGATTTTATTACTTTATCCATGTGTGCGTTGCCAATTGGTTCCAAATCGTAGTGCATTTTCCAAAAAAAATAGTTAAATATAGCTAAATATGCTGTGTATGCAGAGATACGCCCTATTTATCCACTTTTATTTTGTTACAAGGAATCTCTTTTGGCAACAACAAAAAAAGATCAAGTTAACTACTACTATATCTCATTTTGAATTTTCTTTAATGTTATTTCTATTTCAGGTGGTAGAGCGTCGGCTTGCGGATCGGGAGGTCGTGGGTTCGATCCCCGGTCGGGTCATACCAAAGACTTTAAAGTTGGTAGTAGTGGCTTCCCTCCTAACGCTCGGGGCTAAGGGGACAGCAATACGCCTGACTCGTCGGTGTCAGTATAATGGACCGGTCGGGTTCAGTCCCTGGGCACCTCATAAGTGCCCCTGTTGCTATAATGATAAAATGTCGCTGCGCAGTATCGGCCAAAATGCCGGCTAATCCCAATCCCAATCCCATCCCTTATTTCTAGCATAAAGTGATAGATATCACCTTTTAAGACCAACGTTTACTATAAGACCCCTTTCGCCACAACAAACATCGATGTAACTAATATGTAGCCATCCACTGTGTCGCCTTTCCCACAAAAGACAGTTAACATTTCTATCAATTACTCAAAATATTACGTTAACATTTATACCCATTTACATTATAAACTCGTTTATAAAACTGAGACGAACACAAAATTATTGCGAGTACACATAAGAAAACATTCTCAACTACTCGGCGGCCTCCGGACAAGTGTAGAATTAATACGCCGAATTTACCGAGGTGTTCCGAGTGATAAGCGTAGTGCAAAAATGTGCAAAATGAAACCATAGGAAGCCATTAATGGTCCATGGAGATGGTCCATCAGCTCTAACATGACATTTCTTGGTGGAATGGGATTCCAATTAGGTTAAGCACTGCAAGTGTTCGACGGAACTTTCATTCCAATGAGCTGAGGAACAGCACAAGACGAGCCTAATTGCTAAGAAATTTAAGATTTCTTCGAAGAGACAAAACTGGTCCTTATTCCGCTGGATCTGGTTTAAACTCAGAACTTAGGCCCGTATTCACCAACCATTTGTAAGCCTTAGTCCTGACTTAAGCCCAAGTTTCAATTTTCATGTCAACAGAAATAAGCTAATTTTAATGAAGTTTCAATGTGATTTTAATCTGAAAGAAGCAGTGTTAAAGAGTCATGCAAAAATGCAGACACGTAGCTTTATACATAATGAAGATATCGTGGATTGAAATCCATGACTTGTGAAATTCTGACTTAGAAATGGTTGGTGACTTCGGGCCTTATAGCTGGTTTGTTAACAGCGGCAATGCATACGCAAAGCTACCGAAATACTTATGGATAGGATAGCACTACAATAAGAAAGAGTGTAGCTCCTGATCTGTCATCTGTAGGCTTGAACAGCCTGGTTCTACACGTATTGTATTCCCTTCCAGTCGTGATGGCGTATAAAGAATAGATAAAGAATATTTTTAGAAATACATTCTCGCTGCAACAAGACAATTTATGTCTTTATTACGTGATAATTTCTCGTAAAAACGAGGCAATATCTTGATAACGAGAAAGGATATGGTAAGAATGGTTTGTAATGTAGTATTGTCGTTTTGTTTAAATTAGTGCCACAAACCAACGATTGCTTCATAAATAATTTCGTAATAACGTTATGAATATCTCGTTTTAACGAGAAAATATTTTTTGTTGTTGTTATGACGACATATTATCTGTCATCCTTCGATAAGGCGTTACATGTGTAAGTACCTCGGTGTTATAACTTACGTACATACATATAAGGAAAACATGTTATAACGATATTCTATCTCTTAAAAAACGAGATACTT
This sequence comes from Sinonovacula constricta, assembly GCA_007844125.1. Classification (NCBI taxonomy): domain Eukaryota; kingdom Metazoa; phylum Mollusca; class Bivalvia; order Cardiida; family Solecurtidae; genus Sinonovacula; species Sinonovacula constricta. Next base: position 32,869,005 of record CM017571.1, read on the forward strand.
ATTTCATTTTAACGACTGTAAGTCGTCATAATGTGCAGCCTGTCTCTTAATTAGGTAATGCATATTTTCAATAAAGTATAGGCTGTAAGTATAGACATTTCAGAAAGATATGGAAATATCTCCATATTATCTTGTCATTACTAGGGCAGTGTTTCGTAATAACGGTATACTATCTTGTAAAAAACGAGAAAAATATCGTTACGATTGACATCTCAATGTAACGAGATAAGTATCAGGCGCAACAAACTCGTACAGTAGATAATTAAGAATTGAATTATGGCTTTCTGAAAGAAACAGTATACGGGTAAAACTTAAGTCTACACGGGCAGCATGCTTAAGATAGCCGAATGAACATTAAAGGTGGCGTCCAACTGTTTCCAGACATGTATATTTAATACATATAACAGCATATTACCCCTGTTTTGCGGAAAGTTTGTGTAATTCCTGCATAAACTTATACTTTACCACGATAAATTGTCTTTAATCAATTAACACTTTTTATAAGACATATTTTAATAAAGTAATGGCTGTATATAGACATTTAAGAAAAATATAGAAATTAAAAAAGACCGGCACAAATTGGGTTTGAATATATAAGCAGCTCGATCTAAATTGCAAGTATGCGCACTAAGTCACTGAACAATTACAGATTTTAAGCTGCACGCTGGACTGTACATGTAAGAATACGGTGGATTATTATGTTATATGAGTAACTGTACACTATAAGGCTTCCTATATTAATCACGGATATCATGATATTTAGTAAGATTTTTATGTTTCTCGTGATGTCGATACATGTATATAGCGAGATAAGAAATATATATATGTGCATTTTCTGGACCGATCAACCTTTCATACAACACTGTGTCGTCAACAAAAACTACTGGTTGATAAGGGAATGTGTCACCACTTTCAAACCTTAAGTCAGACAGTTACACAAGTGATAATGCTTATAGGTGGTATATGTCAGTTTGGGCCAAAGTTTTGTTTCTCAATCAACAAAATGAATAATTGTTACCCGAAAATGGTCCCGAAAATGCCGTTCATCGATGCCCTACATGTGAAAAGTGAAGCCTAACACCCCACTTATTATCATCACAATTTCTTATCTGGGCCACGTTGCGCAGTTAGCTATTTTCAAACAAAGAAAACTTGGTGGTCTTTAACCTTTTGAGATTACATTGTATCATCATCCGGATAATCCTCACTGACGTCATCCGGATAATCCTCACTGACGTCATCCGGATAATCCTCACTGACGTCGATTTTCAGCAGAAATCCCCATTGTGCTTATTTATAGATTTGGACAAATAAATATATATAACAATTTATTTCATGGATTGTACTGTCTAATATCTGAAGCATTGTCAGAATCGCCTTTACTCAGACGAAATAATGCGCTTATGGAGAGATGACAACATGTACCAAACAGGGGCAAGATATCGTTACATGTATTTGATATCTGCAAACAGTCGCATGCCACCTTTAAAACGACTAGTGACTGTATTGCGCCGAAAATGACATTGTTTGCCGAGCTAATTAGTGTATTGTTTATTAATTGCATTTACACATAACGTATATACCGCATGCATACCACAGTTCGGAGATAACAGGTTGTTGAGCTAAAGCCGATAAAAAAAAGTTCAAAAGCGCCGCTATGCTTTTGTAAGTTATAACATAAAGGCATCACCATCAACTGATAGACAGAGAATCTATTGTGAAGGCATTATAATTTTGCATTATTAATAGTAGTTCAACAAAACTTAGCGTTAAAAAAGAACAACACAATAAACAACATGCTAATCACCATAAAAACAACAGTGTCACCAACATTTTCTAAACTATAGTAGCAGTAGTCATCGTTTCCATGGTAATAGCATTAAATATCCAACCGCACACTTTCCACATACACCTTAATGTAATCTTTGAACTTATTTCTCATGTTGCTTATTATATTAGATTTTTTTTATTGTTCGAACCTACATCGTAGGTCGTATAAGTAGAAACAATTGTCAAATAATTATATTACGCTGCCATAGTCGTATGTTATCCATTGATTTTAACCCAGCTGAAGGTAATACCGGGTCATTAAAAGGTAATACAACACTATTACATGCTCGTAAACATATTACAAAAAATGGCCAACTTGATATAGGTTGACGAAAGAAAATGGAATATAAGAACTAAAAATAAGACAGGGATCCAGAAATTTGAATGAAGAAAATATCACTTTATAAATATTTTTCTTAGATATCACTGTTTGTTTTGAGATAGAAAAATCGTCGTTTAAGTTACTTAGAGTAATAAATATGTAGATGAAAAAAGAAAACAGAGTTATGGTAGATGGCATTTGAAGCGCGTGCTTGTGAAACTTCAGGTAAAGTCATCATAAAGAGTGGTAGTCGTAAAAGGTAAATAAGAAAAAGTCCTATCAAAATTTTCACAGATTTTGAAATTTTATCTACCAGTAGACAAAGGCAAACAAGGTAAATGCAAATGTGACAAAAACACAGAGACCAGACATAACACACATAAAGAAAAACCATCAGTTACCGCCTTGGAACGGTCAATCGGCAAAAGGGCCAACTGGGGTGCTTAAACCTGGTTTGTGGAGGTTTTTCTAGCAAACAAACAGTGTAAATAACAACATCCCGTCAAAGTGAAACAACTAACAGTAAGCACCTGCATCGGGAGTTAAAACAGATACAACCAGATAGGTAAAAGCCACAGAAATAAGATATTATGACATGGATTAAATAAAGTTGAAACCGTGATGGGTTTATACAAATTCCTACTTAAAATAACAGAATGGTCCAGTCCCAGTCCCAATCTTGCCACTCCCCTGAACTCCCAAAGTCTAAAAAAAAAAAAAAAAAGATGTGGTGAATTTTTATTTTTTATTTTGTAGCATCAACCAAACTACTTTATTGAGCACTCTGAAACAAATAGTCTGGTTATCAAGAGCTCAGTGTTTTTTTTTGTAATAAAGAAAAGTAAGAAGAAAAAAAAATTGGGAAAACAGTCTTCTTGGGTATGTAAACAATTACATGTACATATTTTGGATAGTCTGAGTCAAACAAATCAAGTAACATGTTTGGTTAGGTTTGTCCTAATGCTATATCTAGTTTTCAAATGATACTCAATAGCAAAAGACTTATCCTAAAGAGGATATAACATAATATTTGAAGTTTTCTTAGTTCTAAATAAATGAGACACCGTAAATAACCAATTCTAGATGACAAAAATATCTATAAATTCAAAAGTGAATGAAGAATATTCCTAAAATTTGGCATACACGTCTACATTAAAGTATAAAACTCGTCCGTTGTGTTAATTAACAACCTCTGTCTATTTTCTATTACACTGGCTTGTTGTGCTGAAGCCGAGTTATTTTTTGTCAATTGACAAACAGTTCTACACATTTTATCATGCATACTTAAAGATGTTGTACGGACTGAACATGATTTTTGTGTGTTACCTACACTGTCTAGCAAAGACGCATAAAAGGCTCTAGATAATTTAATGAAACATTTCCCATTGTCCCCAATAAGTGTAATATTTTGGGTATGACTACCAAATTTAACCTAAGTTAACCGTGTAGTTTTTAAATTGAGTGTTATGTATTCAGTAAGCTTCTATTAAAATACGAAAGAATAAGCACTTTAGCTTTCTTAATATGATACAAGAAATTGGCCCTACTTGTTTTGAATGGCAATACCTCAGTTTCAAAGCAGCAGACAATAATGATACGGCTACTCTTTAAATAGTGGTATTGTATTGAGGTGACGTGCTCTACCTTAATTAAACCTATATCTTTCTCGTATAAAACAAGCGGAAGTGTGTCCTTAGCACTTATGTGACATTTTCATCATCTTTTTTTTTATTCAGTTTACATCTAAAATGACCCAACAGGAATGCCATGAGAAGCAAAAGATGATTATCTGGTTTTTAAACTGATTTAAATGACATACAGCAACACTGAGCTGCAACATAGCTAGCTTAAGGGCAGTATGATAGTAGACCCTGAAACAAAAATACCTTGGCATTTTACATAGTCAAGTTTTACTATACTTCAAATAAGAAATATCGAAATGACTTCGAAGTTTCAAAGAAATAGTACTAATATAGGACGGCTTTAAACACGTAGGAATGGCACCAAACAATTTAAGAAGATGTAGCAATATTGGAAATAGGTTAACAGCCTGAAAGAATAAAAGAGAAACTTAAAGACTGATTTGTTTCCCCATTTATTATGTGAAATACATCATACCGACACAATTGTTGTCATTATAGCGACGTCTATCTTTTTATTGTGTAGCAACACCCAAGACCCAATAAACATTACCTACATCATCATCATCATTCATCATCGGCCTAGTTTTAACAGCCAGCATCACCACCATCACTAACACCAGCACCCCTACCACATAATCAAGATCACCATCATCATCAGGATCATCATTATCTTCATCGTCGTCATCATCATCGTCATCAGATCGAGCAATTATATCGTAAGGCAAATATCTTAGATATAATAGACACACTTTAGGTATCCAACGTATAGATAAAATATTATAGTGTGCATGGCAAATTAAAGATAAAAACCATTATAAATAACACAAACAAAAGTTGTCATTGCAAAAATGATCAACTTACTAGTTCATATGCCTAGGTGTATATATATCATAACTTTAAAAACAACGCCTGCTGCATACATGTAGCTAGAAAATATATGTTCGAAATAAATACATTCAAGCAGAGATCGTTTATTAAATCACGAAATAGAGATCTAGATATAGTCGTCATATTAAACTATATGTATATATGACTGTCTTTAATGTTAAAACGTAGTAGGTCAAACCTCTTGAAATAGTTCCATATCTTAGTTCAAAACTGATAAACCTAGATAAAAGTCCAATGGGGACATAAACTGGCCTACCTTGTCCTAGTCTTAAACCAAATAAACCGTCCACGTTAATTGAAGAATAATCCTCAGCGAAAAACGCTAGGGCTTTTTCGACGGAGTGAAGAACATGTTCAAGAAGTTCCGTTCGCGATGGATAGCAGACGGCCTGAGAACACAGGGCCGCTAAAAGACACAGCTTCAACATCATCGCATATAAGCGATTGTCGTCTGTTCCACCTCGATAAGCCTTCATATATGACGTCATGCGTAGTTTTATCAATGTGAGATTCACACACCTGTGAAAATTAGCAATGCGCACTTACACTGGCCGTTATCTTTAAGAAGGCCAGTCAAGGAATTAAATAAAATATTGAAACATAACATAAGTTCAATACAGAACAGTGTAATTGCCACGTGCAACATAGCGTTTATAAAACACCCTAAAAACAAATACCCAATTCAATACATTATTGGTGAACGCAGGAGCGGATCCTAGACAATGTTGGTGTGTGCGGCGGGTGGGGGTACAGGTATACATCCCATTCAACTTTATGGTAGTAAATGAAATATATATATAGTCAGGTATTCCTAACTTCGTACATAAGCAGTCAACAGACAAAATTTACTTTAAAGCTTAGTGTTTTTTTTCAGTCTGGTTCCCTGCGTACAAACAGTACATCAGGCAAACGCAAATAATGTCAGGTCCATACAGGTCTATAGATTATATAGGGAAATGCTGTATTTTGTTGCTCAAGTCTACAATTCTTTGCACAATGGATAGATATACATAAATGGAACCCAATGCTGGATTATTTCAGTGATCAGTTTTCAGAGCTAGTAAATAATACAAATATTGAAATTGTACTGTTATTTCGACCAACACTTAATTCAGGAATAAATATTTGAGTGAACATGACGTACTTACGATATTGACCTAACTCTACCTGACATATTATATAGCACGTACACGATCGGCATTTTAATCAGATTTATGATTATGTAAGAAACAAAAAGAGTGAAATGTCGGTATTTTAATTGAATTTCTAAGACACAGAGTGATAGAGTTTTCAAGTGCTAGCCCTTCATTATATTTGTAATCATAGTCATTTATCATTCGTACGTTGTAACTGATATTGAAGTTAATATGAATGTCGATATAAGGAGGTCGTTGATTGTTGTCGTTTTTGAAGTGAAAATGTGGACAAGTCCATGTTTTATTATAAATGATTTGCAGATAGATAGACTGTTTCAAATTTGATTTTACTTTATAAATCACTTTCTTCTCATACAATGGTATGGTATTACACTAAGATTTGCAATTACTCCGATTATTTTTAGTTTGTAACTTGTTATTTTTCCCGAATACGAAATGCGCCTACTTCATATGATTCTTTTTTTCAGTAATGTGTACTCATATAGTCTATTGTTCAACTTGATAAGATAATGGCAGCACATTTTGCCTGCGATAAAATCCATTTATCAACAAAGCATATGTATACTTTTTGCATAAAAAACCTTAGTTATATTTGCGTGCTATTAATGTTTGGCTAAACTGTTTTATATTTCAAATGAAAACATTGTTTTCACTGTACAGGGTCATGCCAAAAGCATTTGTTATCATTAATATCGCGTACGTTATGCATCTGATTATGGTCCAACTTAAAGGGCAATATTTTTTGCTGTCTGCGCATATATCTGGGAAGAATTTGAATCAGTTATCAACAGCAAAGCTCTTTGCTCAACGTTTATGTCTTCGCCCTTTTTCACAGTTGTATGCTCAGTTTAGTAAACCAGTTAAAATATTCCTCTTTTGTCCACAATTCACTTTAGAACTGACTGATCTCCTACACTTAAGAAACAAAAACATTTCGATGTGGAGGTGGGGATGCCCTCTAACCCACCTAGATCAAATGTCAAAATCGGTTTTCGACGCCCCTGCTATTTCGCTGTCCTATCTCTCTCTCTCTCTCTCTCTCTCTCTCTCTCTCTCTCTCTCTCTCTCTCTCTCTCTCTCTCTCTCTCTCTCTCTCTCTCTCTCTCGCTCTCTCTCTCTCTCTCTTGCTTTAATCATTTAAAACATGACAAATATATTATTTTTTTCACTCTTTTTTAAATAATTCAAATTTGATGAAAGTGCCGATCACGTGGCCTTATTGAGTTAGGCCAAGATCGTAAGTACGTCATGTTCACCCATTTACTGTTATCTGGAATAAAGTGCAGTCGAAATTACAGTACACTTTAAATATTCGTATTTTTATCAGCCCAGAGAATTGATCCCCCCAAACTAATCTATTATTAGCTTATATTTTTTTCTATCGATTGCTGAAAGGATTGTTCGCTTGAGCCACAAAATACTTTTTCCCTATCTTAGCTACATACCACTGAGGCCGCCTTTATTTGCGTTTGCCTGACCCTATCATTGTGACCAGGGGGAGGAACTCCTGAATAAGTGTTTTTAAGCTTGTGTTTTCACAACTCTACTTTTTTACTTGCTTTGTGTGTGTATGGGGCGGGGTGGGGGGAGGGTATCCCCCTATCCTCCCTTCCTGGATCCATCCCTGGGTGAGCGGTTCTGCTTTGTCACGATTTAAAGGTCCTTAATACCGTCCCTCCCTCATCTTACCAAGTTGTATATATTCCATATACAGTCCAGACAAGCCGTGTAAGTGATGGTATATTTACGCACGGATTGCACGTGAAGTAAATGCTTTGTCAAGCAATAGTAGGAATAGTCCGCAATACATATGACTCCTTGAAACACTTTTAACACAAAATAAGGGAGCTCAACAGAGCAACAAAGCAGTTTTAATATAAGCACATCTATTTTTATTGATGTTTTATATTTCATTTAGCTCAGGGATGGGATGGGATTAGCCGGCATTTTTGCCGATACTGCGCAGCGACATTTTTATCATTACAGCACAGGGGCACTTACGAGGTGCCACGGGACTGAACCCGGCCGGTCCATTATACTGACACCGACGAGTCAGGCGTAATGCTGTCCCCGTAGCCCCGAGCGTTAGGAGGGAAGCCACTACTACCTACTTTGAAAGTCTTTGGTATGACCCGGCCGGGGTTCGAACCCACGACCTCCCGACCCGCAAGCCGACGCTCTACCATCTGAGCTATTGCGGCCGGTTTTAGCTCTGGTGGTAGAGCGTCGGCTTGCGGATCGGGAGGTCGTGGGTTCGAAACCCGGCCGGGTCTAACAAAAGACAACAAAAACCTTAAATTAATACGTTTCGACTGCACCGTACCCTGATTGCTCGCCGAATTACCAATCTTACAAACAAAAATATTATATACATTTCATTGCACACCGATAGCTTACTATCGAAAACCAGTCAAACAAGTTATTCGTTCAAACCTCGATAATAAATACATTTTTATCCCAGCATCTCTATAAATATCGGTTGATATAACCCGTGTGTTAAAGATGAACTTTTTAATCGATATTCGCGCACCTGTTTTAAGCCGGACTACTTTTTTTAACAAAATCGATAAGGAGAACGAAACTCACTTATCGCGTAATTATGCTCGGGTCACCCCAAAAATGTCCATAATATAAAGATTGTTGAAATAGAGCAAACTAGGCCATTAAAAACAGTGAGATGAGCGCGGATGAGCGCGGTTTCGATCTTTGTCCTGCAGGATTGACAATTTAAGTAGCAGCGTCATAACCGACGGAGCTAACCGGGCAGTTCATCGTGCCCTTCCGAGGTTCAATTTAACAATGATATTAGAAAATATCTATGATATAGATAATAAACAAAATAAATATATAAGCTTTACTAATCAAAATGTACACATTTTCAATTCAAAAACTTGCAAAAATCTTTAACAACATATAATACAGGCACATGATTAAAACTGTTTAGGAATAGTTATAAAATCAATACAAGTACGAATTTGTAGTCGGCAAAAATAAAAACAACTATCAAAATATCAGATTATGAGTCCCTGTTGTTTTGATGTTATTTGGTGTGAATTGAAAGAATGTGATGGGGAATCGTGTGAAAACCTAAGCAGTGTTGTAGAGATGAGCTAGGAGAATATCGAGGCAAAATTTCGCCTTAATCCAACAGTTCTAAGAAGAAAATTGATCTTGAATCTGTGGCTGTCTCAGAAAGCAGCAATCAGCTGCCTAATCTGAGGACAGACCCTGATGATCAAATGTCGTTACATGATAAGCATTCAAATGTTTTAGATAGAGCTCATTCTTTAGTTGAACCAAATAAAGCTGACTGCATAGATCTCGACAAATATGCTAATAAATCACAAACACCAGCACACAACCCCCAATCCCAACATTTCTCCAGATTTCGCAAGTCACCCTGTCAAAAACATAACTATCTTCGCAATTTTCAATGGCATATTCAATGTTCAAAATTTCAAAGTCATCAACAATTAAAATCCATGACCAAACTGTCTGTTACAACCACAAACAGACACAAACCTCGAATGTAATTCTCGTTCCTTAATGTCATATGCCTAGCAACTTTTATGTTACACGGCCTTGACATTACACACTACATATATAGTTTTATACGAGGGTGTGATTTTTCCTGTTATTTTCCAACCATTATTTTAATTATCGTAATCAATAAAATAAATAAAAAATAAGAAATAACATGTTTATTATCTTATTTTTTTATTTCTATAATTGTAAAATAGAACTTTTTTTATAGCCGAATTACTCTTTGCACCCGCATGAATTTCGTTATTGCATTAGAATGTCAGAAAAATAAAAAAGCACTCGGCAGAGCCTAGTGAATTGCGATTTTCTTAGCCTAGCATGACAACATTTATCTATATCAACACTAACCTGGTATTCTCTATATGTTTTATATTTCATTTCATTTCATGCCAAACATTAAATATTTATCATCTAGCCATAAGAATAAAACTAACAACTTAGTTTAGGTGTCCTTAGCAAGCAGGGTAATCTATCGACAGGAAAAGAGCGGGTTCTAAACATTGTCAATGAAATAAAGAAAAACAACAAACAATTAGATATTAACACACAACGCCCTCAAATATAAAGAATACCCCTATCAACTAGCTTATTATAAGCCCAAATGAGAAGACAATAGTTCATGCTTTCAGCCGAATCTCTAACATAGCCATCCTTGGCTTTTTCTGATTTCCACCTTCCATGTTTTTTAAACAACCGATCAGGCACACCACTGTTAGCTGCAATATGTCATAGGTTTCAGTCCATTTAAAACTTCTTACAGAACTGTATGTTCCTGAACAAAAACTCACTAGAAGAGTCTGAAATACTTGCGGCAAAGATATATTTCTTTAAAGACTTCACCGGACGCAAATCAGTATCAGTTTTACAAATGAACATATGATCCCATTTTCGAAATTGATCAGTTTTACTTTTGCGAATATTAACTTTGACACATTCGTCCATTAATACAAGATCTGATCTTTTAATAGAAAACAGTTCATTAAACCATAAAATCCAGAAAAACTTAACAAGCACATGGTAACAAACCGTAAATTTAAAAATGAGTTAGAATTACCAAAATGAGTCACGATTTTTGTTAAATCATCAACAGTAATAGCACGCTTTTTCGCTACTGAATTTGCATTGTCTCTAATTAATTCACTTTTAGCAAACGTTACTAAAGCTGAGTAGCAGCGATGATAGTAACCTGCGATTTTATGCGCCCACGAAATCCCATAAACGATAGCATTAATTTTACATGCTGACGGCTTAGTTAATTTAAGCGAGGTAAGATACAAACTTATATGAAAGTCTGTAGAAGGTAGCGAACAAAATTCACATTTCTTGCATCACGAACTGAAAGACTTGAAGTCAATGTTGTACTGTTTATAAGTATTTTCGGCCTTCGACATTTTAACTGTAACATAGGGAGAAAAATGGGCAGCCAGTCCGGGACTCGAACCCGGGACCCTTCGCTAACAGGACAAATGCTCTACCGGCTGAGCTAACCGGACCGCTTACACATTCTCTCCCTATCACCCGGCTACATACACCCCGGACAACTTGAAATTCGTCCTCGAATTTCCAGACTTAATACTCTACATAGAACTCACAAGCACTTCTCAAGCACTTGTACGTAACGACCGCGGGTCATTTACGTTGGGCGCCATTGTAATATAGGGAGAAAAAATGTGCAGCCAGACCGGGACTCGTACCCGGGACCCTTCGCTTACAGGGCGAATGCTCTACCGGCTGAGCTTACCGGACCTCTTACATATTCTCTCCCTATCACCCGGCTACATAACCATCTCCTTCAAATCTTCACGTGTATTTAACAACTCTGTGGAAGGTTTTCTCTAAGTTTCCATTGACCCATCTTAAAAGCATCTGTCGAATGTATAAAAAAAAAAGAAAAATCTATACAAAATTTAATCAGGTAGAAAACACCATAATACTGTAAAGTGATATTTTTAAAGTTTGTAAATAGACAAAAGTTGATGTAATTTTACATTCTCCAGCAATTATATCATTTAAAACAATAAAGACGTACGCATAGCTAAATTAATCATCATTCAGTTACAAACAATCTCCTCGTGTACTGTACACGGCATCGTAAGCACCAGGTGCAAACGGTATCAGCATAAAACATAATATAATCATCATTCAATAATCAAACTTTACAAACAATCTCCTCGTGTACTGTACACGGCATCGTAAGCACCAGGTGCAAACGGTATCAGCATAAAACATAATATAATCATCATTTAATTATCAAACTTTACAAACAATCTCCTCGTGTACTGTACACGGCATCGTAAGCACCAGGTGTAAACGGTATCAGCATAAAACATAATATAATTATCATTTAATTATCAAACTTTACAAACAATCTTCTCGTGTACTGTACACGGCATCGTAAGCACCAGATTCAAACAGTATCAGCATTAAACATTTTTATACACAATGCACTTAACGAAACACATAATAAACAAACATACACATATCAAATACTGAACAACACACGTTCTGTTTAACGTCACAAACCACTTTCTCATACATGTACTTACTCAGAAACTTACAGCAAGTACTTTGCTAGAAAATCGTCTAGAGCTGCTATTGTTCACAAAAATATGTTGTCCTTTGTCAAATACAAAATTCTCTTTCACAAACTCTTTTTTTTGAGCAATTAGCATCAAACACCAAAGGCCAGAAAGCTGCACTGGGCCAGAAGGGGACGACTAAAACTCCATGCCCAATACATTCTAACAGATGCGCAATTGTCCTGCCAACTTAATTGATAGGGGGCATTAGCCAATTGAAATCATTACTCCACAACTAACTTAAACAATCAACAGCCTCAGTTTCGAAATCAAAATATTTCGATTTATAACGTTTCATTTTTTCTATTCCGAGATGTAGCGAACCTATCAATAGTAAATGGCCCCCACAAGCTGTCCAAGTAGTGAAAAAACTACGAGAAGACCTCCCATTCATATGTGTTATTCACTTTGCTTATATTATCTGCAATCTGGCTAAATTCCCGAGGTTTCAATAGTATGTCTTACCTAATGCGTTTGCTCAAACAAAAACTAAAAATGCTTAAAGCAAGATCATGTGACTCTAAATTAGGGCTACCCACTTTCACAATCTGAACACACGAATGAGAATCTGAAAAACCACTTAACAACTTTGCCTTGTAAAACATCTCCATATGCCCGCAAAGCAAGAAAAACTGCATTGATCTCCCTAAAAGTGGAACTTTTACTTTGATCCTCCTCACACAAATATCATGAAATATGAAGCCTGGCTTATCAGCAATATAAGCACCGCAAGCAAACACGCTCATATCACTAAACACTCTCAAAACTTCAACACATGAACTGTGACCACGATTTCTGGCACAAATGCCGTCTATCTTATCAAGACGAAACCTCGGTTCTGTCATGCACAAACTTCCGGGATGTATAAACATCAACCTATCGTAAAGAATCTCTCGAGACAATCTCTGCATAAAGGAATCGAGTTAGCGGCCTAGATAAATTTTCAATCACAGGCATCATAGATACAATTTTACCCGTACACTTTGCTAACTCCCTTGCAGAAACAAAAGGCAAACTAGACAACACATGCATGAGAGAACACTTAAAATCATTTAATCGTCTTTCTAGGATTTCAATAGTAAATCGTACGCTGTCTCAAATAAGACCTATCCACTCAATTCTCTGAACAGGAGCCCAAATAGACTTATCGTCGTTCACTACGAAACCCACTTGCTGTAAACCATTCCTTACTAACAGTGCGTCAACACATGTGTTCTCCAAACCAGAATTTGCACCCCAACTTTCATCCAAAAAATGGCAATCTTAATACCATGATAGCGCGAATATTTAATCATTTCTCTGAGCCACTCAACAAAACAAAAAGGGGCACAACTCAGGCCAAACGGAACAACTGTGTACTCATAGTACTTTCCCTTGAATGAAAAGCCTAAATATGTCAAACTTAAATCAAACACAATTTAAGTTATTCAATTCCAGTTTTCCAATCCTCAAATGACATTTTCTGTTTCCAAATATGCTTGTTAACAATCCTCAGATCCAAAATCAGTCTTTTCTTGCCTATAGAATCAATAGACACGCTTGGCGGACTAACAACATGCGGAATGCTTTTAGATTCAATTATAAAACCATTGTTTAACATATCGTCCACAGATTCTTCCACACAATCTGAATGCAATAACGCTGAGTTTTTATTACAAGAAAAAGACTGTTCTGGTGTGGTAAGAAATGATATTTTAATACCGGTCTCGATACAATTTTCAATGTCAGGATTCGTACCAATATCTTTCAGAATTGAACATGTTTCTTTAAATTGCCTTTAACGTAAGATGTTTGACAGTCACTATATTTCTTACTGCAATGTGAGTCAATGAGAGATAAATCTTCAAAATACTTTGAGGTTTTGTTGCACCCTGCTAAACCACTCGCATTCGCGGTGGAAGTGACCCTGGCGTCCGCAGGCGAAGCACGTGGCGGCAGCACTGGCTCTAGTGGGATAGGGCCGTAAAAGCGGTCGGCGATCAAGTCCCAAAACCATGAGACGACTAAGGAAGACTGGCCCGACGTACGGCTGCTGTGCGGGAGGTCCAAGCGCCGTGGCAGTCTCCACTCTCATGGTAGCACGCTTCACTTTGACCACATGGCATCTGCGAAGTGGCAGCTGATCCGCCGCTCTCCTCTACGTTTCTCCCGTCCTCAAAACCTCTGGCGCCGGATCGTCCATCATAATACAAAAGACGAAACGACGCACAAAGCGACAACAAAATGAGTGAACTACACTCAAATTAAATCAAGTCAATGTAAAAAAACTGTTTAGTATTAAATTAATACGGTTCGACTGCATCGTACTCTGCTTGCTCGTCGAATGACCAATTTTACAAACCTACTACACCAAGAAAACTTATATACGCATCATTGCACAGCGATAGCTTACAATTGAAAACCAGTCAAACGAGTTATTCGTTCAAACCTCGATAATAAATACATTTATCAACATAACAAGAAGAACGACAAACACTCTCTAAACCAGACATATGACTGACACTCGCTATACCAGACATATGACTGACACTCGCTAGACCTGACATATGACTGACACTCGATAGACCAGACATATGACTGATACTCGCTAGACTAGACATATGACTGACACTCGCTAGACCAGACATATGACTGACACTCGACACTCGCTAGACCAGACATATGACTGACACTCGCTATACCAGACATATGACTGACACTCGCTAGACCAGACATATGACTGACACTCGCTATACCAGACATATGACTGACACTCGCTATACCAGACATATGACTGACACTCGCTAGACCAGACATATGACTGACACTCGCTAGACCAGACATATGACTGACACTCGCTAGACCAGACATATGACTGACACTCGCTAGACCAGACATATGACTGACACTCGCTAGACCTGACATATGACTGACACTCGATAGACCAGACATATGACTGACACTCGCTAGACTAGACATATGACTGACACTCGCTAGACCAGACATATGACTGACACTCGACACTCGCTAGACCAGACATATGACTGACACTCGCTATACCAGACATATGACTGACACTCGCTATACCAGACATATGACTGACACTCGCTATACCAGACATATGACTGACACTCGCTAGACCAGACATATGACTGACACTCGCTAGACCAGACATATGACTGACACTCGACACTCGCTAGACCAGACATATGACTGACACTCGCTATACCAGACATATGACTGACACTCGCTATACCAGACATATGACTGACACTCGCTATACCAGACATATGACTGCAATAATCCTTTTACATGCAGCTTATATTTGTACAGCAAGACTTTCTTTTGTATTAAGGAGGGCTTCCCATAATGAACTTCGGCCGATATCGATACATTCGCGATCGCGACGGAAGCTTTCGTTTTTGCCCGGTGAAAAACGTACGTAATATTACCAAATAACACTAAATTAATTGTTAATGTTTAGGTTAAATATTAAAATGGTTCAAAGTATATTATAGAGGACAAAATTTTTGACATATATCACGTTTAGAGAGAAAATATTTTCAAAAATGCGAAGTTCCTGTCACGTGACGTTTTGGGAATTTCCTGTTTGCAAACCGAAACAACGAAAAAATCCAATGCCACAAGAACGTGATTTTCAAGGAAGATTAAAGGCACGTAAGCGTATCACAATAAGGAAACAACGCAGTACAACGTTATTAACGGAACACAATTACGCAAATGTGTATTTGTGCGATGAAGATACCTGTACAAACCCGAATTGTGGAAGTAGTCTTCACATACATATTTTGCTCTCAGTGGTAATATCTCTTAATATAAAGATAACTACGGTAAAAACTATTTCAAATTGTTATATTTTACTCAGTTATGATTGTTGATGATATTTATGTATTGTTTAGGGATGTACTTAAAAAATAGGGTAATGTGACTTCGGCAAGTTTGGTTTTTCGAGACTTTTAAGGAATTTTCATATACTGTCATTTACTTTTCTGACCAATATGATAGTGTTTTTTTTAAATCACTCATGATATGAACTTTTTTAATGAGAGCAATTATATCTGCAGTGAATTAATGCTTATTTGCATAGAAATGTGTCCAAAAACTTCACAAAATAAACTTTTTCTTAAATCTTGTACCATTGTATTTTTTCCGATACACAAAAAGTCGAGTCTGGGAAAAAAATTGAAAATGCAAAGAGTACACGGTAAAGATTTGTTTAAATGTGTATTTCAATTAGACAATGCAAATACATCACAAATATTGCAAGTTTTAGTAAGTATAAAAATTTTCCTAGCTGATATGACTGAAGTCATGAACAAGTGTTTCTGTCCTTTGACAACTAATACTAAAGCAACAATTATAATAGTTGACAAACAATGCACAAAACAACGAAGAACATGTCAGCATAGCAGCTTTTATAATACAAACAATCAGCAATGCTTAGCACTTAAGTGTTTTATCAGAATCTCACCTTGAGCATTAGTACTAAGAGAGTATCAGGCAGGTTGATTAAAAATATTCATTTTCACAAGCAACACGTGCTTGACTAACAAGAAAGTATGAGACAAGTTGATTTAAAAAATATTACAGGCAGCATTCAGTTATATGTATAATTATCAAAAACAAATTGCGGAAACTTGTTAAAACTAAAAATAAGCAAATTTTAACCCTATATGTTATAGAATATCAGGGAAACAAGTTCTATCAACTTTTATAAACCCCTCTAGACAATAATGTACAGTAAATGGTTTTGTCAAGGAACTTGTTCAGTTGGTGGTATAAACCCCAGCATCTTTATCAATAGTCCATCGAAACTCACATCATGTTAATAATTTGATATCTCATTAACAATTGATAAACAATCAGTTACTAACAGATCATCTAATTTTAAAAGTAGCATTGCACAGAGACTGATATAATTTTCCAGCTGAAATAATATTCTAATTCAACATTGACAACTAATACATTATTATATTAAACAACTTTACCTTAAAACTTTAAGCAGCTATAGTTTAACAGGGCCTGGTTACATTATTAGCAAATTTAAAATTTCAAGATGTTCTAAGTAGAAAGAGATTGACACATTAAAATAAAAATATACTACTAATGTATTTTCAAAATGAAAACAAAATAAAACCTTTTGAAAGGGAAATGACTTTCCATAATTAAATTGTGTAAATAATTATTAAATTGGACTAAAAAAATCCCTTTTATCAATGCTAATAACACCAATGTTTTCCTGGCAAGACCAATAAGTTTAACAATACAATTGTTAATCTATCTATCTATCTATCTATATATATATATATATATATATATATATATAAAACATATCAGACCATGATACACAGTTAATATGTTTCAACGATGTTTGTAAATAGTTATTAGGCACACGTAATAAAATGGTGAGAACAAACAATATAAAAGTACAGGTGCATATTTTGTATGATACATGATACACTTGCATGAAATGCAAAAATAATGAGTCAAATGCCGAGGGCTTACACGTTGGGATCCGTACACAGTCAATTGCCGAGGGATTACAAATTGGGGACCTTACCCAGACGAATGCCAAGAGGATTTAAGATGTGGTCCCTACACAGTAAAATGTCATGGGGTTTCAAATTTTGGACCCTACATAGTCAATTGCCGAGGGATCACAAGTCTGGGACCATGCACAGACAAATGCCAAGGGGTTACAAGTTGGGAACCCTACACAGTCAAATGTCGAGGGGTTACTAGTTATAGACCCTACACAGTCAAATGTCGAGGGGTTACAAGTTATGGACCCTAAAAAGTCAAATGTCGAGGGGTTACAAGTTATGGACCCTGCACAGTCTAATGTCGAGGTGTTACAAGTTGGGAACCCTACACTGTCAAATGCCGAGGGGTTACAAGTTGGGAACCCTACACAGTCAAATGTCGAGGGGTTACAAGTTAGGGACCCTACACAGTCAAATGTCGAGGGGTTACAAGTTAGGGACGCTACACAGTCAAATGCCAAGGGGTTACAAGTTGGGAACCCTACACAGTCAAATGCCGAGGGTTACAAGTTGGGAACCCTACACAGTCAAATGCTGAGGGGATTACAAGTTGGAAACCCTACACAGTCAAATGCCGAGGGGTTACAAGCTGGGATCCCTACACAGTCAAATGCCGAGGGTTATAAGTTGGGAACCCTACACAGTCAAATGCCGAGGGTTACTAGTTAAGAACACTACACAGTCAAATGCCGAGGGTTATAAGTTAAGAACCCTACACAGTCAAATGCCGAGGGTTACAAGTTAAGAACCCTACACAGTCAAATGCCGAGGATTATAAGTTGGGAACCCTACACAGTCAAATGCCGAGGGTTGCAAGTTAAGAACCCTATACAGTCAAATGCCGAGGGTTACAAGTTAAGAACCCTACACAGTCAAATGCCGAGGGTTACAAGTTAAGAACCCTACACAGTCAAATGCCGAGGGTTATAAGTTAAGAACCCTTCATAGTCAATTTGCTAGGGATCACAAGTCTTGGACCATACACAGACAAATGCTAAGCCAAGAGGATTTAAGATGGGGTACTTACACAGTAACATGTCATGGGGTTAATAGTTTTGGACCCTACACTGTCAATTGCCGAGGGATTACAAGTTGGGAACCTTGCCCAGTCAAATGCCGAGGTGTTTATTCTGCTTTTGTCACGAATTAAAGGTCCTTAATACCGTCCCTCCCTCGTCTTATCAAATTGCTCCACACTATAAATCCTATATACAACACAGACAAGACGTGCAAGTTCTATTAACTTATATAAACCTCACTAGACAATAATATACAGTAAATGGTCTTGTCAAGGAACATGTCCAGATTGTGGTACAAAACCCAGCATCTATATTACTAGTCTATGGAAACTCACATCATGTAAACGACTTGATATCTCATTAACAATTAATAAACAATCAGTTACTAAGAGATCATCTAATTTAAAAAAAAGTTAAAAACAAGATTAGAAAAAAATGTTTGATCCCATTAACAATCACTATATGCATTCTGTACCATTGCACACAGACTGGTATAATTTTCCAGCAGAAACAATATTCTTATTCCACATAGACAACCAATACATTATTATGTAAAACAACTTTACCATAGAACTTTCTGTAGCTAAAGTTAAATATGCCATGGTTACATTATTAACAAATTTAAAATTTCACGATGTTCTAGGTAGAAAATGATTGACACATTAAAATAAAAATTTACTCTTAATATATTTTCAAAATTAAAACAAAATATTATTTTTTTTGAAAAGGAAATAACTTTCCGTAATTAATTATGTAAATAGTAATTAAATTTGACTAAAATAGGTTCCCTTTTATGAGTGCTAATAACACCAATGTTTTCCTGGCAAGACCAATAAATTTAACAATACGAACATAAATCTATATATTTATAAAAAAACATATCACACCATGCTACACAGTTAATATGTTTCAACAATGTTTGTAAATAATTATAAGCACACATATTAAGTAGGTGAGAACATACAATATAAAAATACAGCTGCATATTTTGTAAACCTGATGTACTTGCATAAAATACAAAATAATGATCAATGCTTACAATTGGAATTGATGCATTATTGTGACAATTATGAGAAAAAAGGAATGATTAACTACATACGTGTAATTTGTAAATCACTGGTTGGCATGCAATTAACTTAACTGTGCATGATAGAAATTAAGCATTGTTTCAAGATTAAAATAATGCAAAGAACAGTTAGTAATACACTATGTTATTGATATCATTTGCAATGATTTTTTATGCATCCCTGACTATTCTTGTTATAGGCACATTTGTGATAGAAATGTTTAATATGGTTATTGAGCTCTATAAAGCACTTTTAAACGACATAAGCTTTGTTATTTCAAAATTAAGCCTTTACTTGGTGGATGCCTACTTAATTTCCAATACGATAATTTCGAGTGCAGTAGTTGGGAACCCTACACAGTAAAATGCTGAGGGGTTACAAGTTGGGAAGCCTACACAGTCAAATGCTGAGGGGTTACAAGTTGGGAACCCTACACAGTCAAATGCCGAGGGGTTACAAGTTGGGAAACATACATAGTCAAATGCCGAGGGGTTACAAGTTGGGAACCATACACAGTCAAATGCCGAGGGTTATAAGTTGGGAACCCTACACAGTCAAATGCCGAGGGTTACAAGTTAAGAACCCAACACAGTCAAATGCCGAGGGTTACAAGTTAAGAACCCTACACAGTCAAATGCCGAGGGTTACAAGTTAAGAACCCTACACAGTCAAATGCCGAGGGTTACAAGTTAAGAACCCTACACAGTCAAATGCCGAGGGTTACAAGTTAAGAACCCTACATAGTCAATTGCCAAGGGGATTTAAGATGGGGTCCTTACACAGTAACATGTCATGGGGTTAATAGTTTTGGACCCTACACTGTCAATTGCCGAGGGATTACAAGTTGGGAACCTTGCCCAGTCAAATGCCGAGGTTTTTATTCCGAGGTTTTTATTCTGCTTTTGTCACAATTTAAAGGTTCTTAATACCGCCCTTCCCTCGTCTTATCAAATTGCTCCACACTATAAATCCTATATACAACACAGACAAGCTGTGTAAGTTCTATTAACTTATATAAACCTCTCTATACAATAATATACAGTAAATGGTCTTGTCAAGGAACATGTTCAGATGGTGGTACAAAACCCAGCATCTATATCCCTAGTCCATGGAAACTCACATCATGTAAACAACTTGATATCTCATTAACAATTAATAAACAATAAGTTACTAAGAGATCATCTAATTTAAAAAAAAAGAGTTAAAAACAAGATTAGAAAAAAATGTTTGATCCCATTAACAATCACTATATGCATTCTGTAGCATTGCACACAGACTGGTATAATTTTCCAGCAGAAACAATATTCTTATTCCACATAGACAACCAATACATTATTATGTAAAACAATCTTACCATAGAACTTTCTGTAGCTAAAGTTAAATATGCCATGGTTACTTTATTAACAAATTTAAAATTTCACGATGTTCTAGGTAGAAAATGATTGACACATTAAAATAAAAATTTACTCTTAATATATTTTCAAAATGAAAACAAAATATTATTTTTCTGAAAAGGAAATAACTTTCCGTAATTAATTATGTAAATAGTAATTAAATTTGACTAATACAGGTTCCCTTTTATGAATGCTAATAACACCAATGTTTTCCTGGTAAGACCAAAAAATTTTACAATACGAATATAAATCTATATATTTATAAAAAACATATCACACCATGGTACACAGTTAATATGTTTCAACAATGTTTGTAAATAGTTATAAGCACACATATTAAGTAGGTGAGAACATACAATATAAAAATACAGCTGCATATTTTGTAAACCTGATGTACTTGCATGAAATACAAAATAATGATCAATGCTTACAATTGGAATTGATGCATTATTGTGACAATTATGAGAAAAAAGGAATGATTAACTACATAGTGTAATTTGTAAATCACTGGTTGGCATGCAATTAACTTAACTGTGCATGATTGAAATTAAGCATTGTTTCAAGACCAAAATAATGCAAAGAACAGTTAGTAATACACTATGTTATTGATATCATTTGCAATGATTTTTTATGCATCCCTGACTATTCTTGTTATTGGCACATTTGTGATAGAAATGAATTTTCAATATGGTTATTGAGCAGTATAAAGCACCTTTTAAACGACATAAGCTTTGTTATTTCAAAATTAAGCCTTTACTTGTTGGATGCCTACTAAATTTCCAATACGATAATTTCGAGTACAGTAGTTGGGAACCCTACACAGTCAAATGCTGAGGGGTTACAAGTTGGAAACCGTACATAGTCAAATGCCGAGGGGTTACAAGTTGGGTACCCTACACAGTCAAATGCCGAGGGGTTACAAGTTGGGAACCCTACACAGTCAAATGCCGAGGGGTTACAAGTTGGGAACCCTACACAGTCAAATGCCGAGGGTTATAAGTTGGGAACCCTAAACAGTCAAATGCCGAGGGTTACAAGTTAAGAACCCTACATAGTCAATTGCCGAGGGATCACATATCTGGGACCATGCACAGACAAGTGCCAAGCCAAGAGGATTTAAGATGGGGTACTTACACAGTAACATGTCATAGGGTTCATAGTTTTGGACCCTACACTGTCAATTGCCGAGGGATTACAAGTTTGGAACCTTGCTCAGTCAAATGCCGAGGTGTTTATTCTGCTTTTGTCACGATTTAAAGGTCCTTAATACCGTCCCTCCCTCGTCTTATCAAATTGCTCCACAGTATAAATCCTATATACAACACAAACAAGCCGTGTAAGTTCTATCAACTTAAATAAATCTTTCTAGACAATAATATACAGTAAATGGTCTTGTCAAGGAACATGTCCAGATGGTGGTACAAAACCCAGCATCTATATCACTAGTACATGGAAACTCACATCATGTAAACGACTTGATATCTCATTAACAATTAATAAACAATAAGTTACTAACAGATCATCTAATTTAAAAAAGTTAAAAACAAGATTAGAAAAAAATGTTTGATCCCATTAACAATCACTATATGCATTCTGTACCATTGCACACAGACTGGTATAATTTTCCAGCTGAAACAATATTCTTATTCAACATAGACAACCAATACATTATTATGTAAAACAATCTTACCATAGAACGTTCTGTAGCTAAAGTTAAATATGCCATGGTTACATTATTAACAAATTTAAAATTTCACGATGTTCTAGGTAGAAAGTGATTGACGCATTAAAATAAAAATTTACTCTTAATGTATTTTCAAAATGAAAACAAAATATTATTTTTGAAAAGGAAATGACTTTCCGTAATTAATTATGTAAATAATAATTAAATTTGACTAAAACAGGTTCCCTTTTATCAATGCTAATAACACCAATGTTTTCCTGGCAAGACCAATAAATTTAACAATACGAATATAAATCTATATATTTATAAAAAACATATCACACCATGGTACACAGTTAATATGTTTCAACAATGTTTGTAAATAATTATAAGCACACATATTAAGTAGGTGAGAACATACAATATAAAAATACAGCTGCATATTTTGTAAACCTGATGTACTTGCATAAAATACAAAATAATGATCAATGCTTACAAGTGGAATTGATGCATTATTGTGACAATTATGAGAAAAAAGGAATGATTAACTACATACGTGTAATTTTTAAATCACTGGTTGGCATGCAATTAACTTAACTGTGCATGATTGAAATTAAGCATTGTTTCAAGACCAAAATAATGCAAAGAACAGTTAGTAATACACTATGTTATTGATATCATTGATATGCAATGATTTTTATGCATCCCTGACTATTCTTGTTATAGGCACATTTGTGATAGAAATGAATTTTCAATATGGTCATTGAGCAGTATAAAGCCTTTTTTAAACGACATAAGCTTTGTTATTTCAAAAGTAAGCCTTTACTTGGTGGATGCCTACTTAATTTCCAATACGATAATTTCGAGTACAGTAGTTGGGAACCCTACACAGTCAAATGCCGAGGGGTTACAAGTTGGGAACCCTACACAGTCAAATGTCGAGGGTTATAAGTTGGGAACCCTACACAGTCAAATGCCGAGATGTTACAAGTTGGGAAACCTACACAGTCAAATGCCGAGGGTTACAAGTTAAGAACCCTACACAGTCAAATGCCGAGGGGTAATAAGTTGGGGATCTTCAAGGTTTCTTATTGTAGCTGCATCAGATAATATATGTGCAGGTATTATGTAGGGTAGGGTACCTGTATTTGGTTTTGTATCGTTTCTATTTTGTATGCCACAATTTACATCCTATACAACACGTGACCGCAGGCGATAATTATACGTATTAACGTTAATCTGTTATGATCAGCAAAGCTATGTTAGGTCTGACATTTTATGTATATCCAGACCTGCCAGCAAAGGTTGAAAGCTGTCTGGTAAGTCCCTGCACGATATAGGTGACAACAGTTGGATGTCCCAATAATAACCATAATAATAACCATACATGTTTTGCTGCTACAGCGGACTTAATAAAACGGTACAAAAACGAATACTGCAAACACATTACATTTCTTTCCTATATCAACAAGGAGTTAAGGCAATGTTCTATCTAAAGCAGCTGCAAACAAACGATACGCTTATCAGGTGTTTTAACAACGGGTTTTATGAATGTCTATAATGCCTCTACACAATGTAACAAATCTTTACAAAGTAGCATTATGCAAAACCAAATACACTATGTATGAATTTTAACAATCAGAAAAGTGTTAACATTTTATTTTGTCATTTAGTATTTGAACATAGTAGCATGCTAACAAACACTATATAGACATGACATGAAATAAAAAGTAAGACAGTGCTGACGTATGAGCGAGCTTTTCATCTGATGTGGTTTTCTACCTCTGATTCCATTATAGTAAATATGTTTTCCACGTAAAAGTCCGGAGTGCCATTTATTTAAGAAATCATAGGACGTCTTAGGGGCCATAAACTCCTAATTATCTTAAATGTGTTTAAATAAAGTCCTTGGACTGGAATTAGTTTAACAACCAAAGATATGTCTAGCTGTCCTTGGCTTGATTATGATTGTATGATGTCTTCCATGGATAATTTTATGTTATTGAGATTAAATTTCTCCCGATTGCATGACTTCCAGCTAAGGATTCTTGTAAGCCTAGTTGCAAGTGTTCCATCTCAGACAGATAAGTATCCCAGGTTGAAGAATGACAAAGGGAGTTTTAGTCAAGTTACTGTGGCGGAATTCAAACTTCAGTATGCTGCAGCTCCTGGCAAATCAGGAAATTGATCTTGGTCAAGTGCTGAAACGACAGAAACATATCGTCTGTTACATGTAGCTATAAACTGTTACTAGCAAGTAGAATGCTTGCAGTGAATATATCTGGCTTAACCATTATCACGCTACATTTGTTGCTTTTACAAATCTTTTAATAACAACAGTAAATGCAATTTTACAAGGCCGCAGTTTAACTTCCGTTTTATATTGTTAAATTTAAAGTGCAGTGACACAGCTAACATACAGTTGTATATGTCAATGTGATATATGGTATATTAGAAAGATAAACAGTAAGCCAGATAACATTTTCCTGACATAATGAAATGTAAGTGTAAATATATATTTTTATACATTGCACAGACACAATCTACCTCATACTGCCATTGTTGGTGGCGTGAGACCCGAGATATGTTTCTTGACAGGACCACAGGCAAACTGCAAGCTGGAGTCCTGGATATGTTCAAATACAGACAGGACTCGTGTTCACCCAATAGGGTGCTGACGAGTTTCAAGTCAACTGCCTCCAACGGATCACTTAAATATCATTTATTGATCTGATGGATATGATCCAATCTAGTTTCAGGCAGGTCTTTGGTAAGAAGTTAAAATCCCAACAGAGGCTCAATTATTCTGTTTCTGTAAGTTCACACGAGTATGCTGAGAAAATGGAGAGGTAAAGCATCAGAAGCAAACACTTACAGGGTTTAATAGATTCAATTTCAGGATATTTATCCTTTAGCTTGTTCAGAGCGGAGTTTATTTTGATTGCGTAACTATAAGTGGTCTGTTCTGGGAATTTCACATCGCCCACAAACCGTCCATGAAGAAGACCTAGTACAAGTCCCTCTCCTGCTTCAAGAAGTTTGTCACACACGACAGACCCACTGTCGCCCGGGTAGGAAAAGTATTTCTCATCGGCAGCATCATCTCCTTGATAAATATATAAACATACCATATATGTTAGAAGAACGTGGTAAGAATGTGGGTAATAACACAACCATGTCATGCAACACATCACATGATCATTGCTAGCATATACAGGAGATTATTGTGTTACTATAAATGCATTCACAGTCTCATTTTCACATGTAGATGGGATATGTGAAAGAGAAAAAACAGTTGCTGAAAATGAAAAAGCCATAATCTTTAATAATGTTAGGACTTATTAATCTAACGGTCACATCCCTAATTTCTTTATATATCTACAAACATAACTAACATTGTTCTTCAAGTAATTTCCTTACTGTGACTCATATTTTAAAGACAATAAAAGAAAAGAAAACATGAGAAAATTACCTAGCACGTCCGCTTCAATTTTAAGATCACGGGAAGGATTGATCAGAAAGGAATCTGGTGGGATATTTTCAGCATAACTTCCACTCATCCCCTGGTAATTGTCAGATACAATATATCCCGTTGTTATTTTAGACTTAGCTCCAACCTTGTAGACAAATCTACCAGGATTATTGGCATTTTGACAAAAATGCCACTTGTCCAATTTCGTTACGCCATCAGAATATTGCAACACTTTAGAAATCAAATCACATTTCTGCACTTGCACCAGGGCAATGTCTGCTTTCTTGTGAAAATGCTTCAGCGAACCAATGTTCTTATAACTCACAGTTTCTGTCGTAACTGACACGTCGTTATAGCAACCTTCAAGACAATGATGGCAGGTTATACAGTGGACCTCTGGATCGTCCCTTTCCCTGTATTTAACATCAACAAAGCACCCCAAACTCCTCTTTGCTACACCATTTGATTCGCTGATCTTCTTTGATACAATAAAGTCTCCCTGCTTGATAGCTGCTTGTTTGCAATTTTGCATAAAAACTTCAATTTTGTATGGAGATAAATAGCTGAAAATAAAACAACAGAAAATTATTTTGACAATACAGTGTAAGTGTATACGCCTGAGTATCTCAGACTAGGATAAAATTGCTGCAATAGTAAAGTACTAGTAGTAGGCATCTACTTTAAGAAATCAAATGAACTGTTAACCATTTCTTTTCTCTGTCTCCCACTTTCCACCTCTCGTTCACTCTCACTCTCTCCCTCCATCCGTGTACATAATTCATAATAAAGTGGCCTAAGCACATACTAACACATGGGCATGAAAATAGTTGAAGTGAATGATACATTAAATTAATTAATAAATTATTGTCTGAAAAATAATACCATTTAAAACTTATTTAATACCAATTAACAAATCTAATACTCCAAAATTGAAGACCACAACATCTTTTTATTTTCAATCTGCACCTCACTTCATAGACACATCTACTTGAAACAATAAATAATGTGAAGAACAAGTTACCCATAAAGACTCAGGCAACATTCAATGTCATCTTTTTGTTTTTCATTGATAGCCGACTTGACATGAATGACAAGTTCCCCATATATGGTTCCACAGCCAGTCACAAAAGGTTTCCTGTGAATTAACCAAAATACAATAAGAACAAAAACATGACAAGGTATTTCATGTATGATTCCATCAAATTAAATAAATTCAGCCAGCAATAGGCAGAGGTACAACATACAAGTTAAAGGTACCGTGACAATAAAACAGTAAGATACACACAGAAAAATACAAGCACTCCAACCACTGTGATACCGCTGCATCAAAAATTTTTGAAACAAAGAAAAGCATATTTATCTCATCATCTCTGTAAATATCGGTTGATATAGCCCGTGTGATAAAGATGAGCTTTATCAACCGATAGTCGCGCACCTGCTCTAAGCCGGACTACTTTTTTTGACGAAACGATCAGTCCTGATGTTTACGTGAACGCAACTCATCTATCGCGTAATTATGCTTGTGATCATCACCAAAATGTCCATAATATAAAGATTGGCTAAATAGAGCAAACGAGGTCATTAAAAAAGGGATGAGCGCTTTTCGATCTCAGTCCTGCAGAATTGAAAATTAAAGTAACAGCGCCTTAACCGACTGAGCTAACCGGACAGTTCATTTTGAACTTCCGAAGTTGTATTTGACAATAACATAGAAAATTTGTGAACAAAAAAAATATATAGAGTCTTTGTTAATCAAAATACACATTTTCAATACAGGCACATGATTAAAACTGTTTAGGAATAGTAATAAAATTAAATTAAGTACGAATTTGTAGTCTGCAAAAATAAAAACAACTGTCGAAATGTCAGATTATGTGAGTCCCTGTTGTTTTGAAATTATTAAGTTTGAATTGAAAGAATGTGATGAAGAATCGTGTGAAAACCCAAGCAGTGTTGCAGAGATGAGCTACGAGGATTTCGAGGCAAAATTTGGCCTAAATCCGAACATTTTTGAGAAGGGAATTTATCTTGAATATGTAACTATCTCAGGTTTGAGCAGGTGCGCGAATATCGGTTGATAAAGCTCATCTTTATCACACGGGTTATATCAACCGATATTTACAGAGATGGTGGTATATAAAAAAAGAAATAACATGTTAATTGTCTTATTTTTAATGTAAAATAGAACTATTTCTTATGACCGAATTACTCTTTGCATGCGCATGAATTTCGCGAATTGCATTGGAACGTCGGATCATGTAGGGGAGGAGCAATAACGGTAAATTTAAATGTTTCCTTTTGAAAAAAAAACTGTTGATGGTGTGATAAAAAGAATACCAGGTTAGTGTTGATATAGATAAATGTTATCATGCTCGTTTCGAAAATCAGAAAGCACTCGGCAGAGCCTCGTGCTTTCTGATTTTCTTAGCCTCGCATGATAACATTTATCTAGAGATGTCGAAGGATACTAAATTTGGTATCCGGATATCCGTCGAACGATGCGAACGGATATCCAGTTATCCGGATATAAATCTTAGTTAATTCTGATGTTGCAGTCGCATGTGTGCGGGGTTACTAACGTTTCCATTGACATAATTAAATCGTCATTGCAATGGAAATAATTAAATTAACATTTCCATAGGCATAGGCACTTCATCATTTTAATAAGTTGTCTACGGACCTCAAAAATATCGCCAAACATCGGACTGAAGATTGGAAGGCATAACTAATGATTTGTTTATGAAGTGGATGTGAATAAGTCAAGATCACCGTGATCGAATGAAAACATAATAAATTCATTAATTCATTTATACAATCCAAACGGACTCAATTAAACATGAGTAACTAATCTTTGCCGACAAACCTGTTAATTGTCTATATAATTGTAGCTCTATCTCTTCTTAATAAAGCCGAGCTAACGAAATTAAAGATAATAATCCTTAATCAAAATGGATAAGTCATACCTTCAAACAATGGCTGTTAATTGGCAATTTATTTTACATAAGCTTTAGCACATTTCTAAAACTGTGAAGTTCATCAACAAAATCAAAGAAAGTATTCGCTAAACAAAATGGATCAGTAGAAGCTTCAAACGTTGGTGGTTAATTAGCATGTTATTATACATACCATCCTACTTTAGCACATTTCTAAAATTGTGAAGCCAAATATACGATACTGTCGATAATCCGTTACACCTGCGTATGCGTGAATGCACACTGACATGACAGCAGAAAGATAACTTAGCAAAATGGCCAAAACTTTTAATTAAATGTTTAAAATTATACATTTTTAAGCGAATATCCGGATACCAAAGTCGATTCGGATATCCGATGATTCGAACGGATATCCGGATATCCGCTGACATCCCTACATTTATCTACATCAACATTAACCTGGTATTCTCTCTATATGTATATAAATTGCCCTACTTATCTTTTGTCTTCACAACCTATAGTGCAAAAACGTGGAACATATTTCTGTTGTGCTAGAGACAGACATTGTCTTTAATTGAATCCTGTGCAAAGCAGAAACTCTTTATTGACTGTGTTAACACTTTAAGTTTATTCTTTGAGACAAACCATGTAGAAACAATTCATTCCTCAAAGTGAGACAGCTTACAATAACATTCAACGGCAGTAAATATAATAACAAAGACTACTACCTACAAACACTATAATAATAATAAATGAAAACATAGGTACAGACAAATGCATGAACGTTTCATTTAACTAGGCTACCCTTGCCTGCGTTTAAATGTCTTAAAAATGGGCATACCATCTCTAAAATAGGTAGGTGGTGATAAAAAACATGAACCTTGAGTTGATTTTACAAACCAAATTATTAACCAAATATGAATTGTATAGTTGTAGTTCTTCAAATTAAATAATTCAGAAATAAAAAATCCAAAGTTAGAAATACGGATGGGAAGACGGACATGGCTAACTCTATGCCCCATCAGTATTCTGAAAATTATTACCATAACCCATTTTCATTGTCACTACCTGTCTACTGCCACCCAATTCTATGGTGACTCCACATCTACTGTCCATTTACATTGCTATCGCCCACCTACTGCCACCCAGTTCCATGGTCACAACCCACTTACTGCCACCCAGTTCCATGGTCACAACCCATATACTGCCACCCAGTTCCATGGCCACTACCCACCTACTACCACCAAGTTTCATGGTCACTTCACATCTACTGCCACAAAGTTTCACGGCTATCGCCGACCTACTGCCACCAAGTTTCATTGCCACCACCCACCTACTGCCACCCAGTTCTATTGCCACCACCCACCTACTACCACCAAGTTCCATTGTAACCACACTCTAACTACCACTTACAGCTACCCAGTTCCATGGTTACTAACCAGACACTGACACCAAGTGCCATGGTCACTATCGGCCTACTTCCATCCATTTAAAGGGTCTCTTCCAACCTATCCAGCAGGATAATCAACAGCCACCTACAACCACCTAATTCCGTGGTCACCCCTACCTACTGCAGATATTTCAACGGTCATCAACCACCTACTGCCACCGGTTTCCATAGTTAATACCCACCAACTGCCATCCAGTTGGATAAAAAAACACCAACTGTCATCCGGTTCCATGGTCATCGCTCACCTACAGCCACCCAGCTTTATGATCACTACCCACCTACTGCCACCGACTTCCATGGTCACTACCCACCTACTGCCATCCAGTTGGATAGTCAAAAATACCTACTGCCATCCAGTTCCATGGCCATCGCCCAACTACTGCCATCCAGTTTCATGTTCAACAGACCACCTACTGCCATCCAGTTCCGTGATCACTTCCCACCTACTGCCATCCAGTTCCATGATCACTTCCCACCTACTGCCATCCAGTTCCTTTGTCAATACCCGCCTACCGCCACACAGTTGGATACTTAAATCCCACCTATTGCCAACCAGTTACATGGCTATCGCCCACCAATGCCATCCAGTTCCAAAGTCACTAACCACCTACTGCCACCCAGTTCCATGGCTATCGTCTACATATTGCCATCCAGTTTCATGGTCATAACCCACCCACTGCTAACCAGTTCCAATGTCACCAGCCGACTCCTGCCACTTACTGCCACCAAGTGCCATTGTCACTCGCCGTTTACTGCCATCCAGTTCTATGGCCACTACCCACCTCTTGTCACCCTTTTCCCATGACTGTCGCCAACCTACTGCCATCTGGTTACATGGTCAATACCCACCTATAGCCACCTAGTTCCATGAATACAACCATCTTCTGCCATCCAGTTCCATGGTCACTACCCACTTCCTGTCAGATATTTCTGTGCCTACAAGTATCTTCTACTCGCCAATTCAATGGTCACAACACATATATCTACACCCACCAACTCCCACTCAGTTCTATGGGCACTGCCAACTATCTGTGACCTAGTTCCATGGCTATACCATCTACGGGTAGCCAGTTTCATGGTCACCACAGCGTTCTATAATCATACCTCCTAACTGCAACTCAGTCTATGGTCACTACCTACCTACTGCCATCCAGTTTCATGGCCACTGCCCACCTACTGCCGCCCAGTTCTATGGTTACTGCCCACCTACTGCCATCCAGTTCCATGGTCACTACCCACCTACTGCCACCCAGGTTTATAGCCACTGCCCACCTACTGCCACCCCATTCCATGGTCAATGGTCATTGCCCACCCTCTGCTACCCAGATTCACTGCCTACCAACTTCCATCAGGTCTATAGCTACAACCCATATACTGCCACTCTGTTCTTCCACGGGTAGCCAGGTCCATGGTCACTACACAGTTCTATAATAACCTACCTTCAACTCAGTTCTATGGCCACTTTTCACCAGCTGCCATCCAGTTCCTTGGTCAATTGCCCACCTACTGCCACTACTGCCACTCAGTTCCATGGCCACTGCCCACCTACTGCCATCCAGTTCCATGACCAATAATTATTGCCCACCTACTGCAACCCAGGTACATTGTAACTGCCCTTCTATTGCCATCCAGTTCCATGGTCACTGCCCACCTACTGCCACCCCATTCCATTGTCAATGATCAATGCCCACCTACTGCAACCCAGGTACATGGTCACTGTCCACGTACTTTTATCAGGTCCTTAGTTACAACCCATATATTGCCACTCAGTTCTATGGTCACTATCTATTTACTGCTATCCAGTTTTAGGTTAACAACCCATCTATTGCCACCTATTTCTAAAGGCACAAGCACATACCACCGCCGAGGTCCATGACCAATACACATCTACTTACACTTACTAAAACCCGGCCACTCATGTTCATCGTCACTGCCCATATACTGCTACGAAGTTCTATAAGCACACCTATCTACTGCCTTCCAGTTCCATGACCTCCATCAATCTACAGCAACCTAGATCGCAAGCAATTTATACTTGATGCTGTCAACCAATTCCATGGCCCTTACAATGCAATGACAACTGACAAACTATTGCCATCCAGTTCCATGGTCAACAATCATTGCCCATCCATGGCCACCGCCAACCTACTGCTGCACCCAGTTCCATGGCTACAACTAATCTACTGTCACCCAGTTCCATGGCAAGCACAATCGTGCTGCTAATCCGTTGCATGTATACTACACACCTTCTACCATCAAGGTCCTTGGTCATCATACATCTACTGCCATCTACTGAGATTTATAATCACATCCACATACCCACATACTGCAGCCAACTTCCACTACCAATACCCAACTAATACCACCCAGTTCAATGTCCATCACAATGCTACTGTCACCTAAGTAGATGACCACCTACTGCAACGAAAGTAGTTTGAAACTGCCTACTCTCTGCCACCTTGTTCCATGGTCACCACCAACTTCTGACACCAGGTTTCATGACTACAATTTATATACTGTCAATAAGTTCTATGGCCAACACACACCTACTGCTAAGTAGTTACATAGCCTACATACATCTCGTGGAAGCCAGTACTATGGTCACTGTCCATCTACGGGCAAATTCTTTCATTGCCACCACACATCTACTGCCACCCATTTCCATGGCCATCACCTATCTACTGCTACCAAATCCCATGGCTATCACACAGCTGCTGCCACCAAGTTCCATTGCCACCACATACCTACTGCCACCAAGCTCCATGGCCACCACACAGCTGCTGCCACCAAGTTCAATTGCCACCACACACCTACTGCCACCCAGTTCCATGACCACCACACACAAGTTCCCTAAATACAACCAACCTTCTGCCATCCAGTTCATTGACTACAATTAATCTACTGCCACCCTGTTCCATTGACACCACGCACCTAATGACACCCAGTTCCATTGTCACCACACACAAACAACCACCCAGTCCAGCTACAACTAGGTAAATAAGGCTTCTTATAAAGAATGTTATAGAAAAAGAGCAAATTTAGTAGTAAGAAAAAGGTAAAGTAGACTTAGTCTGCAGCCGAGTGTGTATATTGAAAATGGAACGCTTACTTTAACAAGTCTTGCTGTAGCTCTTTAGGCAGTGGTGGTGGCTCCTTGATATCATTGCGTGTCAGGGGTGACAACCTTAACAGGGCATGGGTCACAAACTGAAGTCTGCGCATCCTCTCCAGAATCACCATCAGATTGGTTACCAATGATTCAACACTTTCTATCAGTGGGGTGATTGCATACATACAATCTATGCATACCATTTTGACACCTTTCTTGTAGCTCATTTTCAGATTTGAAAACGGTGTCATTGGCATGGTACTAATGGCTTTCTGTAAGTAGATAGATATAGATTAGTCCCATCCAAAGACGCAATAAACGCACTGAGCCCACGGTGTGTGAAAACTGAAATCAGGGTTATCGGGGCATCTGAATACTTAATCACGGTCACAGGGGCATATAACTTTGAGTAAAAGTAGGCCAACATTATTTCTTTGACGCCGCAGGCAATCTACAACTTATACTTATCCGTATCTTAACAAAGCATCAATGCATCTGGCATAGGCAATTCAGTGTTTTTGATTGGTCGCTAATCAGTGTCAAGCACAATACAGTACTGAATAAATAATCACCTCATTGTTTGAAACCGAACAGGTGGCGTTTTGTTACTAGCATAGATTATTATAATTGCGTTGCTATTTTAACATTCTCCCACTTCTATTGGAAACTTATCCACTTCCCAACAAAACTAAACAGTGTTACAAATGTATTCTACTTTTCTTACTTAACACGACATAATCCATAGAGTGTACAAAATAGACACCTTTCCTGATATTGTTGTTTAGTTTCTCTTTGTATAAATACTGTATTTTGGGGGTTTCCGTTTGAACACGGATTCATACTATCATGTTTTAGTAATTTCATGTGTCAGTGCAAAATAAGGAAAATAGTGAAACTGGTAATCAGGCAGGGGTGCAACTATATTTTGTTACCAAACGCACGCTGCACGTACGCTGAACGAACGCTGAACGCACGCTAGGGCAAGCAGTATAATTGCGAATGCACGGACCCGTTTTACGTGCAATCGCGTTCATACTTCCTTAGGCTTTTATGCATTTGGATTGTCCGAATTACATCGACATAATACGGTCTGTTTCGTCCCTGTTCCTGAGTATTTCGTTTATCGGGCATTTCATTTTATGCAACACATTTCCAACGGCAGGATACTAGGTTAGCGAAAATGTTGAGTTAAATGTTTTGAACTCATTTTGGTAGTATTTTACGATTCACACAAAGTTATTCAAAAATTAAGGTAATGAAGTACTTCAGACGGACCATCGTATTTGTGAATCTTTTTTTTAGTAAATATAACGACCAATTTTGTGCATTGCAACAATATGTGCGCAATCGAAGAAAATTAGTTGAGTTCTTTCCTGCATTAAAGTTTAGAACATAACAACACAGTGTAATCCTACGATTTACTCATTGCTGGTGTATTATTACGTCGCACAGATGGTCATATTGGCGACGTCCAGATAATTATAGTGAGAGACGATCCCAGACTTATATTTGGGTGGAAACACCGGAGCACAGTATGTTTACAGTCGGAAAAATCCTTAAATTAAAGTTTTCGACCCCATCCAAACCCAAATCCACGCGGTAAGGGGCTCTGCAGCTACACGTCTGCGACTCTTACCACTCGGCCAAGGGCGACCCTAGAGGATATAATAATTGGCACATTTTCAGTGAACTGACTAATAGGCTGGATCAAATTAGCTCCGATCGGTACACACACAAATTGCTTCTTTCCATGTAACAAATATGAATAAGTGAGTTGACACATTTTCTTTGGCTTCTGTAATCTTGACCGATTTCCTTCTTAAATCCCGAAAGTACCTGGGTTTATATTGGGACTCCACTAACATTATGTTTGTATTACTGTAGTAGGACAATGTGAAGCAATTTTCATCTGTACTATTTGACCTCATTGATCTCAATATTCTCCTAGTTTTTGCAGATCGCCAAATTCCTTAGCATAGCAGTGGGTGAGCGATGGATTTCCTGTGATTGCTTGCTCAGGCGTTACGTATATTCTGCATCGCTTCCACAGAACAAAACTTACAGTTAACAGGAGCTGACTGATGTGGTGGGGGAAAATTGTCACTGACAAATTTTGAAAGCCGTCCAGCCACAACGCTTTAAATGAGTTCGCACTATTACATGCCTCTACCGTTGTTTTTCACACCTTTACCCCTAAGTGCATTCTAAATTAATTGTCACATTATATTACCTAGTTTTGCAATTATTATGGCATCGAAGAACCATCTTTTAATCCATTCATTAACAACTTTCTTAAACGTTTGGTCATTTAAAAAGCTCAAATTTTCTTACAAGTCAATGGATATAATGTATTTAGCTCTATGACTGATCCAGTGTCATAAATGTCATCTGGTGTTACGTAATGAAACCTCCCCCTTTAGGGTCATTGTTACCCTGCGCATCCTGTTTACAGTGTCATAAAGTTCGATCAAGGGGACGGCAAATATGGTAGACTAATCACGATACGACACATCTGTTATCTTCGTGCAGGTGGTCAACGTCGACTATGTAATAGTATTTTTTATGACAAGTTGTCGGAAGAGTTTAACAGACTTACAAAACCGAACTTTTCTTGTTTGTCAGGTAGCAATAGAATGAGTTTTGTTCGGTTAATAAAACAGCTAGGTTAAAATGTAAAAGACGTTGAATAAAGATTCTGTTTTGACATAAATTATATTTGATATATAAATTGTATACATCAGTAGTGTACGTAAGAAAAGACAGTGATATTATAGAAAGGAACTCTTTATTTGTGAGAACGTGTTAATACTTTGTTTTCATTAAGCAAAACCTATGTTAAGAAAATATTTAGTAGACTGTATATGGCAACAAAGTTCAGTTAAACTTTTCTATTAAAGATTCAGCAAACACACACCCACAAGTTACATATTTACAAAATAAAATGAACGATTCTGGTTTCGATTGTTTTCTAAAGTTCGATGATTTCTTTCGTGATTTTTAAATGTCACATTTAAACTCTGATATATATGTTACTGCATATTTATCGGATGCTGTCATTATATTATTCTTTTTATATGTCATCCCTTGGACGGTTTTATTTTAAACAAATCTGTCGTTTGGAACTTTTAGGTTACTGAGGCTTTTATCGCCTGTACAATGTACATATTTTACATATGTTGATAGTTGATTATAATAATAGTTATTTCGTTGCTATATAATATACATTTTATCAGTTTTACTAATGCAGGTGAATGCTTTTAGTTGTCTCACCTTAATGGGATATTTTTACATACAATAACAGAAAACACATCAAGAAGTGCGAGGTTGGAGCGCTCCAGTAACCAGGTTAAAGCAACCCAGTCAACCCTTTTGCCAACTGACCGTTGCAAGGCGGTAACTTGTTTTTTTCTGTTGGAGTGTAATATCTGTGTGTTTTCGTATTTTTTAATCTTACGTTTAAGCCATTGTCTAGTAGTTCTAGGTAGGTCGAATGTATATATGTGTCAATTCTTATAGGACATTTTCGTTGTTCCCCATGTATTGTTGAACATTGACATCATCCACAAATGTGTTTGTTTTCTGTGCATTAAAGATGTATTTAATAATATCAGTTACTTTAAAAATAGAAAAATCATCTTTCGTTTTAACAAAATACAAGCGAAATGACAACTATTTTACTTAACCTAACATAACATGGCCATCTTCTATACTCGGATTAAAACATTACACTATGACATCTGACATACCAGTCAGAATCATGGGTTCGCAGTTTTAAGACACTGTCGAAGTGCAATTAACACTTCAAACATTGCCGACGTCGCCTTTTGGCTTATTTGAATAGAATAGAAAAGACAAACATATAAATTAGCACTATAAAAGCTTGTCCCGTTTGTGTTGCAATGTAAGAATCGTAATGCACAACAATATATTATAAATGTGTATATTGCTATGTACGATTTAATGGAGTATATAATAATCTCATTTTAGTACTTAACTCGCACTTCGTTAAGTAAAGAGCAACCAATAAAAACTTACACGGACAATCATTCAAATAGTGTTCAATAAACAAAAACGTTTTACAATTTGATTTAAGGTGATTCAGAATTTGATTCAGTTTCTAAGACTATTTTCTCTAAAATCTGATGCATTTTTACAAGAACCGTGAAGATAATTATCATCGAAGAGTAAGTTTCTTTCCAAATATCTACTTTAAGACAATGCAAAATCGTGTTTTTATCTATATATTAGTCTATCCGAATGGACACGTTTGAGCATCTATATTCCCAATCGCAAAGTGCACATAATTTGCACATGTTTTATGGTAGCGACGCAATTTTGGTTATTTTTTGCCTAACAATGTTACAGCGTGGGCCCGTTGCTATCGTAGGAGTGGCTACAGCCCGTCCGAGGAAAGGTCATTTGCTATCATGCACAAAAGTCCATGAAGAAAACACACCCTAAAATGTGACAGTTGCTAACGATTCTTTGTTAAATCACTTTAACCAAGCTCACTCATTTTATGTATAGTGTGACTTGTTATTTTTCATATCGAAAAGAGCGATAATTATGTCTTACAATTAGCTCTTATACAAGGAAGCTCACTGAGTGCAGAGAATTATATACAAAATGGCATACATCCGTTTGTATAATGGCATATAATTATGTATTTGTTACTTTTGTCAGATCAAAGGAATTTTATCGTGGATGTACGTTGATAAAATGTTACCAGAATTGAATCTTCAATGCATTTCCAGCGGTGGTGGCTGACAACACGATTAATGTAGATTAAATTTCAGGTAGGTCAACAAGCCATTGCTGTTACAAACACAGTGTTACTATATTCTAACAATTTTGCGTTCTTCACATTTCTACAATTAAAAACAACTTAAAGGTCCTTTTGTGTAAGCTGTATTCATCATTTAAAGTAAATAAAGTCACAACAGTCGTTATTGCGCTAGATTGAATATGCAAAAAGATGTTATGCTAACTGTATAACAAGTCGGTATTTGTTAACATTTAATAATTAATTTAAATTACATTAATTTGTATTGATTTAGCCAACAAAAAGACAATGCGTTTAATTATATAGCTAATTTGGAAGAATGTTTACAGGCTGGCTACCAGTTCCGGCTCCAATATACTTAAAAGGGGTTCCGTGCGTAAACTGGTAATTATTTTAAGTACATTGGAGAGATTATGAAGTGGCAACAGTTTAAGAAAAAACAAAATATTTGTGTTTCACCGTTACTAAGCGCAATGAGGAAAGATTCAAGCCACATTACCAGTACTTTGATGAGTCATTGTACATTTAAGATTTCTGAATGTTAAACAGTTGTTTGCCGATGTGACGATAAAGCTACACAATTATGATATAGTAGAAAAGTGCCAGTATGGATGTACTGAACTGTTTCAACAAGAAAAACAGATCAGGTCTGCAAACAACAAAGAACTGAAACGAATGTCGAGTTTTCTAGTGCTCGACAAAGCAATAGCCCAAGGCCTGAAGTTGAACAAAGACGAGACGTCCTTTTTACAAACAGAAGTGACCTTAATGAGTAAAATGCTGACATTAGAAAGTGTTCCATCCGACATGATGAAAGTACAATTAGTATTTGACGTACAAAAGCAAACAGACGGCAAATGAGTTTAACACTTCTCAGGACTGGTACATAACTGTCAAAGTTCATACCAGCTTAGATCAGCTTAACTTAACAACAGCTAGCAAGATTTTTTGTAACTTAAGAAACATTTCAGCCGACTTCGAATCCAAGAGACTGTTGTGTTTGAAAGTGGACCCCAATTTGTCAGGGCAGAGTTTTGCAGACGAATGGGAGTTTGGACATAGTACCTCAATCCACTTTCACAACCAGTATAACGGCAAACGCAGAAGACAAGATTCCCAAACGAATAGATGAAGAATGCAGCAGCCAGTCAATAAGATGTCTGGAAAGCAACACCAAACTGCAGAAATACTCCTACAGAAGCCATGAATAGCAAACAAGTAAAACAGCTCATGTCGAGTCGAAGCAGGCACACACTACACATTGCTTATAAACTGCTTAAACCAAAATTACTAAAAGCTGTACAAAATGACTTGCTACGAAAACGTCGAAGTTGCAAGCTTCAGTATGACAAAGGTGCTAAAACTTACCAGAGAACAACATTCACCTAGATCCTACGTCATCAGGGTAGATGGTCAACAGTGGCGCTGCAGGTCAGCTGGAAGAGTTCTCCACATGAAAGGTTTGGCCCCGACCGAAACTCAAACCAAAGCGGAGAGAGAATTTTATGTCCAATGGTTGTAGTAATAAAATGCTTGCTCATAAAATTTGTCAGCTAACCTATGGTATGCTTACTGTTCTACACAAGTTACTATAACATGACGAATCAACCACCAGCCTGTTTCATTTCTTAAAAGCTATACTAACGTAACTTCTGTACAACACTATAAACCATACAAAACAAGAAAAAAAAACCTAAAAAGATATTGAGTCACCCCCTGTTTTGGCCTGACATTAATCGGAATAAATGGATTAGCACAATCTAAAACCCATCAAAGTTATAACATGTCTGAAACTTCCTAAAAATTTTCTTCTTTCTTTCTTTTCAGGGGCTAGGATAGTTTTTAAATTCACCAACAAATATGCTGTCTAGTATTGAATTTAAAGTACATATCATTCAAACTGTTTTAGAGAAATTAAAATAAATATGACAGAATTATTATTAAACATTTCAGTAAGCCTTGAATTTTTGTCTCACGTAAAAGAGTAAGAGTAATTTATTCTATTGCAAAGGACTCTTGATAAGAACCTGAACTGATAACACGATTGACCGATGCTTGATATCATGCTTAACAGTTGTAAATTCTATTTGAGCCATAAATAAATAAAACAAACATAAATTAAACAAAAACAAACCCTTAAATTTCTTGACCCAACAAGCCAAGCTTACATTTTAACAATAAAAAACTATCAATATCATTAAAGATCAGAGTATTCTATGCCCAAACATCAAGCTACCAGCGCACATGAAATTGATCGGGGAAAAATAGAACTTATCAGAAGAAGAATAACAATGCATAATTACTCCAGAACATATAATACAATCTCAGTGATGTTAACCTTTATGCACTACCGCACACCAATATCAAGAAATTTGTAATGAACGGTTAATGCGTCCAATAACATAATATGACCATTCGAGCATATTAAAAGAATAAAAGTGAATGACTTAGCAAGACAAAACTCCTCACCTTCAGATTGTTTAGCAAGAAAAGGTTCGTGAAAGGTTGATTCAATCCATGATATTGGGCAACAAAATCTAGGACACAACGTTTTGCTTCTCGTGTCAAGGAATTCCGCATATTTCGTCTGAATTTATTATTCAGCTCTCTCTCTGAGGTCTTTGAAGTTCCTTCCCGGCCTGGTTACATGTAAATGAATAATGAACGAGAATTGTCAATGTATAGGGACAATAACTAGGTATCAGTCCATTAAATAGACTTAAAAGTTGTTCTTAATGTTAAAATGCAGAACATGAAAGTCCATTGAAACATGACAATGTGATAGACTTACCTTGAGATTGTGTGATTGACAAGAAAAATTGCTTTGTTTCTTCATTCCCAAGCCAGTCTTTTAAGCGCTTCTGGAGAAAGTCCATTATGTTGCCCTGTATGGGTGCTCGCTTGCCTGGGAGTAACTCTGCCATGAACTGCTCCATTTGTTTCACCACGTCCATCACTGATTTCTCTAGATCACTCTCTACTAATTTACCTAGGTTGCTTCTCCACGGCTTCTTATTAAACATATCTTCCATTTTGCAACACACTTTTGTGTCTTTTCTGACAAAGTATGTATGTTGTTGGGATAATGCTCTTAATATGT
This sequence comes from Sinonovacula constricta, assembly GCA_007844125.1. Classification (NCBI taxonomy): domain Eukaryota; kingdom Metazoa; phylum Mollusca; class Bivalvia; order Cardiida; family Solecurtidae; genus Sinonovacula; species Sinonovacula constricta. The sequence goes on from CM017571.1 coordinate 32,910,500, forward strand.
CGGGGTCATCGACTATCTTCAACACCTAAATAATTGAAAATGTAATAGATGTTTACAGATGTTCTTGTAATACATACATGATACATCTTGATGTATGTGGTAACAAAACAAGAAAACAGTAATAAATATTTGATGATGGCTTTATGTGCACTGATATATTATATCGGCCGTTTAACATAAAATGCTAAATATGACGGGTTTTTTTTAATGACATAGAATGACGTAAAGTTTCTAAGAGTTTTTTTCCAGTCCAATTTATGATTTAAATAGGTTAATTAGGTACGGTTTCTGAATGACATTGTTTTCAGTCAACACACGATTCTTCTGACTTACACAATATGTGTTATACTGAATGAGATCGAGTGGATCTTGGCCCAGCGCTGATAATTTGCCCTAGCCTAAAGATTTGCCAGTAAACCGAATGTCAGTGCTAGCCCAGCTCCGCCTCATTCTTTTTTCTACTTGCAATTCCCAATATTAACAGAAACGTGCTTACTATTTCCCCTGTGACGAGATACTGTCATATACTTTATATAACAGCTTTTTTAATTACTGAGATATTTTTAATTGTCACGACAATGTTCATGTAATATTTCTTAAATACTTTATTAAATTTTATCAAAATTGTTTTATGGTACAGCCCGACCATTTCCTGATTAGTTTAAAATGCGTGGATTCAGACTGCCTTATAAGCGCCTTTATAAGTTAGCAGCCTTGGGCTAATGTTTAAGACTTTAGACTACTATCTGAACGTCCCGGCTCGAACCCTGAAACCGACCACGCATTTTTGTCCTTGAAAAAAACTCATACGGCACATTCATATAGGTTCTCAATACCCGAGCCCTGGTTCTATATGTATCCAAACAATGGGCAAAATACAATACAAACTATTTTGTGGTTTGATGCATTTGCATTTTTAACAAAGAACATAAGCTTTGAAAAACTATTTACCGACATGTATTAGGTTTTGACCGTAATAAGAAAAGATGACACAGTCCTATGAGCATTGCAACATCCACCAAACTTTGAAAAGGCATAGGACAAAGCATTCACATGCTAGCCAAATGTAAAAGTAAGATCAAATTAGTGATGAGTCATTAAACTAAAAGGGGAGACCCAACGGTTACAGCCTTGGAACGATCAGTCGACAAAAGAGGCCGACTGGGGTGCTTAAACCGGTTTTACTGAGCTCTATAACTTTGCACCTCCAGAGAGGTTTCCAAAATGTAATTAATGAAGACAGATCAATAGGAATAAAAATGCCCAAGCGCTAACAATTTCTTAGATAAGTTTTTCTTTTAGACTTACTATACAAAATGTTTTCATTATAAATGATATTAAAGTTTTGAATAAAAAACAACACGAAATGACCAGAGAAAAATTGTACATAATTGCAGCCTCCTGTTCATATGTAGATAGAATTGAGGAACCAAAGTCGTCCACAATCCATCTAAGAAAAATACAATCCTTCTAGAATAAATTAAATTACAACATGCACGGGGATATTTCTTATGACCGCCACACAGTTGACAATTTTGTAATCAATAATAAGGAAATCTGCGATTGTCGAGCAAAACAAAATTTGAAAAAGGTACAAGACAAAGGTATTCACATGTAAGCCAAATGGTAAAAGTATGAACAAATATGTGACAAGTTATTAAAACAAGGTTCATAGTTTAAGTATATTTACAAGATTTATTGTTAATTGTGTTTATCGTTCCACCACCAGTATTTCAGCTATCTGGAGACGGTGTCCACTTAAAGCAGATATAGTGCCGCCTTCACTGTGTATAGCAGTCCGTGAACAATAGGCATGACACCACATCCAGTCTCCTTATCATGGCACCGAGTCATCCATCCATGAAAAAACCCTTATATTTGCTTAAGCGTTAGCAAGGGAGCTATACCACTACCATTTTAACGACTTTGGTATGTCTCGGCCCGGGATTATAATGGGCCTCCCGTACCTGAAGCTGACGCTCTACCGATTGCACTACCAGGTCCGGTTTACCCGATCTGTTTTATCAAACATAATTTATAAAGGACACAAGGCACAAGAACAGCTCTCCCCATCCCACGCACTCAGCATACTTTTAAACTAGCATAGACAACATGTATCTCATCCATGGATGTAAGACATTCAAGGCACCAAAGAAAGAAAAGGTAACATGATTATGGAATTTACCAGCATAATCCCAAAAGTAAAAATCCGTCCACTTTCATTTTGTGCAGTTTGTTATAACTGTTTGTCTACAACCTTATTCAACATCATCTGTAAATAGGTATCTTCTCCGAATCCGACCTCAAAGTGATAACAATATAATCACATAATGCATCGGTCTTCGGTTATATATAAAGGCCGTATTAAATAGAGACCATTAAGCTATATTTTTCAGGGCATCATTATTCGCGAGTTTCTGTTTTTTCCTGTTATATAGTGAAAACCTCTGAAGACATTGTCTAAAATTGTCGATTTTAGAAAATAATTCAGGGATGGATCCAAAAATATTTACGGGAGGGGGTCCTAATTGACCAGAGGTGATAGCCGTGATAGGGAGATCTATAGGCATGTTACCAGAGAAAACATTTAAAATGTAGCAGCACAGTAAAGCCATTTAATGCATTTCAGAAGATGATAGAATCTGTTTACATGTGTAAAAACTGTTTTTATGCTCGGTGACAAATATAATCTATAATAACATTTTTCATAGTATGAGGGTAGAGGTGAACCAGAACCATAGGTACGAGTAGTGTAAGTGGGTCTATGGACATACTCCCACAGGAAGAATGTTGCCATCTAGAAGCTAGATAGTGTCATTTCCTGCATTTCAAATGGTTAACAGACCTTCATAGAAAGTATGTTTTACACAAATAGTTTTTAATGTACTTTTATACAATTTAGGCACAAATACCTGCTTACGCGTCTAATTAATCTGTAGCAATGGGCATATATACTACTATTATTGATAATGACGAAAGGGGTGGTGGTCCGGAACCACTGTCTCCCCTCTCGATAAATCCGCTCATGTAATGACACTGACAAACAATCTGCTGCTGTACTACGCTATTTTAAAGGCTTTGTAGCAATCTGTCGCTTTGCTTTCTTTCTTGTTGTCTGTCACATCTTTTAAATCGCGTCATAAATAGTTTCTCCTGCACTATTTGCTGCCGAGTCCCTAGGAAGATATCTTGTCAAAGTTGCATAAAGTTGCAACTAAATACTTTTACTTTGACGTTTTATAGCTTAATAGTTAATACAGCATAAATAAAGCATACAATGACTTAAACAGATGTGGCCTAAAGATAATGAAATACCAAAGGATTTAACATTTTATTTTTTTTTAAATTTTACCTCTGATGGTTCTCCAGACAATACAACGATAAAAGCTGTGGATAGATCAACATCTTTTGTAGTCTTTGTGAGTTCCAAAACTTCTTCCCATAAAATGGCAACGGGCTCTGGTTTGTCTTCTTTGTCCACATTTTTGACCAAAAATTGGTTGATTTCAAGGATATCTGAATCTTCTTTTTCGTAGAAGACAAATAAGTCGAGTTTTGACTTCAAGGTTTTTCTATTTCTGATTATAGAACCAAGTTTTTCCTTGCCCTGTTCGAGGTATCTTCGAAATATGTATGAACCTAAGACAAATAAACAGACAAAAGTATAAATTGCTATTTGTTTCTGGTTTGAAACTTATTTTCTTACTGATATATTTTTTTCTATCCCACTTCAATTAATGGAAACATTAATAGTAACATGATAGCAACAATTCAGTCAGTTTTCTTTTTTAAAGCAGCCTGTATCAATGGATAAAAACCGAAATCATTCTCTTGCATGACACGGAATTTAAACTTCTGGTCAACGGTCATATATATGTGTACATTACATAGAACCATTTAAATTGTTGGTTCACTATCCAACCAATCAGTGTACTACTAGTGACTGATGTATACACATGTAGTATATTCCTGCAGGTGTAGTTCTAACCTTAACAATGTTGTTGAACTTTAAATAGCTACAAGTATTTAAAAAAGGTGTGCAACTTAATTTCCTAGACTAAAGACCAGGGGTTAACTGAAATCTGAACGTCTGTGAACATTTTCCCACTGGTTTCATACGCTGGTTTGTCTAATTGTTCTGTAAAAATTAGAAGAAGACTGCAATGTTGACCCTGAATCACTCACCTGAGGACCTAGATTTTCAATATGCTTTAAATCCTATAAGAAAACTAAATGTACAAAAATGCGTCTTGGACATTTAATGAACAAAAGTTATTTGTTTAGTAAATCCTTGAGCAATCTTACCAACTAGGTTTCCATGCAGACACAGATTTTGATAAGCTTCTGTAAAGATTAGGCCTAGTAAACTACTAGTTTATAGTGTTCAAAACGTTTTATAGGACTTAACCAAGTGACCTAATTTTTGAACCCACTTGACCCAGTAACATACTTTCCAAGATTTCATACAAACATTTTAACCATGTTTGGTTAAGGTCAGATAAAAATCATAGCCTCTTGTTTATCACAAATTGTTGACACTGGATTATGCACAACAGACATTCGACTAAGGGCAATAAGAAAAGTTCACCCTGAGCACAGTGAGCTTAAGATGCAATGGCTAATAATTAAAAAAAGTTGAATAGTTGAATATTCTGTAGAATTTCAACACCTAAAGTCCACAAAGGTACTGCAGGTCACCTGAAAGACCATCTTACATCAAAGTATTGTCCGTCTGGAACTGAAACCTATATAATGAAAAGCTATGATGTTTGACAGGGTGTTTATTTTAACCACTCAGCAAATACGGGCCTAAGTATCTGAGGGATCAAGGATTTTATCTGAGATTTTATTTCAAGTTAAACATAAGCAGAAGGGGTACACTTTAATGTCCTCATGTTATAACTCTTAGCATATAAGTTTATATAAGTTAAAGAAGTATACAACACGGCCTCATAACAACAGAATGTGACAGAAGGAAGACAAACTGTGTACAAGCACACACAGCTGATAATATGAAGGGACTAAAAGTATTTATAACATTAAGCGTTCTCTCTAACTTAAACTAAGACGTTTCCTTATATTTTATACATAACTAAGAAAATACTAAGTTTTAGGTAAATTAAGAACAGGTTTGTTATTTTAAATGTTATGTCTTTATTTCTAACTAATATAAACAATATTTTGTATATAATTAGCTGAATAAAGAAAATGATATCAACAGCGTATTGATTGTCATTGCCTCACAGACAGCCCTACACAGTTAATATTAAAGATGCAAAAAATGAAAGTACAGCAATTTCTCTGTCAAATTACCTTCTAATCCCCCAAAACAGTTTATCAATGCGTCTGCCCTTTCGCTGAGGTAATCATACCTAGGATAACAATAAGCAGGTACACTGATCCTCTGTCCTCTCAACAGAGCCATTTTGGCTTACAACTTTAAGCTAATATTTGGCAAGTACAAGAATCAATGCTCTCTTGTCTGGCACTTGAACCTGCAAAATAAAATGTTCAAATGAATTAATTCTTGAAGAAGTACAGTGTCCTTAGATAAAAGAATTCGCATTTATTTCTGAATTTATAACTGAAAGGTTCTTCATCATGCCACCATGTTCAGTACCTGTAAACACATGCACTTACAGAAACACACATTTAAATTCGGACAGATTGAATAAAGAACAGTGGTGAAATTCATGAAATTCATAGGACTATAGAAATATTATTGAAATAAATGTTAAGTAAGGACTATACAAATAAATACAATCACAAGTTGTCCAATCACATGCAATATATATGAATGGTAAAGTTGACATATGATATGCAATACATTAGTTAAAGGCTTTAATGAAATTTTTAGATACGGTGTGCAAGTATTGTTGAATTCATGTTAATGGCATTACTAGTCTGGGTAGGGGGTAGAAACCCACAAACATAACATGTAACTAACTAGGAAATATTGTAGTTTCTTGATATTCTGATTATCTGAAGTCGACAACAAGGAAATGAACTCCCAAACAACTGTTAACATTGTCAACGGAATGTGTGTTCGGGTTAACAATGCGTAATTCATTTTAACAAGATAAAACGGTATCATCTAAACATCAACAAATGTTTGTCTGGGAAGAATTCTTTCGGACACTCGTTAAAAGCACAATTGATAAAAAGTAAGTATTTAAACACCAACACATGTTTATCCGGGACTATCTCGTCCGAACACTGGTTAAAACATGTGTTGTATAATTAGCTACATAGATTAATTAGAATAATAAACTTTCCAGATGTTTAACAAAATACAATTCAGTATAACAATTGTATATGGGTTGACCTCACCATTAAGTAAATCCATGAATTTTCCCTTCTTTCGTTTTCGAGATAAAGAGAGACCATCTGTGCGGAAAGAAGTTAAATACCGAAAATACATTTTGCGAATAGAGGTTTTGTTTTGATTGCTGTGCTTGCAAACAATGACTTAGGTCGATTAAATAAACTTGCTTTATATGGGTTTTTTTCAAGACTTCTTTTTGGCCAAATGTGAAAATAAATAATATACCTGATGCGCGATAAATGCAGTTTCTTTTAAATAAATAAAGTATTTCGCGTGCAATATGTTAAGAAAACAACGCTCTATTCGTAATAAAAAAACGAAGTCGATAGGATACACAGCTTAAATGTAACGGTTTATATGGATGAATTTGATTCCTTATTTATCTTTCATCTAATGTTAGTCATATCCATACTGTAACGCCATACATCGTATATAACGTACTTCGAACCCCGTTAGATAAGGAGGTTTTATTCTCACCTGTTAGCAGTGCTTTACCAGGGTGTTATGACAGACATTATTTCAAATTTCTTAAATGAGTTTCGTAAAAGATTAGTTATATGTTAAATGGATTGTCTGATACTTTTAAACAATATGAATGACAAAAGGTGCAGCATATGTAATGTTCATGTGAAGGCCGCTAGTTTGATTATGTTTGTAATATTTGGAGCAAAGCAGCTCCTCCAAGATCGTAGCCAAAGACCAATACACACAGTCTGTTGTCATAACACGTTACTAAATGGCACACAGCAAAATATTAAAAAAGAAACAATGAAGGAGAGAGAGAGAAATACATAGTAAATTATTTTATTTCTTCGCCGAGATCTATGTGTACACAAACATCCCAAACTATGTGATATACTAAAACACGAACTAAAACAGTACAGGAGTGTAAGGTTGTTTGATACAGAAATGTAAAATGCACTCTTAGAAATTGCTCGGACCTTACAGTACTTATTTGTGTGTCGTACCCCTGATTTGCGCCGAAAACGTGCGTTAAACTGAAAATGTTTAAAGTGAATATTCAAAACATTGTTCAAGATAAGCTATTCTGATCATTTGATCTCCTTATTTCTTAGTGGAGATCTTAATTTCTTCAAATGTGCAGGAGCTATCTAACGATGTAGACTGAAGCACGTACCAAGAATCCTGGTATGTCTAAACCGTTACCTTCGATGTTCTTTTCCGAACTTGTGCTGAAAGAAGCGATGGTTTTTTGATCGGTGTATTCCATGTGCACGGCATATTTTTGCTCTATGGAAAAGTGCAAAAACGAGTATTTAGGTAAAATATTGCAACTTCCAATATTTTAAAATGATTTTATGGCCTGGTCTTCCGCGTATGAACCTCAATAATACATCAGTCTGTGTATACAAAGTGTATTTAATATGCACGGCTCCTTTTCGCACTACGGATGTGGGTGAAAGGAGATTTATTGGAAAATAAATCGCTACTTCTAATATTTTATACTCCATTTCCATGGCTAATTGTCGCTCAAAGGTAAAGGGCTGAAAGGAGTTTCATTGGTTAGAAAATCAGTACTTTTAATGTCTAATAACTATGCTAAGACCTTCTCTATCATGGATACGCCCAGTACTGATAGATTAAGTGAAGGACAATTCGCAGCTGCAAAACCATTTATACCAAATGTATTTCATCTCCATGGTTCCTTTTCGCTCTACGGAAAAGTACAAAAAGTAAGTTCATTTTTCCTTAACAAACAATAAAAATGGTCGCCTTAAACTTTAAGTTTATGTTAGTATGAATAAACTAATGTGTCTTTTTTTTAACAATTTTACAACAACGATGAGATCATATGATAGAAATTTCGCGTATGGCAAACAAATCTAAGTTTTTAAAACTTCTTAAGTGCGAATAGAAGTTTTCTTATATTTCATTATTAACATAATACTTGACCTACCACGTATATTGTTAACTAGTAATAAACGATTAAGTGCAGGGCAAGATAAATCTCCAAAGTCTATATATGTCAAGTGTATTCCATCTCCAATGCTCTTTTTAGCTCAACATAAAATGGCAAGTAACGATTAAGTCCAGTTATACGGTAGTTCTGCTCAGAGATTTCAATATTTGTTAAAATTAGCTGAACGTTTGCACTAACAACTGCGCTTGTATTTATGTGACGTCAATGTGATAAAAACAACAGCGGTTACAGTACAGTATATTATAAATATTATCTTCCGGAAGTCCGGTGTGTTGAACAAAGCTTTGCATGTTTTAGCATGAAATGTAACAATATGAGATAATGTTAAAAATTGTCTTTGTGCAAAGTATGGGTTAAGAGTAGTTTCGTCGCTCAGCAGACACGTTTTAGCTGCTAAAGGGTTTTGGCGTATAATTCTCACTGACTATCTGAACAAAATAAAATTCAGATGCTTGACAGAACTTCATATGAAGTATTTTTACACATATAGTTTAATTTTAGTGCGTTTTTGTCAAGAAACTTTAGGAGCAAGTACGTGTACTAGTCTTATCTTTAGCACTGGAAAACATATCTAAAATAATAATAATAGTGTCGTGAAGATACGACACAATCTGAAATTTTAAAAAGATCGTTTGTAGAAGGTATTTTGACAGTTTCAGGGAGTAGGGTCATTGTCCGTACTCCCCTGACACTCTCAGACCCCTACACTAGATCAGACAAGGACGTTGTTATTATCTTCGACTTTAATTGCTCATGTTTATGTTCTTGATTTGTGAATTGTTAATTGTTGTTTGTATAAATGTACATGACATCGTTTGATGGTTAGTTAATAAGTTTGTTTTGTTTAGTGGCATTCAACAGGTCCAGATGTATAAGCGTAAATGCATCGACAATTATTGTTTATATTGTTTTGTTTAAATTTTACTACTAGTAAGATTATCACTGTTCTGCCTAATGTACGCGTGTTTTATTGTGATAATTCAAACACACTGATTATCTTTGCATTTAATGGGATCAGAGCCTGAGATTATACTACATTAAGTTTGAGTCTGAGATAATTCTCAAGCATTTCATTGGCAAGATTTCTAAAATTCTTAAAATTCAGACTCTCGAGGTTTAGCTTAGACTTGAGCTAAGAGAGAGAGAGAGAGAGAGAGAGAGAGAGAGAGAGAGAGAGAGAGCGTCAAAAGTTAAAAAGAAATTTCTATTAACCAAGTGGGGCCTTCTGAGTTGATTCTTTGAAAGAATATGTAACAATAGAATTTTTTATTTAAAGAAATAACATTAAGCATATTGTCTGATGTGTTTATCGAGGACCACACTTGCAATATTTATAAATTCACATGTTAAACTCGTCCTACAAGAAAGTAATATAATAAGCATAACATATTTGTATTTTCCATAAATCAGTATTGCACCGTTCAGCTTAATGTTAACGTAGATTGAAATCTCTGACCAGAACTACGGAGTCATTAGACTTAATCGTTCATTTATTGTCAACGATATACGTGATCGATCAGTGGATCATTCATATGATATAGACTTTGGAATGTTTCTTGCAATTCACTTTAAATTTTATTTATATTCCACAATATGCATCTTAGATCAGATGCTACAATAATAATGAAATATTAACTGTAGATATTTTTAATCAGTAAAACTACTTTTCGCCCCTTTCCGTAAAGCGAAAAAGGAGTCGTGGAATACACTGGTATAAGTAATGTTTTAGGACGTATTTCGTCTTTCAATTAATCGTTCAATAAAAGTTGACCATATTAATAGTAGATCAGGTAGTAGTATAGTACTTAACATGTTTAACTAATATAACTCCTTTTCGCCATTTTCCGTTGAGCGAAAAGGAGCCGTGGAATATCATATGATCACATCGTTGTTGTAAAATTGTTAAAATAGACATATTAGTTTATGTATACAAACGTAAAATTAAAGTTTAAGGCGATCATTTTTTATAGTTTGTTTGAACTCGTGTTTTTCCGTAAAGTGAAAAGGAGACATAGAGATAATGTACGTTTGGTATAAATAGATTTTCATTTGTTAAATACCCTACACTTAATATGTCAGTATTACGCGTATACATATAAGATCAGATCTTACGATAACTATAAAACATTAAAAGTACTGATTTTTCACCAATTAAACTCCCTTTAGCACTTTACAGTTGAGCGACAATCAGCCGTGAAAATGGTATACTTTTGGTATAAAATATTAGAAGTAGCGATTTATTAACCAATAGATGTCCTTTCACCCATATCCGTAGAGCGAAAAGGAGCCATACAGCCACTTTGTATACTTAGAATTTGGGGATGTAACGTGACGTTCACTTAATTTGTCTTTAGTAGTTAGCATTATTCCCGAAAGATCAGGTCTAAGAACTATTTTAAAATGTAAAAAGTTGCGATATTTTAAACGGAATACTCCTTTTCCACTTTTCCGTAAAGAGAAAAGGAGACGTGGAGATGAAATACACCACTGGAATCATCTTCGCTTCTTTCCGCACACGTTCGGAAAAGAACCTCGTGGTTATAGTTTTGACAAAACGGGATTTTAGGTACGTGCTTCGGTCTTCTATACATCGTTAAGTAGCTCTTGCACATTTGAAGAAAACTAAGTTTTACTAAGAAATAAGGCGATCAAATAATCAAAATAGCTTATTTTGAATAATGCTTTGAATATTGAAAGTGGCTTTTTCAGTTTAACACACATTATCGGCTTAAATCAGGGCTACAACACACGAATGGGTAATGTAAGGTCCGCGTGGTTTCTAAGATAACATTTTACATTTTTGTATCCAACACATTTACACACGTGCACTGTTTTATGTCGTATCATATATACTTTGTTTATAAGGTCAGTTTTTACCTTATGTAACCATACGTATACGTTTTAATTTCTTTTAGTATTTGACATAGTTTGTGAGTGTTGTGTACACAAATCAATCGGCGAAGAAATAAAATGGTCCACTATGAATTTCTCTCACGCTTTCTCCATTTCACTCTGTCTGACTCTCTCTATCTCTCGTTCATTGTTTCTTTTTAATATTTTGCTGTAAGTGTGCCATTTAGTAACGTGTTATGACAACAGAGTGTGTTATTGTCTTTGGGGTTGCCTGCCATCTTACAGGGGCTGCTTTTCCCTCATATTACCTCCGAGGCCTATTTCTGTTTCTAGCTGATGCAATCCGAAAGGGAATGCTCTTGGTATAGACTTTTCGTATCTGTCTTACCATTCACTTAATATTTCATTTTAGTTCACAATAAACATGGTAGATAGAATTATTATTATATGGTCCGGTATGACGATCAAACTGGTCCGGGATGATTATAACATGGTTCGGAATGATGGTCCGAAATGATGGTCCGGAATTCAGATGGTCCGAAATGAGGATACACCGCTGTGTTTCATATCGACGGCCTTTTTCCTTCACGCATCTAGTATATAGATAATTGTTTATTTACACGTTTTGGCCAAAATGAAGTCTTTATGAAAACATATAAATCAAGTTTATTTCCCCGAAATAAGTCATTGTTTGCAAGCACAGTAATCAAAACAAAACTCCTTTTCGCGACATTTTTTTTCGCAATTAGCTCCTTTCCGCACTGTAGTCATACATATATTCTCTCTTTATTCCGAAAACGAAAGTAGGCAGAAAATTCAAGATTTGTCTAAAGGGTTAGTTTTCTTTACTGATAACATCTTATACATTTAAGAATGTTACTATCAACTCATATAAAACTCATATGAAAATTGTTATGCTGGGTTGTATTTTGTTAAACATCTGGAAACTTCTATTGGTCTACTTCTTCCTTGTAGCTTATTATTGCAATTTACTAAACAAATATTTAACTAGTGTTTGGACGATACGTATTTCTGGATGAACATTTGTCGTTATTTAAATGCTAGTTTATCTAGTTGAAATGAATGACGCGTTGTCAACCCAAACACACGTTTTCAACCCAAACACGCACTCTGTTGACAATACTACAGCTGTTTGGACGGCCATTTCCTTGTTGTCTACTTCAGATGTTCAGATTATTAAGAAACAATACCATACTATACTATTACCGAATGATTTACATATTATAGTATGTTTTGTTTTTTACCACCTCCCCCGACTAGTAATGTTATTTGTACGAATTATACAATACTTGCACATAGAATCTAAAGATTTCATTTAGCCATTTAGTTAATATTTTGCATGTCATATGTCATAATGAATTATACATTTTGCAAGTGAATTTAAAATAATTTACAAAAATGTTATTGTATTTATTTAAATAGTCATAAATTAACATGAATTCAAAAAACATTTACAAGTTCTATACATTTCTCTGACTAACTCCTATCAGCCACTTTACTTCACTCAATCTGTCCAAATTTAGATGTTTGTTTGTGCAAGTGTGTATAGGCACTGAATATGGTGGCATGATGAAGAACCTTTCAGCTAAGAAATGAATACAAATTCTTTTCATATAAGGATATTGTACTTTTTCAAAAAATAATTTCATTTGAACATTTTATTTTGCAGGTTCATATTTCAGACAAGAGATCATTGATTGTAAATATCAGCTTAAAGCTCTGAGCCAAAATGGCTCTGTTACGCGGACAACTGATCGGGGTACCTGCTTATTGTTATCCGAGGTATGATTACCTCAGCGAAAGGGCGGACACATTGATAAAGTATTTCGAGAGATTAGCAGGTAATTTTAAAAAGGAATTGATATAAATTTATTTTTTTTTTTAAACGGTAATAGTACGGAAACTGTTTTGTTGTATACCTTAGCATTTGCTTATATAGACAAATAAAAGTATTTTGTACATGTATTTATATTTATGTACTGTAGGTATTAATCTTTAACTTCATGGCGTGAAATAAGTAACAGTCGTTCCACTGTGTCCACTTTAAAGAAGACCATGTACTCTGTGACCATGTACACTGTGACCATGTTCACTGTGATCATGTACACTGTTCTTATTGGTCAATACAGGTCTGGTTAATCAGGATTCATGGGAGTTAGTTACTGAAAATTTGATTTACAGTCACTGATTAAAATGATTAAAAATATATTATTAAGACATTTTACCATTGTATAAAATATAAGAAAAATTCTTTAAATTAATTTAAATTAGAAAATACGTAAGATTTTAATGAATACTTTTTTTTTGGATTCTTTATGATAACGGGTGTGTACGTTTGTACAAAGTTAGTCTATCTTCTGTCACATAATATTGTTGACCATGTTGTATATTTTACTAATATACTACATAATTACATTTCCAGGCTTGAAATGCAACAGTTAAACACGAGAACATTAAAGCGCTCCATTACTGCATAAGTTAAACTTGAGATATGCCCTCAGATAAAATCCTTGATGCCCCCGGATAGCTAGGCCCGTATTTAAGAGATTATAATTGGCCATGTAAAACATCAAAGCGTTTAACTGCATGGGTTTATGTTCCAAAACTGTTCATCCTTTGATGTCAAAGATAATACTTTTTGTATATTTAGACTTGCGATAGTATTCCAATCAAACTGAAATAATGTGTCCTCAGATGAACGATTCAGGGCCATCATGGCTTTCTTATTCCAATATTTTACCTAACATTGAAACAAAACAAAGTATTAAACCAGTGGGTTTGTCATAAAAGCAAATGTTCACAGACGTTCACACTTCAGTGGATGTTAAGCCTTAATCTGTTGGATAGGATATTATGTTACACTGCTTTTTTAATTATTTATAGCCATTTAAATTTCAAAAACATAGTAAAGCTTAAAACTACGCATACTAGAGTATATGTCATGAGTATATATCAGTCATCAATAGTTCAATGATTGGGTGGATAGTGAACCAATAATTCAACTAGTCCTATTTCATATACGAATATATATTTATGACCTTTAAACTCGATCCTGAGATCCATGTAAGGCTTCTAGTCAAAATTTGAATATAGTTTAATATGTAACCAATCAGAGGTTTAAGAATGAAGTATGAATGTATCCAATAATAGAAGTTTGATTTAAATAAGTTAAATTATATGGGTAAGATTACCGATTTTTTTTAAACAATAAACTTTTAATAAGTGTTATAGGACTTATGTATATTCCTATTTATATTTTCCTGTTTATTTGGTTTAGGTTCAACAAAGTTTCATGATCGCCTTGATTGGGCCAAAGAAAAACGTAGAAAACCTTTGAAGTCAAAACTCAACTTATATGTATTTTTCAAAAAAGAAGATTCAGATTTCTTTGAAAGCAAACAATTTTTGGTCAAAGATGCGGACAAAGAATACAAAACGAGGCTTGGTGCCATTCCAAGGGGAGGTTTTCGGAAAACTTCAAAGCCTACAAGAATTGATATCATTGTATTGTCAGGAGAACTATCAGAGGTAAAGTAAAAACTAAAATATTAAGTTTGTTATTATCAAATTACCTTTGAAGCTAGATCTGCTTAAGCCATCTTATGCTGTATTTATTTATTTAACAAGCTACAAAATGTCAAATTAATGTTATATATTGGTTTAGTTGCAACCTTATACAAAGATGCACGATATATTGCTAAAGACTCGGCAGCAAATATTCCAGGGGAAACTGCCTGATCTGGATCTACTCTACATGCCTAAACTTGATTCTTGTATTGCAGGGTAAGAGCTAAGGGAAATCAAGGCTTACAAACACTGTAGAGAACTGTAAACACTGAAGGATGAGTCCTTTTTAATGACATATGTACATGCACAATTCAAACAAAATTCACAATTTTTGTTCCGATTGTATTGATATTTTTTATCTTGCTCATTTAAAGTTGCAAGTTATTTCCTCCTTTCGATAACTAAGGGAAGCCACACCATGGGCTAGTGCTGGGTTATATTTTGAGCAAATTTCACAATAGATGATTATTTTGACTTTCGCAACTACATCCCATTCATTTTGTGAAAAAGCTAACACAGATAGCCCGATGACTTTATTACTATCGAATTGAGTTGTATGAACTTCTTACTTGACTAGGAAACAACACGCGCTATAAATTATAAATACAAATTTAAAACCCTGGAACATTTGCGTTTTCATTAAAAAAAACAGATCGATCTTTGGTGTCCCCGAATCGTACTTTCAGCTGTGAAAAACTTACAATTAATACGTTGCACTGGAGAAAAATCATAAAGAGATTACATTTAATAAAGTCACTCTCAATGGACATGCATCCTGTTTGCCTGGCATTTTAAAGCGAATGCAATATTATGTTTTTTCCTGGGCCATCCGAAACAATTGGCGCCTCTCTGGAGGGCGGTGTCTCTTATAGAATCTATCGTTTGGTGGACAGTAGTGTAGCAGGCAATAACAGGAAATTACAGTGGTACTATGAGACATTTTTCATACAAATGATATGAATATGCTGTGTATAACAGTGTAGTTTGCAACAACAAAATGAAGCTTGCAATCAGAAAAGAAGGTAAAAGGCATAAATAGTTATGTACAGCTTTTTGGCTAGGTTTCGTTTCACAAAAGAAACCAAGTATGGCGCGATTCATCATGCAACTTGCAACTGTAAGCATAGGAAGCAGACATAAAGCAACACAGCAAAGCAGCAGATATGTACCTAGCATCTATAATAGAATAGTACAGCAGCAGAGAGATGGTTCGTTTGTGCCGATAAATGGCGGATCAAGCGGTACGCTGCATTGGGGAGTCTAGACGCCGCCTTCTGACATTGTAAAAAGATGTATATTAACACTTCAGGTTTTTTCACATCTTTATGTCACTAGTAGTATTATTTCTACATACATGTCCAGTTTTGCAGACGAATGAGCATGTATTTAAGCATAAAATGTATTAAAATACAATGACATTAAACATGTGTGTAAAATGTTTTCTATGAAGGTCTGACAAGCATCGGAAATGCAGGAAATGGCACTATTTGGCTTTAAGATGTCACTTTGTTCCTGTTGGAGCCTGCCCTACAGTCCTCCTAACATTTTTGTACCTCGCTCGATTTAACCTCTTATCCCATGAAAAGATATTATTAAATAAAATATCATATTATGCACAAGTATCAATAATCATTTTTAAAAAAGCTAGAAATTGACAAAAAAATGTATTTTTATTAGAAAGGTAGATATTTATAGTGCAGTACCATTGATTGATACGCTTGTGAACATAGGGTGATGAATAAATGTTGAAATGCAACATTTTTTTCAGTGGTATTTTAACATGTTTTCAGTGGTTATTACTAATACTATTTAGCTGGCTATGGTCACCAAATATATCGAGATCTTCATGCCTGCGAAAAAGCAGTGCGAGTACAAAAACAAATATGAATGTCGAAGGGAATAGATGTGACAGATGCACGGGATATCACTCATGGATTGAGTGCTTCACGGACTTTGCATTATCTATTATCCGAGATATTTGCCGTTTCCCGTGCAGGGTCTCACTGCCATCTGTGGCTCTACATGTTCCTATGCCAGGTTATGGACAGAGATTATTCGTATCAGTGTAGTGGTGTAGTAGTGACGAAAAATAACTGGGCTAAAGATATGGTAGGTATCTGTAACTGTTACTGAACATGTCAAAATCTATTGAGAACGCGGTTACATATTTAAACGTCTGACTTAGATGCTTAGTACACTTAATGACAAGTATGACGAGACAGGTTGCTCAGCGGGGTACAAAGACTCTTGAAGAAAAGGGGACAAGCAATAACAAGCTGGAGTTAGTTTTAAAATGGGATAGCTTAAATTTCTGAAGTTATGGTATAAAGCTTTTTATTACAGTGCGTCACAATATGGTACTATTATAGAGCCAACTTTGATAATGTGGAGCCATTTGCTCAATTGTCGAACGCCAGGATAATACCCGACAGGTATTATTTATGGTATGTCCCTTATGGGAGTAGGAGCTAAGTTATATATTTATAGTCAATTTGGAAACACGTTCTTTTCACTAATGTGCATCTCTCTTAACTGCCCATCTCCTGAGAACTTTGTTAAATGTGCAGTATAGAGTCTTGCTGGACTTACATTGCATGGCCGGATTCATGGTTCGAACCCGCTGACATCTGATAGTAGTCTAACCTCTTAACCATTAGATCAAGGATGCTGAATTGTAAAGATGTTTATAAGGCCGTCTGAATTAATGCATTTTAAACTAATCACAAAATGATTAATTTGTAACTTGCAAAAAAGACAAATTGGATCAAATTAGAAATATTTCAGAAGTATTGCATTAATACATGAGCATTTATTATGAAAATTAAAAAAATATCTTGGTAATTGAAAATAGCTGTATATAAAATATACAGCAATACCTCGTGATAAGGAAGACTCTATACGGATTACTTTAATTATTGAGAACGGCCAGTAGAAAATACTATATAGCGGAGCTGGGCCTACAACTGACAATTTGTCCACTGGCAAAACTAAAAGGCTAGGTCCATTAACCAGCGCTACGTACATCGCCACGATATCTCATTGATTATAATACATATTATGTAAATCAGAAGGTACATGTGTTGACTGAAAACAATAGTGTACAAGTACCGTACCTAAGTTGACCTATTTGAATCATAGCTTTGACTGGCAAAAAGACAATTTTAATACCATTCTATGTTCTAAATAAGTACGTCATATTTAGCATTTGATGTCAATCGGCCGAAAATTTTAGCTCTTTGATACTACAATGGACATGTATTAAAAGTAACAATATTATTATTAAGAGCATCTGTAAACTATTACATTTTCTATCTTTAGGAGTCAGAGGAAGTCGATTTATTTAGATTAAAGAAATTTCCGCAGCAAAATACATACTTTGTCAGCAAGGACAATAAAATGTGTTGCAAAATGGAAGACATATCCAATCGGGATCAGTGGACAGGCAACCTGAGTCATTTGGTGCAGAGTGGTCTAGAGAAGACAGTGATGGACGTCGTGAAACAAATAGAGCAGTTGATGACAGAATTTATCTCAGACGAGAGAGCACACAAGCTGGGCAACATAACAGACTTCCTGGGGCATTTAGATGACTTTCCAGATGACTTCCGCGGATTTGGAGGTACATCTGTATCATGCATTATTTCATTGTTTTAAAATGTGTATTTTTTAGTTTTTATGAAAACATTTCAAGCCCATTAAATGGTTTGTTACCCAGTTTATTGTTCTTAGATATTGACATTCACTTTATTTTTATTTGTACATCAACAGGTCTGGAAGAAACTTACAAGAACGACGAGGTATGTGAAATCTTTCTTGTCAGACAGTGTTTACTTTAATCCACAACTTTATTCAACTGGGGTCATCTGTTATAATCCATGACTTGCCAAACAATATGATATTTATTGTAACCTTATGGTGAGGAATTTTGTCTTGATAAGTCGTTCATTCATATAGTTTTTATCTGCTCGTAGGTTCATAATATGCTATTGGACACATAGACCGTCCAATAGAGTTGTGTGGGGATAACTCCTCCTTTATTACTCACAAAAATGTCTTTATTTGCTGGATAATTTATATTAATGTTAAGTTGTGCATCAAGAGGAGGTAATTATTACATATTGCACTATTCATTCCACAGTTATCACAGTTGTAATATTCCTTAACAAATACTTTTGTATCTTAACTCCTCACTTATTATTCCTTGAAGTTTTATATTTGCAAAGTTGATTGTTATGATGTGCAGTTGTGCATAAAGGTGAGATCACTGAGATTTCATTGTTCATGTTCTGGAGTAATTGCCTGTTGCTATTCTCCTGACCAAGTTTTCCTTCAGATATTTTCTCCTGTATTTCTTCCCAGATGAATCATTTTAGTGGTCACAAGTGGCCTGGTCCTTAGACTTAGAATGCTCTGCCTTTTAACGCTTTGCTTAACGATTTACTATCGAAATGTTAGCTTGGCTTTTAAAAAAAATAAATACAAGTTTTATTTATGATCTGTTAATTTTAATTATTTATGACACAAATAGCATGTACAACTGTTATGGATAACTATATATCAAGTATAGGCCAAACATGCAGATTTAGACAGAAGTTATCAGATCAGAATCTTATAAACCTGCAGCTGAGTCCTCGGCAATGGAATAAATTACTTTTTCTTTCGATTGTGACCAAAAATCAATGCATATTAAAATATCAAAATTAATAACTAAGCCATAGCCACTCAAATGGACGAAGAATAGAAAATGTTGAGAAATAAAAATGAGTTAATGGCATAGCTTTCGGACATGTTACAATTTTGATCTGTTTTTAGCTGACGCATATGTGTATAGTCAGATTAAAGGCAGGTCCAAAGAGTGGTCTAGCACACTATAACTATTAATTAAGTCAGTATTCATTTGCCAGATACATCTTGCTTTTAAACTGTTTTGTATAGATTACACTGTTTTACAAGATTTAGAATACCTTAAAGGAATGAAGCAGGCTGGTGGCTGATTGGTCATGTTAAGGGAACTTGTGTAGAACAGTTAACATATCATTGGTTAGCTGAACAAGTGCCTAACGAAGAAGTGTTTGCTCAACTTGGACTTAAACCAATGCAGCAAGTTGCTTACACGATATATTCCCACATGTATACATCATGTGATCTTATAATGTTACATTTTCATATCGACCATATATAGTTAATCTTTCTTTGCCCGCTGACATTGTAACATCGTATGAAGCCTGGTGATATTTTGTTAGGAGTCCGGTTAGTACAGCCCTGTTAAGGTAAGGGTGTAGGGTCCCGGACTGGCGGCACATTTTCCCTCATGTTACTTTGACGCCCAACGTTAATGACCCGTACTCAGTACAGTACAAGTGCTTAAGTATGCTTGGGTTTGTTTGCAGAGCAGCAGGACTGTAAGTGAAGGGAAGAAAAAGCTTTGAACATTTATTATTATATCTACTTAAAGTCGCCAACTTGAAATTCCTTCGTAGTTATGAGTCTCGGTCGGACCCAGAATTTTTATTGAAAACGTCTTTCAGCTGACCTGCAGTGCCACATGTGACCATCTAACTTGATGACGTATTTCACATGTTTCTCATCTCTGCTCTGTTGTTACGTTCGTTGGGTAGAGGTGGAATCCGTGTTGGTTTAACAGTTTTGTGCAATAAGTATTGTGTGCCTCGTTCGACTTGACTTAAGCTATTGTGTTAGACTGATATCCATGGCTTCTGTAGGAGTATTCCTATGGTCCATTATTGCTTTCTTCACATATTGTTGACTGGACGCTGCTTTCTTCTTCACTTGTTCGGTAATCTTGACAGTTGGTTCTGCTTTACTCTTAGATTGGCTGTGGACGTGGGATGCGACATCATGCTGAACACTCATTTAGCTGCCAAACACACCGTTTTGGGTTTCATTCTCAGATACAGCAGTATCTGGGATTCCAAGTCGACTGAGTGCTTTTAAGGCGTATAATAATCTTGCTAGCTGTTGTTGAGTTATTGACGTTTTAACTGGCATGGCCTTTGACAGATACGTACAAATCCTGAGAAAGGTTAAACCGCTTTGGCACCTGCTCGCTTTGGTATGGCGATAATTTCTTGGACTTTTATCGTGTGGGGTTAAACACATTATGTTGTCTGCATTCTACCCATACAGGACACGTCTGTTTATCAAATCTTTCTGTTAACTTCTCGAACAAGATTTTCGTTATATTCTCACACTGTTGTCCAGTTCACTCTTGTAGTCTCCTGGTAGACAGCCTACTTTAGTGAAAACATCACTGTATTTGTTCAGTATTTCGTCTTTACTTAGCTTGTCAAGTATTTGGCTTACAGAAACCACAATATATACATTAAGAATACCAAGCTTCATGTTTTTTGTTTTTTGGGTTTTACGGCACACCGACACTTGATAGGTCATACGGCGCCGAATACATTAAAGTTTAACGACATGAGAATATAATCAAGTTAAAACTAATGCACGTGAGCAGAAATAATAAAAATCTATCAGGTTAAAAATGTGAATGATAAACGAAAAACAAGTTAATATATTAAACAGATAAAATGTATAACGTTAGCATAATAAACAGTTTAAAAATTTATAACTTACTAAGAATACCAATCTCGGTTAGGAAGCAAACAAGTTTAGCATCGGATACCGTCTTAAATAGTTCGTGTATATTATTGACATTAAAATATTTAGATCGAATATGATCTGTGTCAATACAATGTAGTAAAATATGATTAACTGTAAGAGGTTCCTGGCAAGGTACACATTCAGGTTGAACTTCTCTTTTTAAAAGATATGAATGAGTTAACCTAGTATGTCCAATGCGACAGCGGGTCAGAGCTACGTCTTCCCGCCTACTTTCTCTGCAAGTAGAGATATTGGCACTGACATAAGGTTTAATTACATGTAATTTGTTGTAAACAGTATTATCCCAACTTGTTTGCCATTTGGTTAAAATATATCGATTGATAAGTGGTTTAAAATCTGTGTAGGGGATGCAAAGATCTGTCTCAGTAAGGGCTGAGGCAGATTTTGCACTCTTATCTGCATCCTCGTTTCCTCGGATGCCTACATGACTAGGTAGCCAACAGAAAACAATATTTTTATTAAGAAAAACATCACTAAGTTTTAAAAGTAATTCTCTAACGAGGAGGTTGGAAAAATTAAGATTTTTAATAGACTGTAATACCGACAAAGAGTCAGTAAATATTACAAATTTATCGCCAGAATGATCAGAAATAAAGTCAAGAGAAAGGTTAACAGCCTGAATTTCGGCTGTAAAAATGGATGAGTCGGGTGGTAATTTTTGTTTAAAACAATGAATTTTGCTTACGGAAGCACAGCCGACATATGAATCTGCTTTTGAGCCATCAGTATATATTTCGACGTAGTTGAAGTATTTCTTGTCGCGCAGTTCGATGAAATTTGAGCGTAGTACGAGAGGGTCTGTTTTTGATTTAGTATTTATACTGAGAGATAAATCGACTTCGGGAGTTTTCAATTGCCATGGTGGAAATTCTAAAACATTATTTTCTATTACTTGATTTAAATTCAGTTGTGATGAGTGTATGATTTCTAGCATGCGTAAACCAAACGGTTTAATTGCCTTTGGTTTACGCTCGTACAAATGTTCGTATTTAGGATCGAATATTACACTATATGCGGGATTTTTTGGGTTATATTTTACTTTAGTAATGAACTGAAGCGCAAGTTTCTCTCGTCTTAGATATAATGATGGCTCATTAGCTTCAACGTAAAGGCTCTCTACAGGAGAGGTCCTGAAAGCTCCAAGGGCCAAACGGAGTCCCTGGTTGTGGACAACGTCAAGCATCTGGAGATATGATCTCCTGGCAGAGCCATAAACAATGCTACCATAATCTAATTTCGATCTTACTAGTGATCTATACAGTTGCAATAGAACTTTTCTGTCAGCTCCCCAGTCGGTATGGGATAAAAATTTCAACAGGTTAAGAGATTTAAGACATTTAGATTTGACATATTTAATATGCGGTATAAAAGACAATTTGCTGTCAAATAAGACACCAAGAAATTTCGTTTCCTTGACGACAGGAATACAAATGTTATTAAGAAATAACTCAGGATCGTTGTGCAAAGTTCTTTTCTGACAGAAATGTACGCAGTTTGTTTTGGTTGGTGAAAATTTAAAACCATTGTTGTTACTCCAAGTTTGTAATTTGTTGAGGCATTGCTGTAATTGCCTTTCTATCGTATTCATATTTTTTGAACGATAACATATAAGGAAATCGTCCACATATAGTGAACAATCTACGCCAATATTTAGCGTTTTTACAATGTTATTTATTTTTATGTTTAAGAGAGTAACTGACAATATACTGCCCTGAGGGACACCTTGTTCCTGTTTATGAACAGAAGACAAAGTAGACCCAACTTTAACTTGAAAATTTCTGTCAGAAAGAAAACTGTCAATAAATGTGGGTAATCGACCATTGAGACCAAGGTCACCTAAATCTTTTAAAATCCATGTAGTATCGTATGCCTTTTCAAGGTCAAAGAACACCGCTACGAGGTGTTCTTTCTTGATAAAGGCATCGCGTATAAAAGTTTCAAATCGAACGAGATGATCGAGTGTACTGCGTTGGTTTCTGAACCCACTTTGAAATTCTGTGAGTAAATTATTTGATTCAAGATACCAAACGAGTCTATTATTTATCATCCGTTCTAAAGTTTTACAAATACAGCTAGTCAAAGCAATTGGTCTGTAACTTGAAGGATCTGTTGGATCCTTTCCCTGTTTAGGTATAGGAATGACGAATGCATTTTTCCACGAATTTGAAACTTGTCCGGAAAACCAAATTTCATTATAAATAGACAAAAGTAAATTTAATGATGTATGCGGCAGATGTTTCAAAAATTGATAGGGAATATCATCTGGTCCAGCAGCGGTATCATGGGTTTTGTTAAGTGCGTCCGTAAGTTCTCTTAAAGAAAATGGTTGGTTGTAATTGTCATTATTGTTCGACTTAAAATTGATTTTAATTTTTTAGCCTGTTCCTTCACATTTTGAAATTCTTTTGAAT
Source organism: Sinonovacula constricta (assembly GCA_007844125.1). NCBI lineage: Eukaryota > Metazoa > Mollusca > Bivalvia > Cardiida > Solecurtidae > Sinonovacula > Sinonovacula constricta. The sequence goes on from CM017571.1 coordinate 32,934,267, forward strand.
AATTTTCGGAAGATGAATTCTTAGCAAAACTTTTAGCAAGGGTGTCTGAAATTTCTTTTTTGTTTGTTATTATTGAGTCGTTAGTTTTTAAGTGATTAACTGTGGCTGAAGATTTACCGCTTATTTTCCTTATGGTTGACCAGACGTTTTTGACTGAAGTTTTACTGGTTATACCAGAAACAAATTTCTGCCAAGATGTTCTTTTGGCTTGTTTAATGATTAGCCTACTCCTTGCCCTTTCATTTTTGACATTATTTAAATTAGCAGTAGTAGGACAAATATTAAATTTCTTAAGTGCCGCTCTACGTTTCCTAATGGATTTTTTACATTCATCATTAAACCAGGGTTTGTTACGCTTTGACTTTGTCGTGGTCTTAGGTATACACTTTTCTGCTATGCTATGAAGAATTGTTGAGAATGAATGTATTTTATCTTCAGCATTCTCAAATGTTGAAATTGTCAATTCTTCAGTACAGAATATTGAGAATAATTCCCAATTTGCTCTGTTCATTCTCCAATAAGTATTATTGTCATTTAAGTTGACAGAATCGTTAGTTAATATTACAGGAAAATGATCACTTCCACATAAATCGTCATGTACATCCCAACTATAATCAAGATATATAGAAGGGTGACAGAAAGGTCAAGAGATGAATAATGTCCTGAAGCAGGATGTAAGTAAGTTGCCTTTTTATTATTCATAAGGCATATATCATTTTGAGCAATAAAGTCCTCTAACGTTTTGCCCATATTATTATAATCAGAACATCCCCATAATGGGCTATGTCCATAAAAATCCCCTACAAGAATATAAGGGGACGGTAATTGGTTTATTAAATCATCTAATTTTGATTTTGGAATATCTGAATAAGGTGGAAGGTAAACAGAGCAAACTGTAATGACTTTATGGACTGTTACATGAATGGCAACAGCCTGTAAATCAGTATTAAGGTTAATCTTTGAATGTTGCAGTTTGGAATTGACAAGTATTGTCGATCCTCCAGACGCCTTATCACACATTGTATGAATGTGATTATATATAGAATAACCTTTAAAGTCAATATTATCACTTTCCTTCAGAAATGTCTCCTGAAGGCATAGCACAGCAGGGTTGAAAGTGGTCAATAAAAATAAAACTTCATTATAATTAGCTCTAAGGCCTCGACAATTCCAGTGTAGTATCTTATTACTCATGGAATTATATTAGAAGGGATTTAAAATATTATTTTTGATCTTTAACAGGTGACCTTGGCGTTTTGTCCTTGTCTGGTGGAGAATCTGTCTCCATCAGACAATCAAATCTATTGAGAGAGTTGGGCCGGCCAACTCTCTTCTCCCGGGAATTAGAAGGACTAGGTCCTCTTGTTTTCCCGGAAGTGCTTGTAGTTTCATTTGAAACTTTTGCCATTGCAGCAGCTTTCTTTCAGCCTTTGTCTGCTTTGGAGTAGGCTCTGAAGGTTGGGTAGAGGAGGATTTAGACGATTGTGTTGAAATTGGTTTTGGTGGGGTAGTTTGATTTGTCTCAGAAGACTCTGCATTTTTGTACTTTGTAAGAATAATGACTTTTTCAGATACTTGATCATCTGATGGTTTTTCATACTGCGTTGAACTGTCTTGGTAAACGGAAGTGTGAGATTGTGCAATTGCAGCGTAAGTTGTTTTTGAAGAAATGGAAGTACATTTCTCTTTAGTTAACTAACGTGCCTCAGGAAATGAGATATTGCGGGTGTATTTCATTTTGAGTACTTCTTTCTCAAATTTCCAAGTTGGGCAGTCTTTGGACCTACTTTCGTGTGGTCCAGAGCAATTTGGACACTTCGGGTCCGCTTCACACTTAACAATTGGGGCGTGGGCTGGTTCACTGCATCGTCCGCAGATGATATTGTTTGTACAGCTTGACTCGTGATGGCCAAATTTTTGACAGTCAAAGCAACGTAACAGATTTGGGATGTATATCTGAATTTTGACGATAAGATAGCCGACTTTGATTGTTGGTGGAAGTTTAGGATTATTAAATGTAAGTACTAAAGTGTTTGTAGGTATCCGACGCCCTTCCTTATTGAAGGAGATCCTCCTGACACCACTCACACCTTGTGGTGTGAGTTCTGTCAGGATCTCCTCGTCTGAAAGTCCAGAAAGATTAGGGCAATGGATGACACCTTTCGCAAAGTTAAGGGAATTGAGCGGGAAAGTTTTTACTTTGAGTAAACAAAATTCGTTAAGTTTCAAAATTTTATCAGAAATAGGTTTTCTATTTGTTTCAATTAGCAGACAGTCATTTTTTTATTTTCTTGACAGAGTCAACTGTTCCAATTAGGCCTTTAACTGACTTTTCGATGACAAAAAGTGATATTTTAGTAATAGGAGTTTTTTCTAGAGATTGAATGACGAGGAAGCGTGGAAATTTTTTTATTGGATGATGCAGTGTCTGTATCAGAGTCTTCTGAAGTGAGTGTTGGAATCGGTTCGTAACATTTGCGTTTGCGATCCATAAGAATGTTATTTAAAATTTCGGCACTCTGAGTCACCACCCGCCTCGGAGCCCAACAAGGGGACGTTGACATGGAGTGGGTATCCGAACTCCCAACGCCAGAGATATCAGAGTGCTATACTCTGACATGAAATACAAAATGTAAATAATGCCAGATTGATCCGTATAGCTGGCTGTCCACTAGATTATAGGTAAAAGGAGACAATAAGAGGGAGGGGGTTGCGTTACACGGTATACAATAAAGCAAAAAGCAGAAATTAGAGTGGATAGTAGGAGGACAAAGTAAGTGTATACAATAGGGAAATAGAAGTAATCCATGAACAACGCGGCCAGCCGATTGGTTATACCGGATCAATATAACCGCCCGTCTACCCCGCAACTAAAGGCCAAAGTAGTGTGTTGACCAGTGCTGACTTATATGTCATATCCTGACAAGCCAAGCAAAGGCCTCAACCACCAGGATCCCCTCATCACAGAGATACAGGGTCGCCACCTACGGCAAACAGGTGGGCTACCTTTGGAGGGCTTTTACCCCGCTACAGGTAGCGGCAGCCGGAGAATTCTATGCCCCTTCCGGCAGGGCCGCCAAGCTTAATGTTTGATAGTTATGTTGGTGTTTAATTGTAAAGGTCAGCCACAATAAATATAAGTGCCTCTGTTTTCTTGCCAATATTGCAAGTTATGTGACATCTTCCTTTCGGTAATATGGATCTGCCATTTTAAAATTTTGCAGATATGACCTGTTTTCCTTATTAACACTGTTCAGTGCATCCATAATGACTACATTGCTATCATCTAGTGCATTTCTGCCACTTTGCTACTCCGTTATCATTGTGCAACTTCATCATCACATAAGCAAAACAACTGTTTATCATTCAGAAAACAGTACAATGAGTCGTCAGAGCCGGTATCTTCTATGAAATGCACTTTCTGCTTATGTGCTTTATAATCTTGCTGACATACTTAAGCAAAGATGCATTTTTACATTTTTGCTGTATGCTTGACATGATTTCAGACCACAAAATTTTAGCTTAAAATGTTCGCAAAATTATCATTACAATGTCTCGGTGTTCCTACAATGTCAAGTGCTGATAAATATGGAAGCAATATTTCTCCATTACTCTTAATTAACTTGCAACACAAACATTTTTTTTCTTAAAGAATTTCCAGTTTACGCACGGATCCACTTTTGTGTTCATTAGAGCCAAAATTGGTAGCCAGCCGGTAGCCATTCTTCTAATATAAGTAGAGATTTCGAGAAAAATCTGATCAGTTCAATAAATTTCCATAAAAATATTTTTTTGTGCAAAACCGATCGCATAGGTTAAAACGCGGTCACTTTTGATGCCATGGTTTTCAGACAGGTTTGTTGTTGGCTAAAACAATACATATGTATTAACAAATGTAAACAAATACCGACATTTTATACACTAAGCATCAAATCATTTTAGTTCAACAAAGAAGGCGTTTGAGTTTGTTAGAAAGTAAGACACAATTATATTTTTTTACAGAAAATGATAACGGGCCACATTATACATAAAATGAGAGCTACGATAGCAATGGCCTACGGAATCGGAATCACTTATATATAGAGCGAAAATGCGACCTTCACATTGTTTAATAGTATATATTGGAAAAAGGAATCCGGCTCTTCGATGGTATTGAACATCGTGGTACGTTTACGGAAGCCTCTTTCTGTGGAAAAGCTCTGATTCATTTTATATTAAATGTTGTTTTTTTTTGTTTTACATTTGAGTGATAGTCTGTGTAAAACACTAATGTTTGGCTTTGTGTTCTTGGTTTTTTAATAAATTATTTATGGCCATATATACACCTGTAATACATTGTATAGCCTTAGATTTCCTACATTGCTACAAAAATGCAACTGGCTTTTAAGTGATAATATGTATGTATTTATAGATCTATTTTGATAGGCCATTAGCGACGTCTGAAATGTTTGAAGTGTTAATTGACCTGCCACAGAGTCTTAAAGCTGCCATCCCATGTGTTTTGACAGTTATGCCAGATGTCATTGTGTAATGTTTTTATCCGTGTGTAGGTGATGGCCATGTTATGTTCGGTTTATAAGACAGTGGTAATTAATATTTGTTTGATGTTACGAAGAAAGATGGTTGATGCATCGTTACTGAACTAATATTATTAAATACAGACTTAATGCTTAAAAAGACGCATTTGTAATTTAAGTCAATGTTCACCAATACATAACGAGTATAATAAAAAAGTTAATACTAGAAATGCATTTTCAAACAAATGATTCTACTGACACAGGAAATTGTCAAAACATAAAATCCACGTTAAGATTTATAGGAGAAACTTAAAATTTCAGTATTTATACAGAAAATAAACATTTATCTCAGAAAAGGTGTTTTGTACACTATAGTTATCATGTCATGTTAAGTAACAAAAGTAGATTACATTTATACCACTGTTTAGTTCTGGTGGAAAGTGGGTTAGTTTAGAACACAAAAAGGAGATAAGTAGATTACATATTTTTAAGAGTTTTATTTATTTTGTATTAAAAACATTTCCTCGCAGAAGTCGGAAATGGTAAAATAGCAACTTAATATTAGTAATTCGAGAAAGAAACTAAACGCCACCTGTCCGCTTTCAAACTAAGCGGAAAAGCCAGTACTTTATTGACCTTTATGACACTGATAAACAACGCTGCATTACATTGTATATGCAAAATGCATGGTTGCTTAGTGACGATGTTTCTGTCAAATGGATAAGTAGATGTTGAAAACCACTCGTGGCATTAAACGAATAATCTGAGGCTACTTTAATACATTGTCAGGTGACCCGGTGACCCTGATAACATATTTCAAGCACCGTCGGCAGGGGAAATATATTGCGTTTTTTGGAAGGCATTGTATATATATATATATATATATATATATATATATATATATATATATATATATATATATATATATATATATATATATAAGGAAGGAAGGACGAAGACAAAAATGCTTTGGAAATGTACTGCATGGATTATAATTGTGCACTCAATCCACAGATAAAGAGAATTGAAACCAGACAGATGGAGATACTAAAGAGGATACAGAGACTTCAGTTTCTGACCCACGCCCTGTTAAGACAGTCCCCCCTGACATGCAATGATATCAAAGAGCCAAAGAAATTACCTAAGGAATTACAGCAAGACCTGTTAAAGTAAGCGTTTCATGTTCAAATACCCTCGTCTTTAGAGTAAATCTAATGGTCTAAATGTTTCTTGACACAAAATCTTCTCTTCCTTTTGAACAATTTTCTTTAGAGAAACCTTACTAACCTAGCTGTAGCGGAACTGGGTGGCTGTACGTGGGTGGTGTCCTTGGAACTGTACAGCAATAGTTGTGTGCTTGCCATGAAAATGGGTGGCGGTAAGTGTATGTGACTATGGAACTGGATGGCAGTAGATGGGAAGTGACCATAGAACTTAGAAGTAGTACATGGGCGTGGCAATAGAACTGGGGACAATAAATAAGTGGTGGCCTTGGAACTCGCAGTGGTTAAGTCTATAGAATTGGGTGGCGAGATTTCGGCTGTAGCCATGGAACTGTAGATAAGCTGTGACCATGGGGATAGGTGGCAGTAGATGGGTATGACTGTTGAACTGGTTGGCTGAACATGTGTTGTGACAATCGAACTAGGTGGCAATAGATGGGTTGTAGCCATGGAACTAAGTGGACAGTGACCATGAAACTTGGCGCCAGTAGGTTGGCAATGATTATGAACTGGGAGACAGTGGGTGTGTGGAAGCCACATAACTAGATGCCAGGTAGGCAGTGGCTATGGAAGTGTATGACATTAGATAGGTAGTGGCCATGAAATGTGTGACATAGGTTGGAGGAGAACATGCAACCTGGTGGCAGTAAGTGTGGTGTCCAGGAAACTGGATGGCTGTAGATTGGTTTAACTAGGTGGCAGCAGGTTGATGGATGCCATAAAACTAAATGGCAGTAGATGGCTTGTAGTCGTGAAAATGAATGGCAGTAGGTCTGTGGTTATCATAATACTGGTTGACGGAGGGTAAGAGTTGGCCATTGAACTGGATGGCAGTAGATTGGTTGTGGTCATGGAACAGAATGACAGTTAGTGACTAGTCTGGGTTGCGGTAGATGGGAAGTGGCCATGAAAGTGGATGACTGTAGCTGGGTGGTGTCCATTGAACTGCGTTGTAACCTTGGAACTAGTTGAAATAGGTTGGTACTGACTGAGTAACTGGGTGGCAGTCAATAGGTAGTGACCATGGCACTAAATGGCAGTAGGTGGGTTGTGACCATGGCACAGGGTGGCAGAAGATAGGTAGTGACCATGGCACTAGATGCCAGTAAATGGGTAGTGAGTATGGAACCGGGCGGCAGTAAGATGGATAGTGAACATGGCTATGGGTGGCAGTAGATGGCTTGCAGCGGTGGTACAAAGTAGAAGTAAATTGTATTGTTAATGAAATTCGGTGGTAGTATATGGTTGTGTCTATCGAACTGGTTGACATTAAATGGTTAGTGCCTTAACAGTCTAAAGCAGTGCAAAATCTATAAATATTTACACTCATATGTCAACCCTTACTAAACTAGATGCAAATGTGATTATTCAATAAAAAAATTATTGAACTTAAAATTTATAGACCATAAAATTCACAGGAAACCATTTGTGACTGGCTGTGGGACCATATTTGGAGAACTTGTTATTCATGTCAAGTCTGATATCGGAGAGGAACAAAAAAAAGACATTGAAGATTGCCTGAAACCTTATGGGTAATTTCCTCACTTTTACTTGTCTCAAAATGTTATTTTGGTCTTTTGTTTCGGAGAATTAGTTGTGTTGATTTGTATTACATCTGTTTTAAATTAGAGAAAGAGAGAGAGAGAGAGAGAGAGAGAGAGAGAGAGAGAGAGAGAGAGAGAGAGAGAGAGAGAGAGAGAGAGAGAGAGAGAGAGAGAGAAATGAGTAACAGTTTACTTGATTTTTAAAGTAGAAGCTTGCTACGTACGGTACTGAATTTTCCTTTTTTCTGCTATTACAACCTTATCTAGCTTAAACTTACTAACGTGCACTGTTTCATTTGACTAATTGTCTGTTGTTTTATTTTCAGAAGTTTGTTTCCTTACAAAGTTGAAGTTTTCGTACCAGTATGCAGAAAAACAGTTGGGCAGGGAGACTGTATTCGAGCAGAGAAATTAACTTCATCACATGATGAAAAGTATAATCACAGCAGTTTGGGATGCTTTGTTGATGTTAAGATCAAGGAAAGCGACCAAGAAGAGGTCCACTTTATAACTTGTCATCATTGTCTTAACGACTGTAGTGACGAGGTGTCAGTTTGGGGTCAAAATATGGAATATGAGGATTTGGGCTTGAAGAAGCATTCCCACAAGGCAGCAGACATTGCACTGGTGCGAGTGATAAAGCCTCATTTGATTTCTAAAGGTTTGAAATATTATGATGGCAAAAGGAAATTTTACAAGTGGCAATTTTATCAAGATGGCGAATATCTTGGAAGACAAGTCTACAAGGTTGGAGCTACATCTAGGGACAACAAAGGGATATATTGCATCTGACAACTACCTTGCTGAATCCTGAAATTCTTGCTGATGAACTTCCACCAAATTTGTTTCTGATAGCCTCTTACAGTGCTCTAAATGTTCCTGTGAAAGAACAAAGTAATTTTATAACGCTTTCTTTTATGTAATTTCTACAAAAGTTGAGTCACATTATGGAAGTTACTTTAATGATCATTTTTGAGTGTTCAGATATATACAGAAACTAAGGATGAGAACGGTACCTTAGCGGTACATTAATTAGTAATAAGTCCTTGTAGTAATAAATAATTATGACCTTTTATATCAGATAAATCGTTTGAAATATTGTCTCAGAAAAAACTGCATCTGCTAGCAATTGTCAATTGATGTGAGGGGTGCCTGTGGAATAGGGGTAGCGTCACCGATTTCACCAACTTCTCTGCTAAGCCTCTCATCGCGTGGGCTCGAGTCCCGGTCGGCCAAGGACTTAATGTGGTTCTACCCAGACATTTGTGTGGGTTCTTCCTTCACAAAATAGCAGGACGTCGCTATCATGATTTTATTGTTCCCTGTGATGTATTTAAAAACAAACAAAAAATCAAATACCAAGCAAAACATCAAGTGATGTGTTGAATTGCATTGTTGTATTGGTACCCACATTCTCACATGCTCTTCTAACCAATGGTATTCTTGTATATTTATCAAGGAGCTGCTGCTGTCGATGTACAACATCCATTTTTTTCCTACGAAGGCGACAGTGGGTCTGTCGTGTGTGACATCAACCCTGACTCAGGAGATGGACTTGTACTCGGTCTTCTTCACGGATTTATGTTCGATGTGAATAACCCAAAGCGTAACATATTCAGCTACGCTAGCAATATGAAGTCCGCTCTAAATATGCTCAAGGAGAAACATCCAGATATTGAATCGATTGAACCCTGTAAGTGTTTTGCTACTCCTGTTCTACCTCTCACCCTAATCCTGTGAACCGAAACAGAATAAATGAACCTCTGCTGGGATTCTATTCTATTATCAAATACTTCCCACAAACTAGCTTGGCTCTCATCCTTCTGGTTAATAAATGATATGTGAACCGGCTGCCTGAGAAACTGTTATATCCCTACCTTATTATACTCAATGAGAGTTAGGCTTAATATCACCTTGTTTTTACTCTTTAACACTAGTGGGCATTACAACTCTTTTAGGCTATTGTATTGTTTCCTTCACAAAACTTTACAGGAGCCACTTCAGTACTGGCTTGTCTGTCTGCCAATCGTCTGTAGCTATAGAATGCTCATTAAATAAACAACCGGTCAAATTATAACAAATTGCACAAAAATGCTGACACGGAATTTCATCTTGGTTTTAGAAACAGGCAGCCTGGTATTGTCATTAAAGGGAGCGAAAGTTAAAGATTGATTATTTTGTCATTTCAGCTCTTGACCAGGATAAATGTCCTGCTTTGCCAGGGGCTTCAGCATTCTGAAGTTTGAATTTCCACCACAGTAACCTGACTAACCTCCCCTTGTCATTCTTCAACCTGGGAGACTTGTCTCTCTGAGATGGAACACTTGCACCTAGTCTTTTACTCACGGCTTACAAGCATCTTTAGATGGAAGTCATGCACTCTGGAGAAACCTAATTTCAAGAACAAAACATATCCCAAGAAGACAGCCGCCATTTAAAGTATCTTTGGTCTGTACTATTATGACCATATTATGTCTTAGGACATGTAGACATAGCCTTGGTTGTTAGGCTAACTCAAGTCATATGACTTTAATTAAACACACTAAGATAATAAGTATTTTTGGCCATAAAGGCATCCTAGGATTTTTTAATAAATAGCACACTTGTCTTCCTTTATGGGACACCTTGTCACGTTACTTGAATCAGAGGTAGAAAACCACATCATCCTAAGACTTTTATTGAAACATACTAATATAGTAATTTTATGGTAAGGACGAAGTCCATGGACTTTTAACACCACCCTTGATTTTCTTTATGAGAATCAGATGTAGAAAACACATCAGCTGAAAGGCTCGCTCTTACATGCCATGTCTTTATAGTATTATGTTATCATATCAAATTCAAATATAAAACGAAAACAAAAAAGTTTTCAACACTTGCTAGTTCTTAAATTTCATAAAAAGTGTATCTGTATAAAGTTACTTTGTAAAAAAAAATGTGTGTTTTTTCCAGAGGATGCATAGTTAAAATGCCTGATGAGCGTATATTTGTTTAAAGCTGCTTTAGAAAGAAAATTGCCTTAACTGCGTGTTGTTATGTGAAAGAAATGTAATGTTTAAGCAGTGTGTTATTAACAATTCCTAAAGAAATCTGTTTTTGTACTGTTTTTAGTAAGTACACTGCAGCAGCAAAAACATGTATAGTTAATACTGGGATATCAAGCTGTTATTTGTTAACACTTACATATTGCAGATAATGATCAGACAGCTAACACTCATTGCTTAATGATCCGAATCTACACTATTTGTCAAAAAATTACATGCTTAGCTGATTAGGATAAGGTAACAGTATAACTTACAATTGTTGTCTGCTGCCTTTATTTGTATAAGATGAACAAGTGTGGCATAAAAAGGGAAGTGATCTAAAAATAAAAGATACCGGTACTCTGCCTTAATTGCTAACTGTCCAACTTCATGCAGCTATGCTTTGATTCTGTTGCAATGTGACACCCTTAGGGTCCCCAACCTGTAACCCCTTGGCATTTTACTATTTAGGCTTCCATCGGTATTTGAAAGTGTAAAGGCGCCAACTTGTAACCCGTCGGCATTTGACTGTGTAGGGTCCCCACGGTGTAACCCCACGGAATTGGACTGTGTGGGGTCCCCAAGGTGTAACCCCAAGGACTTTGACTTTGTAGGGTCCCCAAGTTATAACCCCTCGGCATTTGACTGTATATGGTCCCCATCTTGTATACATTGGCATTTAACGGTGCAGGGTCCCCAAGTTGTAACCCCTCGGCATTTTATTGTATAGAGTTCCCAGCTTGTAAGCCCTCGGCATTTTGCTGTGCAGATTTGAGTCTAAGTAAGGGCGAAATGTTTCATGTAGGGTGCACTTACCATGTTTTGTACCCAGATAACTATATAGAATATGTTTAGATTGCAAACAATAATTTGTATGTTTTATTAAACAAATAGTCTTTGCATACCAAAATGAATGTCATTATTAAATAAATCATAGTATGTGTATAAAAATCATGTTATATATGTACAAATTACTGTATTTTTGAAATCGATTACATTTTTTTCGATGTTGTTTTTTTCCACTTGTAAATAGATATATATATCTTGATTTTGTATTAATAATTGTGTCTGTGAGTGACTGGTTTAAGTGCGAATTTCTTTAGTGGACTGAAAAGTGGTCCCTGATCCTTATTCGGAGAAACTAAAACAAACACGAGGATCATCAAGATTATTTGTCTTAAGTAGCCATTTTGAGAAAAGACGTCCACTAAATCAATATAATTAATGCCATGAAAGTCCTGCAAATTATTATTAATGCTAATGTATTTAATTATAGTGTTTTATATGTTTAATCTTTATGACTGTAAATATGCAATACATAATCCAGCTACACCCATGGTACGTTTTTGTTACGTTCTGTCGTCAGTTATATGAACACAATTTTTTGCATAATTATACTTAGCACCCTAGATATTATCTTGCTGGAAAAAAAGTTAATTAAATGAAAACACTTTTTTACGACTGCCACACTGCACAGGTAGTATTGTCGTAAAATGAATAATAACATAAGACGGAGTCATATGAGCAATGAAACGTAAGAATAGGTCTGAGCTAATTACTAATATAGCAGGTGTCGGCGTTACATTTTACTTGCTGCAAACAACATTAAGGATGTTATAGGGTAAATAGGGTCCCAGCAAGTAAAGGCTTAACACATATGAAATAGCAAAGCTAATGTAAATGTGAAGAAGAGGGTTTATGCTGATCAATTATCATGTTGAAAATCCATTTTGTTACAAATGTGCTATATTTCCTTTGATGAACATTGGACTTTAGTTCTTTAATTCAATCTTCAGATGAACAGAATGCTACAACCATTTATTCTTCTCTGATCATGTTTTTCTTGATATAAATTTCACTTAAAATCAGTCATTTTTGTTTAGTTTTTCTAATCGAAAAATACCCCTTTCTTTTCTAAACACTGTGGACATTAGTTTTCAATGACGTCACTTATTTCGTCATAACTTAATAAAGAAAACATCAGCGCTTGGACATTTTTGTATTCAAATAGATCAGTTTTCTTTTCATTGCTTGCATTTGTTCATTGCTTGCATTTGAGAAACCCATCAGGAAGTGGGAGGTTAGAGCTCTGTTAAACCGGTTTAAGTTCCCCAGTAGGACCATATTGCCGACTGACCGTTTCAAGGCGGTAACTGTTGGGTTTGCTCTTTTAGAATCATAAAAAAATTTCTTCTTACTTTTACTTGGCTTGCACGTGAAATACATTTGTCCTTTTCAGAGTTTGATATATGTTGTAATGCTCATAGGACTTTGTCATATATTCTGATTTAACAAAATTCGTCAGGGCTGAAAAGAATTAATTACGAACAAAATAAATAGCATCGTTTGTAACTAACTTCCTTTGCATCCTCGTGTTCTAGAAAAAATGTGTTTCTGTTAACAAGACACAGTAATAGAAATTGCATGTCAACCAGTGCGTTACAAGTAACATGTAGTTATTCATTCAACGTCCTCCATAATAAGTGTTACACTAACGCATGAATTCTAATTGTAAATATATATCATTATTTTTTATTTTAAGCAAGTTTCTCATATGTTGTACAATATATATGCACTTGCATTTTATAGTTTTTGTTCGCATTTGCTTAATTTCTGTGCCTTGCATCTTTTTTTGTAATGGTATTACAAACATTGTTGAAACAAATTATCTTTGTATGGTGTAATATGTTTGATAGACATATGGTTTTATAATTGCTGCATAAATTGCCAGGAATACACTGGTTTATTCGCATTTACAAAACCTGGCAACCTTTGTTTAGTCAAATTTAATTAGAAATTACATACATAACTCATTTCCCCTTCAAATGTTTTTCTTTTTGTTTGGGATATACAGTACGTACATTTTTATGTTATTAATATGTGTCAATCACTTTCTGCCTAAAACATCATGAAACTTTGAATTTGCTAAAATTTTATTTTTTTTATTTTGGACATAGCCTAGGTTCTGTGGCCAGGCCATGTTAAACTATAGCTACATGAAGTTTTAAGGAAAAGTTGAACGAACTTTTGCAAATAAATGTGTTGAATTTATGTATGTTAAAGTATTAGAAACGTTTTTTAGCTGGAAGGTTGTATCAGTTTGTGTGCAATGCTACTGAATGTGCATATTGATTTTAATGGGCTCAAACCTTTGGCTTATGTTTTAACTTTTTTGAAAAATAGATTATATGTTATTAACTGATTATTTATTAATTGTTAATGAGATATCAAATTGTTTAAATGATGTTAGTTTCCATGGACTTTTGATAAAGATGCTGGGGTTTGTACCACCAACTGAACAAGTTCCTTGGCAACACCATTTACTGCACATTATTGTCTAGAGGGGTTTATATAAGTTGATAGAACTTGTTTCCCGATAGATTATAAACAAATATGGTAAAATAATCTTCTTATTTTTAGTTTAAACAAGTGTCCAGCTGGCTCTTCTTTTTGTGTGTTAGGTCTCGTCTCTGTGTTTGTTTTTCAAATTTACATTAACCCTGTTTGCCTAAGTCTAGAGGAAGTTTAGATTTAAATATATGTCGTTATTTTGATAGGATCTATCTATAATTTGATTTTTATCATTCAACATTTTTAATGTTGCTTGTGACAATGAATATTTTAAATTTACTTGTCTTATACTTTCTTGTAAGTAAAACATATGTTGTTTGTGATAATGAATATTTTAATTGCATTATACTCTCTTATTAGTAAAGCTCGTGTTAATATTATTGTAGAAGGTATCTTTAAATACTAGATTGTTTGTGTGTATTGTAAAAGCTACTCTGCTGACATGTTCTATAAACTGATCTTTGTTGTTTTTGCAATGACAGTCCGCTAAAATGAAAGGTTTACGTAGGATTAATTGCACTTATCCAAAGGGTGGACATACATGTGCATGACCTCAAGGCAGTATTTATAAAAAAGTCTTGCATTTGCATAAGTATTATGTGCATGTTTACAAACGCCAACCATACGTTAAAATAGGGATTTACTGTATGCATGGGTATTAGTATGCATGCAAATCATCATATGTGTGAACAATTATAAGCTTTACTTATAAATACATACTAGCTCTCCTTATTCATAACTATTATCTGCTCTCATGTGCAAGTATTTTTAGTATTAGCTGTTCTTGTGCATAGGTCATACCCGTACTTATGAAGGTGTATTAGAAGCGCATAAGAATGAGTATTAGCTGTACTTATGAATGAGTTTTAGCTGCACCTATGCATGTGTGTCAGCTGTACTTCTGAAACTGTATTAGCAGCACGTAGGAATTAGTATTAGATGTACTTAATAAACCTTGGCTGTATTGATGAATAAGTACTATTAACTGTACCCATGAGTATTAGCTGTACTAATGCATGAGCATTGGCTGTACTCAGTCATGTTTACTAGCTGTACCTCTACATACGGTTGTAAGATGCATTTTATGAGTATTTGCTGTATTAATTCAGAAAGAGGTCAGACATGTTTTGACTTTTGATGCAACAGCAGAAACGGCATCAATCTACTATATTCTGAAGGTATAGGTTATAAATACATTGTATGTATTGTCTAGCATTTGTCTCTGTTTTATGCTTACATTTCTTTTTCATTGTAAAATAATTATTTTTTCTTTTGGGTTAGGTTTTCATTTGTGTACCTGTACTTTTAATGTTGACAACCAAAAGATTGGTGATATTAGCATGTTATTACTTTCTCTGTTTATTCTTTTTACAATAATACATCATTCTGTGTACTGACAAAGTAGAGTTTTGAAATGACATCAATTAATATTAACACATTTTCATGTATAGATGCAATTATTTAACATACATATATGTCAGTTTTGACTAGTATGCACTTGTTGCATGTTGTTGATACTGTTAAATTCTTTGAGAAACAGTTTTACACCTTGTGGTATAGTAGATTACACAGCCCAATTATCATCATAGTGTAAGCACAGTTAACATCATAGTATACAAGCACAATGTGCTAATATTGCCCTCATTCAGTATTGCATATGTATACGACATATTTGGATCATAATACCAGTTAAAATACTAATTAATTCGATAGATCAATACTTAAAGGCATCTCGAAAGGAAGTTGGTATCCCACTGAGCCAAGGTCCCACCTTCTGTGACCAGACCTGGTCATCACTGCAGGGAGTCTTTAGCCAATACAGTACTAATCTGTCACAGTAAACCCTCTAATGGGTTAATGCAAAACTAAATTACCTGCTAGTATGGAAGTGAGACAGTAGGCTAGTTTTACACAAAGCCATAAACATATGATCCCCTACATGTTTTTATTGCATTAATTACTACGTGTCAGTTTTGTAACTGCATGATTATGTATTTATTTTAACGTAACTAACATTGTAAAACGTGCTTATTTTATAACTGAATTTAAATTAATAAATAGTTTATGGAAAATCATAAGTGTTGTTTTTCTTCTTGATTTATATAATTATAACATAACAAACAAAAATCAAATATTTAAAACAGTGTTGATTTTCTGGCATAAACATGAGTTGAGGGAAGAATTGAGAGAATGAAAGTATTTGATAATACATAATTTATTCCCAAACTTAATGTCGCTTTTTATGATAAATTCTACAAATCAAAATAAAATATAAATTAAAATATATATGAGAACTAAAAGAATAAAAGAAAGAAAGAACAAAATGTATAAGAAATAACAAAATCAACAAACAAAGTAAGAAAGAAAACAAATAAAGATTTATATTTAATTAAATAAAAAAGAATAAAAAGGAACTGAAAGAATAATTTCTGGTATTTAGGCTTGCATAATTGGTATATTCACAACTATTTCCTTTACAAACTGAATGACTATGTTCAACCCGCAAATATAGCATACAAACACTTGGATCTTGAACAATACCTGTGTGACAGACACATCGTGACAGAATGTGGCAGCCTGGCTTATCAGAAAACAGATGCCCACACATGCTGGGTGGGTGAATAAATGAGGGGTGGGAGAGGAGTGTCACTTATATAAGGGTTTTGAGATACCCTTAACGCTCTGTGTCCGACAGTGGTGTAAAGTCGCAGTTTTTATTAAAAGATTCTTCAATAAAGTAAGGCTTATGAGCTCTTAGCAAAATATACACCGCATAGACACCGTTTATTTAAATGAAACAGACATACACAAGATCTGTATTTAATCTTTTTACTTACAAGAAATAACGCAGATGTGAGACATCCAAGTTGAATATGATGTGAACCAGACTATCTGATACAATTCTTTTTCCTGGATATCTACTACACAGGTTTGCTGCAGTGCTAACCTTAGCAAACTCAATTCTTTCCTTAAAACAAGGCCTCGCAAAATAGCTGTAATTTTCTATTACTGAATGCTGTATACATGCCATGTTTGTGTGGTTGCAGGCTGTATTGTTAGCATAGGCATATTCTTTCTACTTGTTGAAAAAGCTTGCCGACCAGTCATGAATTCGTATTATTGTCTGCAATATTATTGCTTACATTCAAAGTTGTTTAAGATCGGCGTCAAAATAATGCATTACTATAAGTGTTGCGAATATCGCGATTAATGTGTTAGTTAACGTGTATGCTTATATGAAATACCTAATTGTCATTGTACAGGTACCTTTAACGACACGTTTAACAGCACATTTTGTAATAACGTTATGTGAAGGACTCCGTCAGTCAACGGTGTTTGGTATTGTGTATACTATTTGTGTATTCTGTGTTAAGATGAATCATAAGCCATTTATGTTATTATTGAGGAACCTTAGACCTTAGTATTATTTTCCCGCCTACGTGGAACGTTGATTACAGTCATATATGAACACCGACAGTATGATGGTTGGTGGGACTTTACTTTAGACGTTACTGTGGAGCTTTACTATTGGGACTTTCGTTTCGGATTTAAATGTTTAGACATTTGGATTATATGTAAACAAGTGTTAAAATTGTGAAATTATTCTATTCAGTATAATTTGGAATTAAATTTTGTAATAAATAAATAAATATTTCAACGACTAAAAATGTTTATTGTAAATACAATTAAAGCATAAAACATCAATGTAGAAATTAGGATATACAGTCTTCAAACAATTACCAAAAAGGGGGGAATCGGTCTTTGCCACAACAAGGCTAATTGCTGTGATGGCAATATCCTATTGTTATTTTTACTTTATCTAAAATTGTCTCCATATACCCCATTGTGGCTTATACTTGAAGTCTACTGTGTACAGTTTTACTTAATGTAAAGTGGTTTTCTTATATCTCGTTTGTTATGCATACGTATTATATATAAACATGTACATGAAAAACGCTATTTGACGTAAAATATAATCTTGTTATTCTTTATAGAAAGTACCTAGTAAGGTCATCGCTACCCAACACGTGATGCCTATCACACAGCACAAAATCGTACAACCAAAAAAAAAAAACAAACAGGATATGACATGTTGTTCAAGCGTGTCATAAGTGAGGACTGCTCGGCCATACAGAAGCATATTAGAAACATATTTGACCTCTACTATTTGCATTTGTATAGATAACAGCGTAAGGTACACATGAATTGCTGACTTAAGTCCACCAGGGTAGTTTTTTTTACAGAAAACAGCCCATAAAGAAATTAGATTCATTCCTAAGTACAGCTAATACTCATTCTTATGTGCTTCTAATACACCTCCATAAGTGCAGGTATGACCTATGCACAAGAACAGCTAATACTAGAAATACTATAATTGTTCACACATATGATGTTTGCATGCATAACTACATCTAATACCCATGCATACAGTAAATCCCTATTTTAACGTATGGTTGCCGTTTGTAAACATGCACATAATACTTATGCAAATGCAAGACTTTTTTTTATAAATACTGCCTTGAGGTCATGCACATGTATGTCCACCCTTTGGATAAGTGCAATTAATCCTATGTAAACCTTTCATTTTAGCGGACTAACATTGCAAAAACAACAAAGATCAGTTTATAGAACATGTCAGCAGAGTAGCTTTTACAATACACACAAACAATCTAGTATTTAAAGATACCTTCTACAATAATATTAACACGAGCTTTACTAATAAGAGAGTATAATGCAATTAAAATATTCATTATCACAAACAACATATGTTTTACTTACAAGAAAATATAAGACAAATAAATTTAAAATATTCATTGTCACAAGCAACATTAAAAAATATGTTGAATAATAAAAATCAAATTATAGATAGGTCCTATCAAAATAACGACATATATTTAAATCTAAACTTCCTCTAGACTTAGGCAAATAGGGTTAATGTAAATTTGAAAAAAAAAACCCGCAGAGACGAGACATAACACACAAAAAGAAGAGCCAGCTAGACACTTGTTTAAACTAAAAATAAGAAGATTTTTTACCATATTTGTTTATAATCTATCGGGAAACAAGTTCTATCAACTTATATAAACCCCTCTAGACAATAATGTGCAGTAAATGGTGTTGCCAAGGAACTTGTTCAGTTGGTGGTACAAACCCCAGCATCTTTATCAATAGTCCATGGAAACTCACATCATTTAAACAATTTGATATCTCATAAACAATTAAAAAAATAATCAGTTAATAACATATAATCTATTTTTAAATAAAGTTAAAACATTAGAAAAAGGTTTGAGCCCATTAAAATCAATATGCACATTCAGTAGCATTGCACACAAACTGATACAACCTTCCAGCTAAAAAACGTTTCTAATACTTTAACATACATAAATTCAACACATTTATTTGCAAAAGTTCGTTCAACCTTTCCTTAAAACTTCATGTAGCTATAGTTTAACATGGCCTGGCCACAGAACCTAGGCTTTGCCCAAAATAAAAAATACAATTTTAGCAAATTAAAAGTTTCATGATGTTTTAGGCAGAAAGTGATTGACACATATTAATAACCTAAAAATGTACGTACTATATATCCCAAACAAAAAGAAAAACATTTGAAGGGGAAATGAGTTATGTATGTAATTTCTAATTAAATTTGACTAAACAAAGGTTGCCAGGTTTTGTAAATGCTAATAAACCAGTGTATTCCTGGCAATTTATGCAGCAATTATAAAACCATATGTTTATCAAACATATCACACCATACAACGAGTATGCAAAGAAAGTTATTTACAAACAATGCTATTTATTTTGTTCGTAATAAAATTTTTCAGCCCTGACGATTTTTTTTAAATCAGAATACTGTACTGAAAATCATGAAATTGACAAACGAAACGGAGTGGAAATGGAAATGGAACGTTTTCGTTTCCTGTTGGAACGGAAACGGAATGCTATCGAAATGGAAATGCAACGGAGCGCTAGAAGCGCTTGAAACGTTGTAAACGGTATTAACGCTATAACCGGATCGCTTGGAATGGTAGAAACGCAAAAATTGGAATGCTCGTAACGGTAGAGTTATTTTCACTACCGCTTCAAACGTTTCTAGGTCACCCGATTATTTATAGTAACATTTCAACCGTTTCTTTGTACGAAATAAATTTAAACGAACACAATAACTGGCTTCAATTTATCAACACAAACGCGCTTTTATATGTACTATGCAGAAATAAAGCTTTATTATTATCAAAAAATCGTATTTATCAAACTCGCATATTACAGCTCCGAAACCGCGCAAGTTGTCCAAGTAATCGTGTACCGTTAAAACAGAAACTGCACTAAAAATCACTTCGCACGATAAAACACACAATTTAACTATAAAATTGCGTTTCTGTCGAAACTGATGTTTTAATTAATTCCAATGAATAGTTAACATCCGCCTTGGATCGACATTCTTAGTCTTCATTGATTGGCATATGAAGATAGTGTGTACACAGCAGTCATTACACGAATGCGCGCGCAATGTCGCAGCATTTCCCGAGTTTGAATTTTCGCTAATTACTTATTACTTTGTAGCTGCATGGTCCGTTCCCTGATCAACTACGCCTATCATTTTTGTGTGAACACACTTGCTTAAAGTACTTTTCATTTACAAAGAATGCATTGCGTGCTACAAAATAAAGCTACTTAATGAAATTAAACGTCAAACAAAACAAGGTAACACATCTCATATAACACAAAAACATAAAACAACTAAACATAAAACAAACAAACAATGCTATGTATTATTGCAAAGTGTGACCCAATCAAGAACCAATAACATCCTCCCCAGCACTCAGAGTCAATGACTAGTATGATCCTAAAGTTCAACGTCTGAATAACCATAGATTGCCAAATAGTGCACGTATACAATCATTGATCGACAGTTAAATGAAACAACCGTAATAAAAACGAACTTATATCTCGTCCAATTTACATGAGAAAATGTAAAAGACATAATAATCATTACCGCCATTAAATTCACCTGATCACACATGATCATCATCAGGATCCCATATTGCTTGCATAATCACCACTAATCATCATCAGCAGCAGCATCACCGTAACCATTATTACCATTTACATTGTAATCATAAACAGCATCGGTATCACCGTCATCATTATCAGCAGAAGCAGCAGTAGCAGCAGCAGCACCGTCATTTGCATCATCATTACATTAGTTACAGCGGTATGGATATGTACTTTATGTTATCTTGCCTGTTTGTCAAGCAAAGTTTCTTCTGCTTCTAATCTTAATTGTTATATATTTTATAATGAACAATGTTGTAAATTTGGACAATGGTATCAAAAATACCTATTTCTAAATGCATAGTTCCCATAATGCGCTGTTACATATATAGGATTAATCGGAATTCGTGGACCGCTATTAAGAATCTGCATACAACTTTTGACTTTACTTGACTTGCAACTATTTGAATGAGGGTCAACACGCCTGGCTACGGCTTATTTTCCAATTCATGGCTTGAATGTTCTATGCCAAAATGTGGTCTAATGTGGGCCCTACCGGGTACTTAATTTTTGTACCCATTTAAAGATAGAAATATATTAATTTAAAATATATCGTTTTGTAAATTGATATTATGTTTCTCAATGCGCGTGGGTAGGGTTCATACCATCATAAAGTTCTACTCTAATTGAATCCCTAATTTTAAGACAAGAGCGGACACCCCAACTTATTAAGCTAATTGGCAGTTTTATGACACCTTGTTTGTCTAGTGGACAGGAAGTGTGACCGTGTTTTGGCGTTTTTTCCACTTCGCAAGTACACATGCATCCTCTATGCAGCTGTGTTTGAAAATGTCACCATAGGCAGTCGTGTGGTTTATGACCTTCACCTTTTAAAGAGCAATATGCATTGACTTACGCGAGGACAACAAAAAGGACAAAACACTAAGGTCTACAATATCTTTTTAGCTCATAAAAGGACCTAACACTATATTTAGTAGTACCCACAATGGTACACCCTTTCTCCACCCCACTATTTTTTCGTACAAGAAGAGAAAACGTGGATGTGGGGATTTCTTATAGTAAATACTACATTACTTGTCATTTATTTTTGTAAATAATGTTGTCAAGAGAAGACACATTAAGGAACACAGTCTATTGTATATTTTTATCTCGTGTTTATTGCAAATGTATTATTTCAATAGCTCGCCTATTCTTTTGTAGTTAATCCATACCTTAAATATAAATAATACCTTTAAAAAGGTGTTTATGATCATTCAATGGACTAAAGAAGTTTGTAAGGACATCTATATAAGTAAAAACATGCGCAGTCTGAAATATTACTAGTACAGTTTCCCCCCTCCACTCTCATTCCTTTAGAACTTATATTTATACCGCGAAGGTAAATCGTCAATAACGTTGCATATTTTTTCATAGCACACGCCGTTCACGCGTACTTACCATTTTTAATCCCTCAACAGTCAAGTCAAGTCAAAACGTTTATTGACACAAGCCATAGAGGCCATTGCCAAGTCTACAGACATTGTAGATGGCGGTGTACAAAACATGTTAATACATATTAATTAATTACAGGTTATACAACAACAACAATATATGTTATAGAAAAGTATGAATAACATGGTTATGTACATAGTACAATAGAATAATTATGCACTCATATGAAAGGAAATTAACCGGCGTGTGGAAAATATGCATCACCAATTATAACATGTGGATTTGTTTACAAACATTAGTGAAGGATGGATTTCTGCTAAAGAGAACAAACCTTTTATATAGCAAAATTATATTTTCTCGATAGAATAGATGTGGTATGTTACTTTTTTGTTTGTTCATATAATTAGTAAAACTTTTATATATATTTGCACAATTTACCAAAATCATGGCCATACAAATGTGCCATACATGTAACTCACAAATGCAATTTCAATGCTGTTATGTTACGTTACATACGTATACTATTGTTTACATATAATATAATAACAATATAAAGATATTGCACAACAGTTCCCAACGTTCACACCCTCTCTATCTTCTAAATGGCAGCTTGAAGACAATTATCGATCGATATCATGTTGCACAGTATTGAGAGAAATAAAAGGTCGGTCAATTTGAAACAAAAAAATCTTTTCGGCGACTTCAAATGATAATGACCGGCGATTGTTTCCCAGAATATTCTTTGATGTTGCAGTGTTAGCCAGAGAGCCCTCCTCTCCAGAAAGAAATTTCACCGCATCTAATGATTTATTTGTTCACCGCAATTATTTGTTACAACCTTTGATAAATTAAAATCACAGTGATATAATTAGCGACTCCATGTTATAAGTGCGCGAACAATGTTGTTAACAGCCGTTAATTGGCGCTAATATGTGCAAACCGAAAACACACACTTGTTTCCAAGAAAGTTGTTTGTTTTATGAGACTTTATGTATGTGCATGTTTTCGGCAAAACAGCATGTGTTTATGTTTATATAAGATAATCATTTTAACGATGAAATGTGACTGAAGTGAGTAATACTTTCCTAAAATTATTGGATATTTCACGTTACTATCAGCGAGACGTTAAATCTAAAGTCCGCCATATAACAAATATCGGAGAGGGGCAAACATTCGCCTTTTTATTTTGGCAGTGGAGGTGGGGGTAAACGCTGGGCCTTTTTATTTGAAGGGCCTTTTTATTTGAAGGGGAGAGGGGGTGGCACAAGTCCGGTCTGCACTTACAGGGGCGGGGGGCAAACGTTTGGGGGCAAGTTTTTGAAAAAATTGAGTGTGTCATTGTCCGATTTTAAGATTGGATCACCATTACGCTTTTTTTGCGGATTAACACGTCACAGAGAAGTTACTTTTAAGGATACTGGGTGTGTGTGGACCATATTTGAAAGTTATTTCTTGTTTGTTTATTCCGGGATATGATGTCTGGCAAAGACAAGTAGGTAGGCATCTTCTCAATACTGCACTCCCTGAATTTTGAGGATTATTTGCAGGTGCTGGTTTATTTAGGGTATTTTTTGTCTGCAATATCCCTCCGGGTGGCTGACACTGAATATCCTCGTCGCAAACAATCTACTGCCGATTCCTTTATATGTGATGAAAGACTTTTGCCTCTCCCTATAATGTTTACTTCTTTCGTCATTTTGCAAACACTGGAAGTACTTCGTATAGAAATTTATTAAACGAAATTTTTAATCAAGATCTGAACGGAGCGAAATGGAACGCTTGAAACGGTAGAAACGATAGAAACGCTGGAAGCGTTTGAAATGCAGCGCTAGAAGCGAACAAAACGAAATGGAAACGCAACGGTAGCGGAATGGAAACGGAGCGGCGAACGCTTCCAACTGAAATGGAAACGAAACGGACTGGAAACGGGAAGATTGTCAATTTCGTGATTTTCAGTACTGTAAATGACAAAGTCCTTTGAGCATTGCAACATATATCAAACTCTGAAAAGGCAAAGGACAAATGTATTTCACGTGCAAGCCAAGTAAAAGTAAGAGAAATTTTTTATGATTCTAAAAGAGCAAACCCGACAGTTACCGCCTTGAAACGGTCAGTCGGCGATATGGTCCTACTGTGGAGCTTAATCCGGTTTTACATAGCTCTAACTTCCCACTTCCTGATTGGTTTCTCAAATGCAAGCAATAAAAAGAAAACTGATCTATTTGAATACAAAAATGTCCAAGCGCTGATGTTTTCTTTATTAAGTTATGACGAAATAAGTGACGTCATTGAAAACTAATGTCCACAGTGTTTAGAAAAGAAAGGGGTATTTTTTCGATTAGAAAAACTAAACAAAAATGGCTGATTATAAGTGAAATTTATATCAAGAAAAACATGATCAGAGAAGAATAAATGGTTGTAGCATTCTGTTCATCTGAAGATGGAATTAAGGAACCAAAGTCCAATGTCCATCAAAGGAAATATAGCACATTTGTAACAAAATGGATTTTGAACATGATAAGCATAAACCCTCTTCTTCACATTTACATTAGCTTTGCTATTTCATATGTGTTAAGCC
This sequence comes from Sinonovacula constricta, assembly GCA_007844125.1. NCBI lineage: Eukaryota > Metazoa > Mollusca > Bivalvia > Cardiida > Solecurtidae > Sinonovacula > Sinonovacula constricta. The sequence goes on from CM017571.1 coordinate 32,958,951, forward strand.
TTTACTTGCTGGGACCCTATTTACCCTATAACATACTTAATGGTGTTTGCAGCAAGTAAAATGTAACGCCTACACCTGCTATATTAGTAAATAGCTCAGACCTATTCTTACGTTTCAGTGCTCATATGACTTCGTCATATTTCATTATTCTTTTTACGATAATGCTACCTGTGCAGTGTGGCAGTCGTAAAAATGTTTTCATTTAATTAACTTTTTTTTCCAGCAAGATAATATCTAGGATGCTAAGTATAATTATGCAAAAAATTGTGTTCATATAACACACAGAATTTTTAATGACATTCCTCATTTAGCTATCACCTTTATCCCAGAAGCCTACCTGTGTGTATTACTAATATGATAATGACTTAAACTTTACAAAATCGTATCATTTGCAATAATCCAGGGCAAAAACGTACTATGGGTGTAGCTGGATTATGTATTGCATATTTACAGTCATAAAGATTAATCATATAAAACACTATAATTAAATACATTAGCATTAATAATAATTTGCAGGACTTTCTTGGTGGACGTCTTTTCTCAAAATGGCTACTTAAGACAAATAATCTTGATGATCCTCGTGTTTGTTTTAATTTCTCCGAATAAGGATCAGGGACCACTTTTCAGTCCACTAAAGAAATTCGCACTTAAACCAGTCACTCACAGACACAATTATTAATACAAAATCAAGATATATATATCTATATACAAGTGGAAAAAAAACACCATCGAAAAAAATGTAATCGATTTCAAAAATACAGTAATTTGTACATATATAACATGATTTTTTATACACATACTATGATTTATTTTATAATGACATTCATTTTGGTATGCAAAGACTATTTGTTTAATAAAACATACAAATTATTGTTTGCAATCTAAACATATTCTATATAGTTACTGGTCTGGGTACAAAACATGGTAAGTGCACCCTACATGAAACATTTCGCCCTTACTTAGACTCAAATCTGCACAGCAAAATGCCGAGGGCTTACAAGCTGGGAACTCTATACAATAAAATGCCGAGGGGTTACAACTTGGGGACCCTGCACCGTTAAATGCCAATGTATACAAGATGGGGACCCTATACAGTCAAATGCCGAGGGGTTATAACTTGGGGACCCTACAAAGTCAAAGTCCTTGGGGTTACACCTTGGGGACCCCACACAGTCCAATTCCGTGGGGTTACACCGTGGGGACCCTACACAGTCAAATGCCGACGGGTTACAAGTTGGCGCCTATACACTTTCAAATACCGATGGGAAGCCTAAATAGTAAAATGCCAAGGGGTTACAGGTTGGGGACCCTAAGGGTGTCACATTGCAACAGAATCAAAGCATAGCTGCATGAAGTTGGACAGTTAGCAATTAAGGCAGAGTACCGGTATCTTTTATTTTTAGATCACTTCCCTTTTTATGCCACACTTGTACATCTTATACAAATAAAGGCAGCAGACAACAATTGTAAGTTATACTGTTACCTTATCCTAATCAGCTAAGCATGTAAAGTTTTGACAAATAGTGTAGATTCGGATCATTAAGCAATGAGTGTCAGCTGTCTGATCATTATCTGCAATATGTAAGTGTTAACAAATAACAGCTTGATATCCCAGTATTAACTATACATGTTTTTGCTGCTGCAGTGTACTTACTAAAAACAGTACAAAAACAGATTTCTTTAGGAATTGTTAATAACACACTGCTTAAACATTACATTTCTTTCACATAACAACACGTAGTTAAGGCAATTTTCTTTCTAAAGCAGCTTTAAACAAATATACGCTCATCAGGCATTTTAACTATGCATCCTCTGGAAAAAACACACATCTTTTTACAAAGTAACTTTATACAGATACACTTTTTATGAAATTTAAGAACTAGCAAGTGTTGAAAACTTTTTGTTTTCGTTTTATATTTGAATTTGATATGATAACATAATACTATAAAGACATGGCATGTAAGAGCGAGCCTTTCAGCTGATGTGTTTTCTGCTTCTGATTCCAATACAGCGACGATGCTTCTCATAAAGAAAATCAAGGGTGGTGTTAAAAGTCTTTGGACTTCGTCCTTACCATAAAATTACTATATTAGTATGTTTCAATAAAAGTCTTAGGATGATGTGGTTTTCTACTTCTGATTCCAGTAACGTGACAAGGTGTCCCATAAAGGAAGGCAAGTGTGCTATTTATTAAAAAATCCTAGGATGCCTTTATGGCCAAAAATACTTATTATCTTAGTGTGTTTAATTAAAGTCATATGACTTGAGTTAGCCTAACAACTAAGGCTATGTCTACATGTCCTAAGACATAATATGGTCATAATAGTACAGACCAAAGATACTTGAAATGGCGGCTGTCTTCTTGGGATATGTTTTGTTCTTGAAATTAGGTTTCTCCAGAGTGCATGACTTCCAGCTAAAGATGCTTGTAAGCCGTGAGTAAAAGACTAGGTGCAAGTGTTCCATCTCAGAGAGACAAGTCTCCCAGGTTGAAGAATGACAAGGGGAGGTTAGTCAGGTTACTGTGGTGGAAATTCAAACTTCAGAATGCTGAAGCCCCTTGCAAAGCAGGACATTTATCCTGGTCAAGAGCTGAAATGACAAAATAATCAATCTTTAACTTTCGCTCCCTTTAATGACAATACCAGGCTGCCTGTTTCTAAAACCAAGATGAAATTCCGTGTCAGTATATTTGTGCAAGTTGTTATAATTTGACCGGTTGTTTATTTAATGAGCATTCTATAGCTACAGACGATTGGCAGACAGACAAGCCAGTACTGAAGTGGCTCCTGTAAAGTTTTGTGAAGAAAACAATACAATAACCTAAAAGAGTTGTAATGCCCACTAGTGTTAAAGAGTAAAAACAAGGTGATATTAAGCCTAACTCTCATTGAGTATAATAAGGTAGGGATATAACAGTTTTTCAGGTAGCCGGTTCACATATTATTTATTAATCAGAAGGATGAGAGCCAAGCTAGTTTTTGGGAAGTCTTTGATAATAGAGAAGAATCCCAGCAGAGGTTCATTTATTCTGTTTCGGTTCACAGGATTAGGGTGAGAAAATGGAGAGGTAGAACAGGAGTAGCAAAACATTTACAGGGTTCAATCGATTCAATATCTGGATGTTTCTCCTTGAGCATATTTAGAGCGGACTTCATATTGCTGGCGTAGCTGAATATGTTACGCTCTGGGTTATTCACATCGAACATAAATCCGTGAAGAAGACCGAGTACAAGTCCATCTCCTGAGTCAGGGTTGATGTCACACACGACAGACCCACTGTCGCCTTCGTAGGAAAAAAATGGATGTTGTACATCGACAGCAGCAGCTCCTTGATAAATATACAAGAATACCATTGGTTAGAAGAGCATGTGAGAATGTGGGTACCAATACAACAATGCAATTCAACATATCACTTGATGTTTTGCTTGGTATTTGATTTTTTGTTTGTTTTTAAATACATCACAGGGAACAATAAAATCATGATAGCGACGTCCTGCTATTTTGTGAAGGAAGAACCGACACAAATGTCTGGGAAGAACCACATTTAGTCCTTGGCCGACCGGGACTCGAGCCCACGACATGAGAGGCTTAGCAGAGAAGTTACAAATCGGTGACGCTACCCCTATTCCACAGGCACCCCTCACATCAATTGACAATTGCTAGCAGATGCAGTTTTTTCTGAGACAATTCTTCAAACGATTTATCTGATATAAAAGGTGATAATCATTTATTACTATAAGGACTTATGAATGATTAATGTACCGCTAAGGTACCGTTCTCATCCTTAGTTTCTGTATATATCTGAACACTCAAAACTGATCATTAAAGTAACTTCCATAATGCCTCAACTTTTGTAAGAAATTACATAAAAGAAAGCGTTATAAAATTACTTTGTTCTGTCACAGGAACATTTAGATCACTGTAAGAGGCTATCAGAAACAAATTTGGTGGAAGTTCATCAGCAAGAATTTCAGGATTCAGCAAGTAGTTGTCAGATGCAATATATCCCTTTGTTGTCCCAGAGGTAGCTCCAACCTTGTAGACTTGTCTTCCAAGATATTCGCCATCTTGATAAAATTGCCACTTGTAAAATTTTCTTTTGCCATCATAATATTTCAAACCTTTAGAAATCAAATGAGGCTTTATCACTTGCACCAGTGCAATGTCTGCTGCCTTGTGGGAATGCTTCTTCAAGCCCAAATCCTCATATTCTATATTTTGACCCCAAACTGACACCTCGTCACTACAGTCGTTAAGACAATGATGACAAGTTATAAAGTGGACCTCTTCTTGGTCGCTTTCCTTGATCTTAACATTAACAAAGCACCCCAAACTGCTGTGATTATACTTTTCATCATGTGATGAAGTTAATTTCTCTGCTCGAATACAGTCTCCCTGCCCCGCTGTATTTCTGCATACTGGTACGAAAACTTCAACTTTGTAAGGAAACAAACTTCTGAAAATAAAACAACAGACAATTAGTCAAATGAAACAGTGTACGCGAGTAAGTTTAAGCATCGCAGATTAGGTTGTAATAGCAGAAAAAAGGAAAATTCAGTAACCGTACGTAGCAAGCTTGAACTTTAAAAATCAAGTGAACTGTTACTTTTTTCTTCTATCTGTTTCTCTCTTTCCATCTCTCTTTCTCTGTCTCTCTCTGTCTCTCTCTGTCTCTCTCTCTAATTTAAAACAGATGTAATACAAATCAACACAACTAATTCTCCGAAACAAAAGACCAAAATAACGTTTTGAGACAAGAAAAAGTGAGGAAATTACCTATAAGGTTTCAGGCAATCTTCAATGTCTTTATTTTGTTCCTCTCTGAGATCAGACTTGACATGAATAACAAGTTCTCCAAATATGGTCCCACAGCCAGTCACAAATGGTTTCCTGTGAATTTTATGGTCGATAAATTTTAAGTTCATTAAAACTTTTATTAAATAATCACATTTGCATCTAGTTTAATAAGGGTTGACATATGCGTGTAAGTATTTATAGATTTTGCATTGCTTTAGACACTAACCATTTAATGTCAACCAGTTCTATAGGCACAACCATATACTACCACCGAATTTCATTAACAATACAATCTACTTCTACTTTGTACCACCGCTGCAAGCCATCTACTGCCACCCAGTGCCATGTTCACTATCCATCTTACTGCCACCTGGTTCCATACTCACTACACATTTACTGGCATCTAGTGCCATGGTCACTACATATATTCTGCCACCCTGTGCCATGGTCACAACCAACATACTGCCATTTAGTGCCATGGTCACTACCCATTTACTGCCACCCGGTTACTCAGTCAATACCAACCTATTTCAACTAGTTCCAAGGTTACAACGCAGTTCAATGGACACCACCCAGCTACTGTCACCCACTTCCATGGCCACTTCCCATCTACCGCAACCCCGACTAGTCATTAACTGTCATCCTGTTCCATGATCACAACCAATCTACTGCCATCCAGTCCTATGGCCAACTCTTACCTTCCGCCATCCAGTTATTTACTTTATGGCATCCATCAACCTGCTGCCACGTAGTTAAATGATTACAACCAATCTACAGCCATCCAGGTTCCTGGACACCACACTTACTGCCACCAGGTTGCATGTTCTCCTCCAACCTATGTCACACATTTCATGGCCACTACCTATCTAATGCCATACACTTCCATAGCCACTGCCTACCTGGCATCTAGTTATGAGGCTTCCCCACACCCACTGTCTCCCAGTTCATAATCATTGCCAACCTACTGGCGCCAAGTTTCATGGTCACGGCCCACTTAGTTCCATGGCTACAACCCATCTATTGCCACCTAGTTCGATTGTCACAACACAAGTTCAGCCAACCAGTTCAACAGTCATACCCATCTACTGCCACCTATGCCAATGGTCACAGCTTATCTACAATTCCATGGTTACAGCCGAAATTTCGCCACCCAATTCTATAGACTCACCTAACCACTGCGAGTGCCATGGTCACCACTTATTTATTGTCCCCAGTTCTATTGTCACGCCCACGTACTACCACTAAGTTCTATGGTTACTTCCTACTACTGCCATCCAGTTCCATAGTCACATACACTTACCGCCACCCATGTTCATGGCAAGCACACAACTATTGCTGTACAGTTCCATGGACACCACCCACGTACAGACACCCAGTTCCGCTACAGCTAGGTTAGTAAGGTTTCTCTAAAGAAAATTGTTCAAAAGGAAGAAAAGATTTAGTGTCAAGAAACATTTAGACCATTAGATTTACTCTAAAGACGAGGGTATTTGAACATGAAACGCTTACTTTAACAGGTCTTGCTGTAATTCCTTAGGTAATTTCATTGGCTCTTTGATATCATTGCATGTCAGGGGGGACTGTCTTAACAGGGCGTGGGTCAGAAACTGAAGTCTGTGTATCCTCTTTAGTATCTCCCTCTGTCTGGATTCAATTCTCTTTATCTGTGGATTGAGTGCACAATTATAATCCATGCAGTACATTTCCAAAGCATTTTTGTCTTCGTCCTTCCTTCCTTATATATATACAATGCCTTCCAAAAACGCAATATATTTCCCCTGCCGCGACGGTGCTTGAAATATGTTATCAGGGTCACCGGGTCACCTGACAATGTATTACAGTAGCCTCAGATTATTCGTTTAATGCCACGAGTGGTTTTCAACATCTACTTATCCATTTGACAGAAACATCGTCACTAAGCAACCATGCATTTTGCATATACACTGTAATGCTGCGTTGTTTATCAGTGTCATAAAGGTCAATAAAGTACTAGCTTTTCCGCATAGTTTGAAAGCGGACAGGTCGCGTTTAGTTTCTTTCTCGAATTACTAATATTTAGTTGCTATTTTACCATTTCCGACTTCTGCGAGGAAATGTTTTAATACAAAATAAATAAAACTCTTCAAAATATGTAATCTACTTATCTCTTTTTTGTGTTCTAAACTAACCCACTTTCCACCAGAACTGAACAGTGTTATACATGTAATCTACTTTTGTTACTTAACATGACATGATAACTATAGTGTACAAAACACCTTTTCTAAGATTACTGTTTATTTTCTCTGCATAAATACTGAAATTTTAAGTTTCTCCGATAAATCTTAACGTGGATTCTATGTTTTGACAATTTCATGTGTCAGTCGAATCATTTGTTTGAAAATGCATTTCTAGTATTAACTTTTTTTTATTATACTCGTTATGTATTGGTGAACATTGACTTAAATTACAAATGCGTCTTTTTAGCATTAAATCTGTATTTAATAATATTAGTTCAGTAATGATGGATCAACCATCTTTCTTCGTAACATCAAACAAATATTAATTACCACTGTCTTATAAACCGAACATAACATAACATAACATGGCCATCACCTACATACGGATAAAAACAGTACACAATGATATCTGGCATACCAGTCAAAACACATGGGATGGCAGCTTTAAGACTCTGTGGCAGGTCAATTAACACTTCAAACATTTCAGACGTCGCTAATGGCCTATCAAAATAGATCTATAAATACATACATATTGTCACTTAAAAGCCAGTTGCATTTTTGTAGCAATGTAGGGAATCTAAGGCTACACAATGTATAACAGGTGTATATATGGCCATAAATAATTTATTAAAAAACCAAGAACACAAAGCAAAACATTAGTGTTTTACACGGACTATCACTCAAATGTAAAACAAAAAAAAACAACATTTAATTGAAATTGAATCAGAGCTTTTTCACAGAAAGAGGCTTCCGTAAACGTACCACGATGTTCAATACCATCGAAGAGCCGAATTCCTTTTTCCAATATATACTATAAAACAATGTGAAAGTCGTCTTTTCGCTCTATATATAAGTGATTCCGATTCCACCCGGTTAAGACCGGCCGCAAAAGCTCAGGTGGTAGAGCGTCGGCTTGCGGATCGGAAGGTCATGGGTTCGAACACCGGCCGGGTCTAACCAAAGACTTTAAAGTTGGTAGTAGTGGCTTCCCCCCTAACGCTCGGGGCTAAGGGGACAGCATAACGCCTGACTTGTCGGTGTCAGTATAATGGACCGGCCGGGTTCAGTCCCTGGGCACCTCATAAATGCCCCTGTGCTATAATGATAGAAATGTCGCTGCGCAGTATCGGCAAAAATGCCGGCTAATCCCAATCCCAATCCACCCGGTTAAGCAGCTAAAAGCTGAATCGCAAAATGCACATAATTTGCAGTGGTTATAATATAAGCAACTCCATTTTTGGATGTTGTTTGTCAAACCTATTTACACCGTAGGCTGTTGCTATCGTAGCTCTCTTTTTATGTATAATGTGGCCCGCTATCATTTTCTGTAAAAAAAATATAATTGTGTCTTACTTTCTAACAAACTCAAACGCCTTCTTTGTTGAACTGAAATGATTTGATGCTTAGTGTATAAAATGTCGGTATTTGTTTACATTTGTTAATACATGTGTATTGTTTTAGCTAACAACAAACCTGTCTGAAAACCATGGCATCAAAAGTGACCGCGTTTTAATCTATGCGATCCGTTTTGCACAAAAAAAATAGTTTTATGGAAATATATTGAAATGATCAGATTTTTCTCGAAATCTCTACTTATATTAGAAGAATGGCTACCGGCTGGCTACCAATTTTGGCTCTAATGGACACAAAAGTGGATCCGTGCGTAAACTGGAAATTCTTTAAGAAAAAAAATGTTTGTGTTGCAAGTTAATTAAGTGTAATGGAGAAATATTGCTTCCATATTTATCAGCACTTGACATTGTAGGAACACCGAGACATTGTCATGATAATTTTGCGAGCACTCTTAGAACATTTTGAGCTAAAATTTTATGGTCTGAAATCATGTCAAGCATACAGCAAAAATGTAAAAATGCATCTTTGCTATAGTATGTCAGCAAGATTATAAAGCACATAAGCAGAAAGTGCATTTCATAGAAGATATCGGCTCTGACGAATCATTGTACTGTTTTCTGAATGATAAACAGTCGTTTTGCTTATGTGATGATGAAGTTGCACAATGATAACGGAGTAACAAAGTGGCAGAAATGCACTAGATGATCAAGCAATGTAGTCATTATGGATGCACTGAAACGTGTTAATAAGGAAAACAGGTCAAATCTGCAAAATTTTAAAATGGCAGATCCATATTACTGAAAGGAAGATGTCACATAACTTGCAATATTGGCAAGAAAACAGAGGCACTTATATTTATTGTGGCTGACCTTGACAATTAAACACCAACAATACTATCAAGCATGAAGCTTGGTATTCTTAATTTAAATATTGGGGTTTCTGTAAGCCAAATACTTGACAAGCTAAGTAAAGACGAAATACTGAACAAATACAGTGATGTTTTCACTGGAGAAGGCTGTCTACCAGGAGACTACAAGAGTGAACTGGACAACAGTTTATCACATTTGTATCATTCGCAAAAAATACCCATTTTTCAATAAGACGAAACATGAAATAAATTGAAAGGCTGGTAAGAAGTCATATGAAGAAGTAAGTAAAAAAGAAAGTCCCAGAGCCGACGGATTGGATAAGTAGCGTGGTATTGGTACAAAACTCAATTAAATTGTGCATTTGTTTTGACGAAAAAGATCTCAACTAAGTTTTTAAAAAAGTCCAAGCGATTCCGAACATTAAAAAGGTTCTGCAGAAAGTTGCAAGTCACAGTCTTAGATGCCAAAGATGGTTTCTGACGGATGAAGAAAAGTAACTATATGACAACCGTCTGACCACCATTTGGTCGATACAGACGGTTAAGCCTATCATTTGAAATCTTATCATTGCCTGTAAAATTCCAAAGCAGACAGTCTGAAGTGCTAGAAGGTTTGCCAAAAACTTAAGTTAAAGCAGGCGAAATTGTAATAAGTGGGCAAAGCGATACAATGGAAGAGGCTGTGTGAGAATATAACGAAAATCTTGTTCGAGAAGTTAACAGAAATATTAACAGGAAGCTTTGATAAACAGACGTGTCCTGTATGGGTGGAATGCAGACAAAAGAATGTGTTAAACCCCGCACGGTAAAAGTGCGAGAAATTATCGTCATACCAAAGCGAACAGGTGCCAAAGCGGTTTAACCTTTCTCATGATTTGTACATATCTGTCAACGGCCATGCCATCTAAAACGTCAATAGCTCAACAACAGCTAGCAAGATTATAATACGCCTTAAAAGCACTCAGTCGACTTGGAATCCCAGATACTGCTGTATCTGAGAATGAAACCCAAAACGGTGTGTTTGACAGCTAAATGAGTGTTTCAACATGATGTCGCATCCCACGTCCACAGCCAGTCTAAGAGTAAAGCAGAATCAACAGTCAAGATTACCGAACAAGTGAAAGAAGAAAGCAACGTCCAGTCTACAAGATGTGAGGAAAGCAATAATGGACCAAAGGAATACTCCTACAGAAGCCATGGATATCAGTCTAACACAATAGCTTATGTCAAGTCGAACGAGGCACACAATACTCATTGCACAAAATTGTTTAACCAACACGGATTCCACCTCTACCCAACGAACGCAACAACAGAGCAGAGATGAGAAACATGTGGAAATACGTCATCAAGCTAGATGGTCATTATGTAACATTTTAAGATCACATGATGTATACATATGGGGATATATCGTGTAAGCAACTTGCGGCATTGGTTTAAGTCCAAGATGAGCAAACACTTGTTCGTTAGGCACTTGTTCAGCTAACCAATGATATGTTAACTGTTCTACACAAGTTCTCTTAACATGACGAATCGGCCACCAGCCTGCTTCATTCCTTTAAAGGTATACTAAATCTTGTAAAACAGTGTAATATATACAAAACAGTTTAAAACGAGATGTTTCTGGCAAAGGAATACTGGTTAAATTTATAGTTATAGTGTGCTAGACCACTCTTTGGGCCTGACTTTAATCTGACTATACAGATAAGCGCCAGCTACAACAGATCAAAATTGTAACATGTCCGAAAGCTGTGCCATTAACTCATTTTTATTTCTCGACATGTTCTATTCTTCGTCCATTTTAGTGGCTATGGCTTAGTTAATAATTAAAGAAATAAGCTGTATAGTTACATTTTTAAGTACGCACCTTTCAAACTGTTTTAGAGAAAACAAAAACAATTTGACAGCATTATTATGGCATTTGATATTTTAATATGCTTTGATTTTTGGTCATAATCGAAAGAAAAAGTAATTTATTCCATTGCCGAGGACTCAGCTGCAGGTTTATAAGATTCTGATCTGATAACTTCGGTCTAAATCTACATGTTTGGCCTATGCTTGACATTTAGTTATCCGTAACAGTTTTACATGCTATTTGTGCCATAAATAATTAAAATGAACAGATCATAAATAAAACTTGTATGTATTCTTTTTAAACCAATCTAACATTTCGATAGTAAATCGTTAAGCAAAGCATTAAAAGGCAGAGCATTCTAAGTCTAAGGACCAGGCCACTTGTGACCACTAAAATGATTCATCTGGGAAGAAATACAGGAGAAAATATCTGAAGGAAAACTTGGTCAGGAGAATAGCAACAGGCAATTACTCCAGAACATGAACAATGAAATCTCAGTGATCTCACCTTTATGCACAACTGCACATCATAACAATCAACTTTGCAAATATACAACTTCAAGGAATAATAAGTGAGGAGTTAAGATACAAAAGTATTTGTTAAGGAATATTACAACTGTGATAACTGTGGAATGAATAGTGCAATATGTAATAATTACCTCCTCTTGATGCACAACTTAACATCAATATAAATTATCCAGTAAATAAAGACATTTTGTGAGTAATAAAGGAGGAGTTATCCCCACACAACTCTATTGGACGTTCTATATGTCGAATAGCATATTATAAACCTACGAGCAGATAAAAACTATATGAATGAACGACTTATCAAGACAAAATTCCTCACCATAAGGTAATCAATAAATATCATATTGTTTGGCAAGTCATGGATTATAACAGATGGCCCCAGTTGAATAAAGTTGTGGATTAAAGTAAACATGCACTGTCTGACACGAAAGATTTCACATACCTCGTCGTTCTTGTAAGTTTCTTCCAGACCTGTTGAAGTATAAATAAATATAAAGTGAATGCCAATATCCAAGAACAATAAACTGGGTAACAAACCATTTAATGGGCTTGAAATGTTTCTTAAAAACTAAACATTTACACATTTTGAAACAATAAAATAATGCATAATACAGATGTACCTCCAAATCCGCGGAAGTCATCTGGAAAGTCATCTAAATGCCCCAGCGAGTCTCTTATGTGGCCCAGCTTGTGTGCTCTCTCGTCTGAGATAAATTCTGTCATCAACTGCTCCATTTGTTTCACCACGTCCATCACTGTCTTCTCTAGACCACTCTGCACCAAGTGACTCAGGTTGCCTGTCCACTGATCCCGATTGGATATGTCTTCCATTTTGCAACACATTTTATTGTCCTTGCTGACAAAGTATGTATTTTGCTGCGGAAATTTCTTTAATCTAAAAAAATCGACTTCCTCTGACTCCTAAAGATAGAAAATGTAATAGTTTACAGATGCTCTTAATAATAATATTTTTACTTTTAATACATGTACATTGTAGTATCAAAGAGCTAAACAGAGTTGATGATATGGCTTCATTAGCACTGGTGTATTTTTTCGGCCGATTGACATCAAATGCTAAATATGATGTACTTATTTAGAACATATTAGAACATAGGATGACATTAAAATTGTCTTTTTGCCAGTCAAAGCTATGATTCAAATAGGTCAACTTAGGTACTGTATTTGTACACTATTGTTTTCAGTCAACACATGTACCTTCTGATTAACACAATATGTATTATAATCAATGAGATATCGTGGCGATGTACGTAACGATGGTAAATGGACCTAGCCTTTTAGTTTTGCCAGTGGACAAATTGTCAGTTGTAGGCCCAGCTCCGCTATATAGTATTTTCTACTGGCCGTTCTCAATAATTAAAGTAATCCGTATAGAGTCTTCCTTATCACAAGGTATTGCTGTATACTTTATATAACAGCTATTTTCAATTACCAAGATATTTTTTTAAATTTTTATTATAAATGCTCATGTATTAATGCAATACTTCTGTAATATTTCTAATTCGATACAATTTGTCTTTTTTGCAAGGTACAATTCGAACATTTTGTGATTAGTTTAAAATGCATTAATTCAGACGGCCTTATAAACATCTTTACAATTCAGCATCCTTGATTTAATGGTTAAGAGGTTAGACTACTATCAGGTGTCAGCGGGTTCGAACCATGAATCCGGCCATGTAATGTAAGTCGAGCAAGACTTTATACTGCACATTTAACAATGTTCTCAGGAGATGGGCAGTTAAGAGAGATGCACATTAGTGAAAAGAACGTGTTTCCAAATTGACTATAAATATATAACTTAGCTCCTACTCCCATAAGGGACATACCATAAATAATACCTGTCGGGTACAACAGCGAAATAGCGATGTACAAAAAAATGTTAGAAGGTCCGTAGGGCAGGCTCCAACAGGAACAATGTGACATCTTAAAGCCAAATATTGCCATTTCCTGCATTTCTGATGCTTGTCAGACCTTCATAGAAAATATTTTACACACATGTTTAATGTCATTGTATTTTAATACATTTTATGCTTAAATACATGCTCATTCGTCTGCAAAACTGGACATGTATGTGGAAATAATACTACTAGTGACATAAAGATGTGAAAAAACCTGAAGTGTTAACATATATCTTTTTACAATGTCAGAAGGCGGCGTCTAGACTCCCCAATGCAGCGTACCGCTTGATCCGGCATTTATCGGCACAAACGAACCATCTCTCTGCTGCTGTACTATTCTATTATAGATGCTAGGTACATATCTGCTGCTTTGCTGTGTTGCTTTATGTCTGCTTCCTATGCTTGCAGTTGCAAGTTGCATGATGAATTGCGCCATACTTGGTTTCTTTTGTGAAACGAAACCTAGCCGAACAGCTGTACATAACTATTTATGCCTTTTACCTTCTTTTGTGATTGCAAGCTTCATTTTGTTGTTGCAAGCTACACTGTTATACACAGCATATTCATTTTCATTTGTCTGCAAATGTCTCATAGTACCACTGTAATTTCCTGTTATTGCCTGCTACACTACTGTCCACTAAACGATAGATTCTATAAGAGACACCGCCCTCCAGAGAGGCGCCAATTGTTTCGGATGGCCCAGGAAAAAACATATTATTGCATTCGCTTTAAAATGCCAGGCAAACGAACAGGATGCATGTCCATTGAGAGTGACTTTATTAAATGTAATCTCTTTATGATTTTTCTCCAGTACAACGTATTAATTGTAAGGTTTTCACAGCTGAAAGTACGATTCGGGGACACCAAAGATCGATCTGTTTTTTTTTTAATGAAAACGCAAATGTTCCAGGGTTTTAAATTTGTATTAATAATTTATAGCGCGTATTGTTTCCTAGTCAAGTAAGAAGTTCATACAACTCAACTCGATAATAATAAAGTCATCGGGCTATCTGTGTTAGCTTTTTCACAAAATGAATGGGATGTAGTTGCGAAAGTCAAAATAATCACCTATTGTGAAATTTGCTCAAAATATAACCCAGCACTAGCCCATGGTGTGGCTTCCCTTAATTTTCAAAGGGAGGAAATAACTTGCAACTTTAAATGAGCAAGATAAAAAATATCAATACAATCGGAACAAGAATTGTGAATTTTGTTTGAATTGTGCATGTACATATGTCATTCAAAGGACTCATCCTTCAGTGTTTACAGTTCTCTACAGTGTTTGTAAGCCTTGATTTCCCTTAGCTCTTACCCTGCAATACAAGAATTAAGTTTAGGCATGTAGAATAGATCCAGACCAGGCAGTTTCCCCTGCAGTATTTGCTGCCGAGCCTTTAGCAATATATCGTGCATCTTTGTATAAGGTTGCAACTAAACCAATATATAACATTAATTTGACATTTTGTAGCTTGTTAAATAAATAAATACAGCATAAGATGGCTTGAGCAGATCTAGCTTCAAAGGTAATTTGATAATAACAAACTTAATATTTTAGTTTTTACTTTACCTCCGATAGTTCTCCTGACAATACAATGATATCAATTCTTGTAGGCTTTGAAGTTTTCCGAAAACCTCCCCTTGGAATGGCACCAAGCCTCGTTTTGTATTCTTTGTCCGCATCTTTGACCAAAAATTGTTTGCTTTTAAAGAAATCTGAATCTTCTTTTTTGAAAAATACAAATAAGTTGAGTTTTGACTTCAAAGGTTTTCTACGTTTTTCTTTGGCCCAATCAAGGCATCTACGAAACTTTGTTGAACCTAAACCAAATAAACAGGAAAATATAAATAGGAATATACATAAGTCCTATAACACTTATTAAATGTTTATTGTTTAAAGAAATCAGTAATCTTACCCATATAATTTAACTTATTTAAATCAATCTACAATTATTGAATACATTAATACTTCATTCTTAAACCTCTGATTGGTTACATATTAAACTATATTCAAATTTTGACTAGAAGCCTTACATGGATCTCAGGCTCGAGTTTAAAGGTCATAAATATATGTTCGTATATAAAAAAGGACTATTTGAATTATTGGTTCACTATCCACCCAATCATTGAACTATTGATGACTGGTATATAATCATGACATATACTCTAGTATGCGTAGTTTTAAGCTCTACTATGATTTTGAAATTTAAATGGCTATAAATAATTAAAAAGCAGTGTAACATAATATCATATCCAACAGATTAGGGTTTAACATCCACTGAAGTGTGAACGTCTGTGAACATTTGTTTTTATGACAAACCCACTGGTTTAATACTTTGTTTTGTTTCAATGTTAGGTAAAATATTGGAATAAGAAAGCCATGATGGCCCTGAATCGTTCATCTGAGGACACATTATTTCAGTATGATTGAAATACTATCGCAAGTCTAAATATACAAAAATATATCTTTGACATCAAAGGATGAAAAGTTTTGGAAAATTAACCCAATCAGTTAAAAGCTTTGACGTTTTACATGGCCAATTATAATCTCTTAAATACGGGCCTAGTTATATGAGATTTTATCTGAGAGCATGTCTCAAGTTAAACATATGCAGTAAGGGAGCGCTTTAATGTTCTCGTTTTTTAACTGTTGCATTTCAAGCCTGAACATGTAATTATTTAGTATATTAGTTAAATATACAACAGGGTCAACAATATTATGTGGCAGAAGAAAGACTAACTTTGTACAAACGTATACACCCGTTATCACGAAGAATAAAAAAAAGTATTCATTTTAGAATCTTAGGTTTTTTTCTAATTCAAATTTATTTAAAGAATTTTCCTTATATTTTATACAATGGTAAAATGTCTTAGCTTAAATAATAAAATAATAATAATAAGAATAATAATAATAATAATAATAATAATAATAATAATAATAATAATAACAATAATAAAATATGGGTTCATCCAAGGAACTTATTCCCATGCTAACATAAATCTTTTATTGTCACGAATATATGTAGAGTGTATGTTTATTAATTACCTTACTTTAATCATTTTAATCAGTGACTTTAAATCTAATTTTCAGTAACTAACTCCCATGAATCCCGATTAACCAGACTTGTATTGACCAATAAGAACAATGTACATGGTCACAGTGAATATGGTCACAGTGTACATGGTCACAGAGTACATGGTCTTCTTTAAAGTGGACACAGTAGAACGACTGTTACTTATTTCACGCCATGAAGTTAACGATTAATACCTACAGTATATAAATATAAATATATGTACAAAATACTTTTGTTTGTCTATATAAGCAAATGCTGAGGTATACAACAAAACATGTTTCCGTACTATTACAGTTTAAAAAAAATAACAGCATGTTTGTTCTTTTAAATGTCCTTATTTCCAACTAATATATAAAAGATATAGGGTAAATATTTAGCAAAATAAGTAAAAGGATATCAACAGCATATTACTCCACAGACAGCCTTACAAAATTTACTTAAAAGATGCAAAAAATGAATTTATATCAATTCCTTTTTTAAATTACCTGCTAATCTCTCGAAATACTTTATCAATGTGTCCGCCCTTTCGCTGAGGTAATCATACCTCGGATAACAATAAGCAGGTACCCCGATCAGTTGTCCGCGTAACAGAGCCATTTTGGCTCAGAGCTTTAAGCTGATATTTACAATCAATGAGCTCTTGTCTGAAACATGAACCTGCAAAATAAAATATTCAAATGAAATTGATTCTTGAAAATGTACAATATTCTTATATAAAAAGAAATTGTTTTCATTTCTTAGCTGAAAGGTTCTTCATCATGCCACCATTTTTAGTGCCTATAAACACGTACACTTGCACAAACAAACATCTAATCTTGGGCAGATTGGGTGAAGAAAAGTGGCTGATAGGAGTAAGTCACAGAAATGTATAGAACTTGTTAATATTTTTGAATTCATTTTAATTTAGGACTATTTAAATAAATAGAATAACATTTTTGTAAATGATTTTAAATTCACTTGCAAAATATATAATTCATTTTGACATATGACATGCAAAATATTAACTAAATGGCTAAATAAAACCTTTAAATTCTATGTGCAAGTATTGTATAATTCGTACAAATAACATTACTAGTCGGGTGAGGTGGTAAAAAACAAAACATACTCTAATATGTAAATCATACGGTAATAGTATAGTATGGTATTGTTTCTTAATAATCTGAACATCTGAAGTAGACAACAAGGAAATGGCCGTCCAAACAGCTGTAATATTGTCAACAGAGTGCGTTTTTGGGTTGAAAACGCGTGTTTGGGTTGACAACGCGTCATTCATTTCAACCAGATAAAACGGAAGCATTTAAATTACGAAAAATGTTTATCCAGAAATACGTATCATCCGAACACTGGTAAAATATTTGTTTTGTAAATTGTAATAATAAGCTACAGGGAAAAAGTAGACCAACAGAAGTTTCCAGATGTTTAACAAAATACAACACAGCATAACATTTTTTCATATGAGTTTTATATGAGTTGATAGTAACATTCTTAAATGTATAAGATTTTATCAGTAAAGAAAGCTAACCCTTTAGACAAATCTCGAATATTCTGTCTACTTTCGTTTTCTGAATAAAGAGAGAATATATGTATGACTACAGTGCGGAAAGGAGCTAATTGCGAAAAGAAATGTCGCGAAAAGGAGTTTTGTTTTGATTACTGTGCTTATTACTTAATAACAATGACTTATTTCGGGGAAATAAACTTGATTTATATGTTTTCATAAAGACTTTAAACGTGTAAATAAACAATTATCTATATACTAGATGCGTGAAGGAAAAAGGCCGTCGATATGAAACACAGCGGTGTATACTCATTCCGGACCATCTGCATTCCGGACCATCATTTCAGACCATCATTCCGGACCATGTTATAATCATCCCGGACCAGTTTGATCCTTATTGATCTGTCAAGCAAAATTTAGTCTTATCCATGGTAAATCACTCTTAGGACAATAAAACAATTTAAAGGAGCGATTTACTTAACCAAAAAAAAATCCTGTTCACACCTTTCCGCTATATCTACCACGTTTATTGTGAACTAAAATGAAATAGTAAGTGAAGGGTAAGCCAAATACGAAAAGTCTATACCAAGTGCATTCCCTTTCGGATTGCATAAGCTAGAAACAGATATAGGCCTCGGAGGTAATATGAGGGAAAAGCAGCCCCTGTAAGATGGCAGGCAACCCCAAAGACAATAACACACTCTGTTGTCATAACACGTTACTAAATGGCACACATACAGCAGAATATGATAGAGAGAGTCAGACAGAGTGAAATGGAGAAAGCGTAAGAGAAATTCAGAGTGACCCATTTTATTTCTTCGCCGATTTCTGTGTGTACTCAACACTCACAAACTATGTCAAATACTAAAAGTAATTAAAACGTATACCTATGGTTACAGAAGGTAAAAACTGACATTATAAACACAGTATATATGATACGACTTAAAACAGTGCACGTGTGTAAATGTGTTGGATACAAAAATGTAAAATGTTATGTTAGAAACCACGCGGACCTTACATTACCCATTCGTGTGTTGTAGCCCTGATTTAAGCCGATAATGTGTGTTAAACTGAAAAAGTCTACTGTGGATATTCAAAGCATTTTTCAAAATAGGCTATTTTGATTATTTGATTGCCTTATTTCTTAGTGCAACTTAGTTTTCTTCAAATGTGCAAGAGCTACTTAACAATGTACAGAAGACCGAAGCACGTACCATAAATCCCGTTTTGTCCAAACTATAACCACGAGGTTCTTTTCCGAACGTGTGCGGAAAGAAGCGAAGATGATTCCAGTGGTGTATTTCATCTCCACGTCTCCTTTTCTCTTTACGGAAAAGTGGAAAAGGAGTATTCCGTTTAAAATATCGCAACTTCTTACATTTTAAAATAATTCTTAGACCTGATCTTTCGGGAATAATGCTAACTACTAAAGACAAATTAAGTGAACGTCACGTTACATCCCCAAATTCTTAGTATACAAAGTGGCTGTATGGCTCCTTTTTGCTCTACGGATATGGGCGAAAGGACATTTATTGGTTAATAAATCGCTACTTCTAATATTTTATACCAAAAGTATACCATTTCTACGGCTGATTGTCGCTCAACTGTAAAGTGTTAAAGAGAGTTTCATTGGTTAAAAAATCAGTACTTTTAATGTGTTATAGTTATCGTAAGACCTGATCTTATATGTATACGCATAATACTGACATATTAAGTGTAGGGCAATTAACAAATGAAAATCTTTTTATACCAAATGTACATTATCTCTATGTCTCCTTTTCACTCTACGGAAAAACACGAGTTCAAACAAACTATAAAAAATGATCGCCTTAAACTTTGATTTTACGTTTGTATACATAAACTAATATGTCTATTTTAACAATATACAACAACGATGTGATCATATGATATTCCACGGCTCCTTTTCGCTCAACGGAAAATGGCGAAAGGGGGTTACATTAGTTAAACATGTTAAGTGCTATACTTCTACCTTTCGCTTTACGGATAGGGGCGAAAAGTAGTTTTACTGATTAAAAATATCGACAGTTAATATTTCAAATTTATTCTAGCATCTGATCTAAAGCTAAAGTGTATATTGTGGAATATAAATAAAATTTAAAGTGAATTGCAAGATACATTCCAAAGTCTATATCATATGAATGATCCACTGATCGACCACGTATATTGTTGACAATTAATGAACGATTAAGTCTAATGACTCCGTAGTTCTGGTCAGAGATTTCAATCTACGTTAACATTAAGCTGAACGTTGCAATACTGATTTATGGAAAATACAAATATGTTATGCTTATTATATTACTTTCTTGTAGGACGAGTTTAACATGTGAATTTATATATATTGCAATTGTGGTCCTCGATAAACACATCAGACAATATGTTTTATGTTATTTCTTTAAATAAAAAAGTCCATTGTTACATATTCTTTCAAAGAATCAACTCATAAAGCCCCACTTGGTTTATATATATATATCAAGTAAGAATTAAAAAAGGAAAGACACATAGTTATATAAAATCATAGCGCAAGCAATATTCGACACCAAAAATCCATTTACATAGGCTACTGGGTCCGAGGTTATAATTATTTTAGCTTAAGTCTAAGCTAAACCTCGAGAATCTGAATTTTATGAATTTTAGAAATCTTGCCAATGAAATGCTTGAGAATTATCTCAGACTCAAACTCAATGTATTATAATCTAAGGCTCTGATCCCATTAAATGCAAAGATAATCAGTGTGTTTGAATTATCACAATAAAACACGCGTACATTAGGCAGAATAGTGATAATCTAACTAGTAATAAAACAAAACAATATAAACAATAATTGTCGATGCATTTACGCTTATACATCCGGACTTGTTGAATGCCACTAAACAAAACAAAACCATTAACTAACAATCAAACGATGTTATATACATTTATACAAACAACAATTAACAATTCACAAAACGAGAACATAAACATGAGCAATTAAAGTCGAAGATAATAACAACGGCTTTGTCAGCTCTAGTGTAGGGGTCTGGGAGAGTCAGGGGAGTCCGGACAATGACCCTACTCCCTGAAACTGTCAAAATAATCTACAAATGATCTTTTTAACATTTCAGATTGTGTCACATCTTCACGACACTATTTTTAATTTTTTCAGATATGTTTTCCAGTGCTAAAGATAAGACTAGTAAACACGTACTTGCTCCTAAAATTTCTTGACAAAAACGCACTAAAATTAAACAATATGTGTAAAAATACTTCATATGAAGTTCTGTCAAGCATCTGAATTTTATTTTGTTCAGATAGTCAGTGAGAATTATACGCAAAAACCCTTTAGCAGCTAAAACGTGTCTGCTGAGCGACGAAACTACTCTTAACCCATACTTTGCACGAAGACAATTTTTAACATAATCCCATATTGTTACATTTCATGCTAAAACATGCAAAGCTTTGTTCAACACACCGGACTACCGGAACATAATATTTATAATATACTGTACTATAACCGCTGTTGTTTTTATCATATTGACGTCACATGAATACAAGCGCAATTGTTAGTGCAAACGTTCAGCTAATTTTAACAAATATTGAAATCTCTGAGCAGAACTACCGTATCACTGGACTTAATCGTTACTTGGTAAATAACCATAGGTGTGGTATAACTCCCTTTTGCCATTTTCTGTTGAGCTAAAAAGAACATTGGAGATGGAATACACTTGACATATATAGACTTTGGAGAATTATCTTGCCCTGCACTTAATCGTTTATTACTAGTTAACAATATACGTGGTAGGTCAAGTATTATGTTAATAATGAAATATAAGAAAACTTCTATTCGCAATTAAGAAGTTTTGCAAACATAGATTTGTTTGCCATGCGCGAAATTTCTATCATATGATCTTATCGTTGTTGTAAAATTGTTAAAAAAGACACATTAGTTTATTCATACTAACATAAACTTGAAGTTTAAGGCGACCATTTTTATTGTTTGTTTAGGAAAAAAGAACTTACTTTTTGTACTTTTCCGTAGAGCGAAAAGGAACCATGGAGATGAAATACATTTGGTATAAATGGTTTTGCAGCTGCGAATTGTCCTTCACTTAATCTGTCAGTACTTGGCGTAGCCATGATAGAGCAGGTCTTAGCATAATTATAAAACATTTATAGTACTGATTTTCTAACCAATGAAACTTCTTTCAGCCCTTTACCTTTGAGCAACAATCAGCCGTGGAAATGGAATACACTTGGTATAAAATATTAGAAGTAGCGATTTATTTACCAATAAATCTCCTTTCACCCACACCCGTAGTGCGAAAATGAGCCGTGCGTATTAAATACACTTTGTATACATAGACTTTGGAGATGTTTCTTGTGGTTCATTTAATATTTATTTACTAAACATACGCGGAAGACCAGGCCATAGAATCATTTTAAAATATTGGAAGTTGCAATATTTTACCTATATACTCGTTTTTGCACTTTTCCGTAGAGCGAAAATAAGCCTTACAGATGGAATACACCGATCAAATTATCATCGCTTCTTTCAGCACAAGTTCGGAAAAGAACATCGAAGGTAACGGTTTAGACATACCGGGATTCTTGATACGTGCTTCAGTCTTCATCGTTAGATAGCTCCTGCACATTGGAAGAAATTAAGATTGCCACTAAGAAATAAGGAAATCAAATGATCAGAATAGCTTTTTTTGAACAATGTTTTGAATATTTACTTTAAACATTCCCAGTTTAACGCACGTTTTCGGCTCAAATCAGGGGTACAACACACAAATTGGTACTGTAAGGTCCGAGCAATTTCTAAGATTGCATTTTACATTTCTGTATCAAACAACCTTACACACCTGTACTGGTTTAGTTCGTGTCATATATACTGCGTTTATATTATTTTGCCGTATGTAACAATATGTTGACATTTTAAATACTTGTTTTAGTATATCACATAGTTTGGGATGTTTATGTACACACAGATCTCGGCGAAGAAATAAAATAGTTTACTATGTATTTCTCTCTTTCTTTCTCTCTCTCCACTCTCTCTCTCTCTCTCTCTCCCTCTCTCTCTCCCTCTCTCTCTTTCTTTCTCTCTCTCCTTCATTGTTTCTTTTTAATATTTTGCTGTGTGCCATTTAGTAACGTGTTATGAAAACAGATTGTGTGTATTGGTCTTTGGCTACCTACATCTTGGAGGAGCTGCTTCGCTCCAAGTATTACAAACATAATCGAACAAGCGGCCCTCAAATGAACATAACATATACTGCACCTTTTGTATTTCATATTGTTTAAAAGTATCAGACAATCCATTTAACATATAACTAATCTTTTACGAAACTCATTTAAGAAATTTGAAATAATGTCTGTCATAACACCCTGGTAAAGCACTGCTAACAGGTGAGAATAAAACCTCCTTATCTAACGGGGTTCGAAGTACGTTATATACGATGTATGGCGTTACAGTATGGATATGACTAACATTAGATGAAAGATAAATAAGGAATCAAATTCATCCATATAAACCGTTACATTTAAGCTGTGTATCCTATCGACTTCGTTTTTTTATTACGAATAGAGCGTTGTTTTCTTAACATATTGCACGTAAAATACTCGATTTATTTAAAAGAAACTGCATTTATCACGCATCAGGTATATAGATACTTATTTATTGTCACCTTTGGCCAAAAAGAAGTCTTGAAAAAACTTATAAAGCAAATTTATTTAATCGACCTAAGTCATTGTTTGCAAGCACAGCAATCAAAACAAAACCTCTATTCGCAAAATGGATTTTCGGTATTTAACTTCTTTCCGCACAGATGGTCTCTCTTTATCTCGAAAACGAAAGTAGGGAAAATTCATGGATTTACTTAATGGTGAGGTCAACTCATATTCAATTGTTATACTGAATTGTATTTTGTTAAACATCTGGAAAGTTTATTATTCTACTTAATCTATGTAGCTAATTATACAACACATGTTTTAACCAGTGTTCGAACGAGATAGTCCCGGATAAACATGTGTTGGTGTTTGAATACTCACTTTTTATCAATTGTGCTTTTAACGAGTGTCCGAGAGAATTATTCCCAGACAAACATTTGTTGATGTTTAGATGCTACCGTTTTATCTTGTTGAAATTAATTACGCATTGTTAACCCGAACACACATTCTGTTGACAAGGTTAACAGCTGTTTGAGAGTTCATTTCCTTGTTGTCGACTTCAGATGAACAGAATATAAAGAAACTACAATATTTCCTAGGTAATTACATGTTATGTTTGTGGGTTTCTACCCCCTTCCCAGACTAGTAATGCCATTAACATGAATTCAACAATACTTGCACACCGTATCTAAAAATTTCATTAAAGGCTTTAACTAATGTATTGCATATCATATGTCAACTTTACCATTCATATATATTGCATGTGATTGGACAACTTGTGATTGTATTTATTTATATAGTCCTTACTTAACATTTATTTAAATAATATTTCTATAGTCCTATGAATTTCATGAATTTCACCACTGTTCTTTATTCAATATGTCAAAGTTTAAATGTGTGTTTCTGTAAGTGCATGTGTTTACAGGCACTGAACATGGTGGCATGATGAAGAACCTTTCAGCTCAGAAATAAATAAATCTTTTGTTTAAGGATACTGTACTTTTTCAAGAATTAATTTCATTTAAACATTTTATTTTGCAGGTTCAAGTGCCAGACAAGAGAGCATTGATTCTTGTACTTGCCAAATATTAGCTTAAAGTTGTAAGCCAAAATGGCTCTGTTGAGAGGACAAAGGATCAGTGTACCTGCTTATTGTTATCCTAGGTATGATTACCTCAGCGAAAGGGCGGACGAATTGATAAACTGTTTTGGGGGATTAGAAGGTAATTTGACAGAGGAATTGCTGTACTTTCATTGTTTGCATCTTTAATATTAACTGTGTAAGGCTGTCTGTGAGGCAATGACAATCAATACGCTGTTGAAATCCTTTTCTTTATTCAGCTAAATATATACAAAATATTGTTTATATTAGTTAGAAATAAAGACATAACATTTAAAATAACAAACCTGTTCTTAATTTACCTTAAACTTATTTTTTCTTAGTTATGCATAAAATATAAGGAAACGTCTTAGTTAAAGTTAGAAAGAACGCTTAATGTTATAAATACTTTTAGTCCCTTCATATTATCAGGTGTGTGTGCTTGTACACAGTTTGTCTTCCTTCTGTCACATTATGTTGTTATTGGGCCGTGTTGTATACTTCTTTAACTTATATAAACGTATATGCTAAGAGTTATAACATGAGGACATTAAAGTGTACCCCTTCTGCTTATGTTTAACTTGAAATACGCTCTCAGATAAAATCCTTGATCCCTCAGATACTTAGGCCCGTATTTGCTGCGTGGTTAAAATAAACACCCTGTCAAACATGATAGCTTTTCATTATATAGGTTTAAGTTCCAGACGGACAATACTTTGATGTAAGATGGTCTTTCAGGTGAACTGCAGTACCTTTGTGGCCTTTCGGTGTTGCAATTCTACAAAATATTCAACTATTCAACTTTTTTTTTATTATAAGTCATTGCATCTTAAGCTCAATGTGCCCAGGGTGAAGTTAGTCTGTTGTGCATAATCCAGTGTCAACAATTTGTGATAAACAAGAGGCTATGATTTTTATCTGACCTTAACCAAACATGGTTAAAATGTTTGTATGAAATCTTGGAAAGTTTGTTACTGGGTCAAGTGGGTTCAAAAATAAGGTCACTTGGTTAAGTCCTATAAAACGTTTTGAACACTATAAACTAGTAGTTTACTAGGCCTAATCTTTACAGAAGCTTATCAAAATCTGTGTCTGCATGGAAACCTAGTTGGTAAGATTGCTCAAGGTTTTACTAAACAAATAATTTTTGTTCATTAAATGTCAAAGACGCATTTTTATACATTTAGTTTTCTTATAGGATTTAAAGCATACTGAAAATCTAGGTCCTCAGGTGAATGATTCAGGGTCAACATTGCAGTATTCTTCTAATTTTTACAGAACAATTGGTTAACCAGCGTATGAAACCAGTGGTGCAAATGTTCACAGACGTTCAGATTTCAGTTAATGTCAACGCCTGGTCTTTAGTCTAGGAAATTAAGTTGCACTGTTTTTCTAAATACTTGTAGCTATTTAAAGTTCAACAACATTGTTTAGGTTAGAACTACACCTGCAGAAATATACGTCATGTGTATACATCAGTCACCAGTAGTACACTGATTGCTTGGATAGTGAACCAACATTTTAAATGGTTCTATGTAATCTACACATATATATGACCTTTGACCAGGAGTTTAAATTCCGTGCCATGCATCTGATTGTCTTAAGTTAGATATAGCTGAAAAGCAAGAGAATGATTTGGGTTTTTATCCATGGATACAGGCTGCTTTAAAAAAGAAAACTGACTTAATTGTTGCTCTTATGTTACTATTAATGTTTCTATTAATTGAAGTGGGATAGAAAAAAATACATCAGTAAGAAAAATAGTTTCAAACCAGAAACAAATAGCAATTGTATACTTTTGTCTGTTTATTTGTCTTAGGTTCATACATATTTCGAAGATACCTCGAACAGGGCAAGGAAAAACTTGGTTCTATAATCAGAAATAGAAAAACCTTGAAGTCAAAACTCGACTTATTTGTCTTCTACGAAAAAGAAGATTCAGATTTTCTTGAGATCAACCAATTCTTGGTCAAAAATGTGGATAAAGAACACAAACCAGAGCCCGTTGCCATTTCATGGGAAGAAGTTTTGGAACTCACAAAGACTACAAAAGATGTTGATCTGTCCACAGCTTTTATCGTTGTATTGTCTGGAGAAGCATCAGAGGTAAAATTTAAAAAAATAAAATGTTAAATCCTTTGGTATTTCATTATCTTTAGGCCACATCTGTTTAAGTCATTGTATGCTTTATTTATGCTGTATTAACTATTAAGCTTTAAAACGTCAAAAACGTTTTCAGTTGCATCTTTATGCAATTTTGACTAGATATCTTCCTAGGGACTCGGCAGCAAATAGTGCAGGAGTGCAGGAGAAAACATGTATGACGCGATTTAAAAAATGTGACAGGCAACAAAAAGAAGCAAAGCGACAGATTGCTACAAAGCCTTTAAAATAGCTTAGCACAGCAGCAGATTGTTTGTCATTGTCATTACATGGGCGGATTTATCAAGAGGGGAGACAGTGGTTCCGGACCACAACCCCTTCCGTCATTATCAATAATAGTAGTATATATGCCCATTGCTACAGATTAATTAGACGCGTAAGCAGGTATTTGTGCCTAAATTGTATAAAAGCACGTTAAAAACATTTGTGTAAAACATACTTTCTATGAGGGACTGTTAACCATTTGAAATGCAGGAAATGACACTATCTAGCTTCTAGATGGCAACATTCTTCATGGGGAATATGTCCATAGACCCACTTAAACTACTCGTACCTGTTCTATCTCACCTCTACCGTCATACCATGAAAAATACTATTATAGATTATATTTGTCACCGAGCATAAAAACAGTTTTTACACATGTAAAAAGATTCTATCAGCTTTTGAAATGCATTAAATGGCTTTACTGTGCTGCTGCATTTTAAATGTTTTCTTTGGTAACATGCCCATAGATCTCCCTATCACGGCTATCACCTCTGGTCAATTAGTAAATATTTTTGGATCTATCCCTGCATTATTTTCTAAAATCGACAATTTGAGACAATGTCTTCAGAGGTTTTCACTATATAACAGGAAAAAACAGAAACTCGCGAATAATGATGCCCTGAAAAATATAGCTTAATGGTCTCTATTTAATACGGCCTTTATATATAACCGAAGACCGATGCATTATGTGATTATATTGTTATCACTTTGAGGTCGGATTCGGAGAAGATACCTATTTACAAATGATGTTGAATAAGGTTGTAGACAAACAGTAATAACGAACTGCACAAAATGAAAGTGGACCGACTTTTACTTTTGGGATCATGCTGGTAAATTCCATAATCATGTTACCTTTTCTTTTAAGTCAATGCTTTCTGTGGTGCCTTGAATGTCTTACATCCATGCTTTCTTATATCATAATGTGCAAACGGCTCAACAATCTTCAAAAAGGCTAGAAAGAAATGCATAAAGTTATACTTTCATGAGGACTGTAAATATTTCACAGCAGTGATAAAGATTTATTAAAAAGCAAGACTTTTGGGCGGGGTCGTTTGCGACAGTGTCCAGAGTTATGAGAATTCTGGATGTCGGAGGCAGGAGGGATTGAGCCTTGCGTGAGTTTTGTAAAATTGTCCGAATGTACAATCTCTATTTTGAGAGAAGTACTCTTAGCAGTGTAAGATTTGCCAGCTTTCCTATACCTTGTACATTAAATGTACCACGGAATAATTTTAACTGACCATTATTTGCATACCTTTAGTCTTTAACAGTGTTAAACTTACACCCCAAAACATTTCTTTTCAGCTCCTTGATTAGTCTTTAGTACCGATGTTGTAAGCTACTACTTTTACTTATCATTGTACGCGTTCTAATGATTGTAGGCGTAGCTAAATGTAACTTCCTATTCAACAGTTTAACTGACTGCGCTCTTGATGCGTCTTAACGATCGTAAGCAGAATTGACAGTTATGCAACATGTCGAAATCTATGGAGCACGCGGTTAATTATTTATACATTGGGCTTAGATGTGTCTTACATTGAATGCCATTTATGACCAGAAACAGGACAGGTTGCTCGGCGAGACACAAATACTCGTAAGAAAGGAGGACAGGCGATAGCAAGCTGGAGTTATTTTTAGAACACCGGTTCGTTCAAATTTCTGAAATCACGATTTTCGTCAATGGTGATTTTCTCAAGCCAAATTTGATAATGTGAAGCCATTTGCTCCATTAAATAGGCTAGCGCGAACTCTTATTATTTATCGTATGCTCCTTTTGGGTAGGAGCTTAGTTTAAACATAATTATTTATAGTCGGTTAGAAAACATGTTCATTGCTCTTATATTTATCCTTTGCGGCTGCACTAGGCCATGAACATGACATACGTGTTAATCAACAGGATGAAGTAAGAGAAAGAGCCTTAGGCTTTATATATTATGACTAGATCTCTAGCTATGATTATCTATTATCTAAGTCAGGACAGACAACCCTTCAGGTAGGCATTCCCACAATGATTGCACTGGAAACTTTTAAAATAATAAATGAACACGATCCGCTTACATGATTTTGGAAAATAACAACAGTTACTCTTTTAGATACACCTAGACAGCCATTGCACCCAAGATGAGGTACATGATGCACGGGCTCAGGTCTTTCCGATACAGGTCAACAAGTATCTGGAACGCTATGCCACAGCATTTTAGAGATACATGTTGTCTATGCTAGTTTAAAAGTATGCTGAGTGCGTGGGATGGGGAGAGCTATTCTTGTGCCTTGTGTCCTTTATAAATTATGTTTGATAAAACAGATCGGGTAAACCGGACCTGGTAGTGCAATCGGTAGAGCGTCAGCTTCAGGTACGGGAGGCCCTTTATAATCCCGGGCCGAGACATGCCAAAGTCGTTAAAATGGTAATGGTATAGCTCCCTTGCTAATGCTTAAGCAAATATAAGGGTTTTTCATGGATGGATGGCTCGGTGTCATGATAAGGAGACTGGATGTGGTGTCATGCCGGATGTTCACGGACTGCTATACACAGTGAAAGCGGCACTATATCTGCTTTAAGTGGACACCGTCTCCAGATAGCTGAAATACTGGTGGTGGAACGATAAACACAATAAACAATAAATCTTGTAAATATACTTAAACTATGAACCTTGTTTTAATAACTCGTCACATATTTGTTCATACTTTTACCATTTGGCTTACATGTGAATACCTTTGTCTTGTACCTTTTTCAAATTTTGTTTTGCTCGACAATCGCAGATTTCCTTATTATTGATTACAAAATTGTTAACTGTGTGGCGGTCATAAGAAATATCCCCGTGCATGTTGTAATTTAATTTATTCTAGAAGGATTGTATTTTTCTTAGATGGATTGTGGACGATTTTGGTTCCTCAATTAACATTTATAATGAAAACATTTTGTATAGTAAGTCTAATAGAAAAACTTATCTAAGAAATTGTCAGCGCTTGGGCATTTTTATTCCTATTGATCTGTCTTCATTAATTACATTTTGGAAACCTCTCTGGAGGTGCGAAGTTAGAGCTCAGTAAAACCGGTTTAAGCACCCCAGTCGGCCTCTTTTGCCGACTGATCGTTCTAAGGCGGTAACCGTTGGGTCTCCTCTTTTTGTTTAATGACTCATCACTAATTTGATCCTTACTTTTACATTTGGCTAGCATGTGAATGCTTTGTCCTATGCCTTTTCAAATTTTGATGGATGTTGCAATGCTCATAGGACTGTGTCATCTTTCCTTATTACGGTCAAAACCTAATACATGTCGGTAAATAGTTTTTCAAAGCTTATGTTTTTGTTAAAAATGCAAATGCATCAAACCACAAAATAGTTTGTATTGTATTTTGCCCATTTCCTGGATGCATATAGAACCAGGGCTCGGGTATTGAGAACCTATATGAATGTGCCGTATGAGTTTTTCTCAAGGACAAAAATGCGTGGTCGGTTTCAGGGTTCAAGCCGGGACGTTCAGATAGTAGTCTAAAGTCTTAAACATTAGCCCAAGGCTGCTAACTTATAAAGGTGCTTATAAGGCAGTCTGAATCCACGCATTTTAAACTAATCAGGAAATGGTCGGGCTGTACCATAAAACAATTTTGATAAAATCTAATAAAGTATTTAAGAAATATTATATGAACATTGTCGTGACAATTAAAAAATATCTCAGTAATTGAAAAAAGCTGTTATATAAAGTATATGACAGTATCTCGTCACAGGGGAAATAGTAAGCACGTTTCTGTAAATATTGGGAATTGCTAGTAGAAAAAAGAATGAGGCGGAGCTGGGCTAGCACTGACATTCGGTTCACTGGCAAATCTTTAGGCTAGGGCAAATTATCAGCGCTGGGCCAAGATCCACTCGATCTCATTCAGTATAACACATATTGTGTAAGTCAGAAGAATCGTGTGTTGACTGAAAACAATGTCATTCAGAAACCGTACCTAATTAACCTATTTAAATCATAAATTGGACTGGAAAAAAACTCTTAGAAACTTTACGTCATTCTATGTCATTAAAAAAAACCCCGTCATATTTAGCATTTTATGTTAAACGGCCGATATAATATATCAGTGCACATAAAGCCATCATCAAATATTTATTACTGTTTTCTTGTTTTGTTACCACATACATCAAGATGTATCATGTATGTATTACAAGAACATCTGTAAACATCTATTACATTTTCAATTATTTAGGTGTTGAAGATAGTCGATGACCCCGACATATTAAGAGCATTACCCCAACGACATACATACTTTGTCAGAAAAGACACAAAAGTGTGTTGCAAAATGGAAGATATGTTTAATAAGAAGCCGTGGAGAAGCAACCTAGGTAAATTAGTAGAGAGTGATCTAGAGAAATCAGTGATGGACGTGGTGAAACAAATGGAGCAGTTCATGGCAGAGTTACTCCCAGGCAAGCGAGCACCCATACAGGGCAACATAATGGACTTTCTCCAGAAGCGCTTAAAAGACTGGCTTGGGAATGAAGAAACAAAGCAATATTTCTTGTCAATCACACAATCTCAAGGTAAGTCTATCACATTGTCATGTTACAATGGACTTTCATGTTCTGCATTTTAACATTAAGAACAACTTCTAAGTCTATTTAATGGACTGATACCTAGTTATTGTCCTTATACATTGACAATTCTCTTTCATTATTCATTTACACGTAAACAGGCTGGGAAGGAACTTCAAAGACCTCAGAGAGAAAGCTGAATGCTAAATTCAGAAAAAAGATGCGGAAGTCCTTGACACGAAGAGCAGAATGTTGTGTCCTAGATTTTGTTGCCCAATACCATGGATTGAATCGACGTTTTACGAACCTTTTCTTGCAAAAGAACCTGAAGGTGAGGAGTTTTGTCTTGCTAAGTCATCCTCTTTCATTTGTTTAATATGCTCGAATGGTCATATTATGTTATTGGACGCATTGACCTTTCATTACTTATTTCTTGATATTGATGTGCAGTAGTGCATAAAGGTTAACATCACTGAGATTGTATTATATGTTCTGGAGTAATTATGCTTTGTTATTCTTCTTCTGATAAGTTCTATTTTTTCCCCGATCATTTTCATGTGCGCTGGTAGCTTGATGTTTAGGCATAGAATACTCTGATCTTTAATGCTATTGTTAGTTTTTTATTGTTAAAATGTAAGCTTGGCTTGTTGGGTTAAGAAATTTAAGGGTTTGTTTTTGTTTAATTTATGTGTGTTTTATTTATTTATGGCTCAAATAGAATTTACAACTGTTAAGCATGAATATATCAAGCATCGGTCAACCGTGTTATCAGTTCAGGTTCTTATCAAGAGTCCTTTGCAATAGAATAAATTACTCTTACTCTTTTACGTTAGACAAAAATTCAAGACTTATTGAAATAATTCTGTCATATTTATTTTAATTTCTCTAAAACAGTTTGAATGATATGTACTTTAAATTCAATACTAGACAGCATATTTGTTGGTGAATTAAAAAACTATCCTAGCCCCTGAAAAGAAAGAAAGAAGGAAACTGTTAGGAAGTTTCAGACATGTTATAAATTTGATGGGTTTTAGATTGTGCTAATCCATATATTCCGATTAATGTCAGGTCAAAAGAAGGGGTCACACAATATCTTTAGAAGTTACGTTAGTATAGCTTTAAAGGAATGAAACAGGCTGGTGGTTGATTCGTCATGTTATAGTAACTTGTGTAGAACAGTAAGCATACCATAGGTTAGCTGACAAATTTTATGAGCAAGCATTTTATTACTACAACCATTGGACATAAAATTCTCTCGCCGCCTTGGTTTGAGTTTCGGTCGGGGCCAAAACTTTCATGTGGAGAACTCTTCCAGCTGACCTGCAGCGCCACTGTTGACCATCTACACTGATGACGTAGGATCTAGGTGAATGTTGTTCTCTGGTAAGTTTTAGCTCCTTTGTCATACTGAAGCTTGCAACTTCGACGTTTTCGTAGCAAGTCATTTTGTACAGCTTTTAGTAATTTTGGTTTAAGCAGTTTATTAGCAATGTGTAGTGTGTGCCTGCTTCGACTCGACATGAGCTGTTTTACTTGTTTGCTATTCATGGCTTCTGTAGGAGTATTTCTGCAGTTTGGTGTTGCTTTCCAGACATCTTATTGACTGGCTGCTGCATTCTTCATCTATTCGTTTGGGAATCTTGTCTTTTGCGTTTGCCGTTATACTGGTTGTGAAAGTGGATTGAGGTACTATGTCCAAACTCCCATTCATCTGCAAAACTCTGCCCTGACAAATTGGGGTCCACTTTCAAACACAACAGTCTCTGGGATTCGAAGTCGGCTGAAATGTTTCTTAAGTTACAAAAGATCTTGCTAGCTGTTGTTAAGTTAAGCTGATCTAAGCTGGAATGAACTTTGACAGTTATGTACCAGTCCTGAGAAGTGTTAAACTCATTTGCCGTCTGTTTGCTTTTGTACGTCAAATACTGCTTGCACTTTCATCATGTCGGATGGAACACTTTCTAATGTCAGCATTTTACTCATGAAGGTCATTTCTGTTTGTAAAAACGACGTCTCGTCTTTGTTCAACTTCAGGCCTAGGGCTATTGCTTTGTCGAGCACTAGAAAACTCGTCATTCGTTTCAGTTCTTTGTTGTTTGCAGACCTAATCTAATCTGTTTTTCTTGTTGAAACAGTTCAGTACATCCATACTGGCACTTTTCTACTATATCATAATTGTGAAGCTTCATCGTCACATCGGCAAACAACTGTTTAACATTCAGAAATCTTAAATGTACAATGACTCATCAAAGTACTGGTAATGTGGCTTCAATCTTTCCTCGTTGCGCTTAGTAACGTTGAAACACAAATATTTTGTTTTTTCTTAAACTGTTGCCACTTCATAATCTCTCCAATGTACTTAAAATAATTACCAGTTTACGCACGGAACCCCTTTTAAGTATATTGGAGCCGGAACTGGTAGCCAGCCTGTAAACATTCTTCCAAATTAGCTATATAATTAAACGCATTGTCTTTTTGTTGGCTAAAACAATACAAATGAATGAAATTCAAATTAATTATTAAATGTTAACAAATACCAACTTGTTATACAGTTAGCATAATATCTTTTTGCATATTCAATCTAGCGCAATAACGACTGTTGTGCCTTTATTTACTTTAAATGATGAATACAACTTAAACAAAAAGGACCTTTAAGTTGTTTTTAATTGTAGAAATTTGAAGAACGCAAAATTGTTAGAATATAGTAACACTTTGTTTGTAACAGCAATGGTTGATTGACCTACCTGAAATTTAATCTACATTAATCGTGTTGTCAGCCACCACCGCTGGAAATGCATTGAAGATTCAATTCTGGTAACATTTTATCAACGTACATCCACGATAAAATTCCTTTGATCTGACAAAAGTAACAAATACATAATTATATGCCATTATACAAACGGATGTATGCCGTTTTGTATATAATTGTCTGCACTCAGAGAGCTTCCTTGTATAAGAGCTAATTGTAAGACATAATTATCGCTCTTTTCGATATGAAAAATAACAAGTCACACTATACATAAAATGAGTGAGCTTGGTTAAAGTGATTAAACAAAGAATCGTTAGCAGCTGTCACATTTTAGGGTGTGTTTTCTTCATGGACTTTTGTGCATGATAGCAATTGACGTTTCCTCGGACGGGTTGTAGCCACGCCTACGATAGCAACGGGCCCACGCTGTAACTGTGTTGGGCAAACAATAACCAAAATTGCGTCGCTACCATAAAACATGTGCAAATTATGTGCACTTTGCGATTGGGAATATAGATGCCCAAACGTGTCCATTCGGATAGACTTATATATAGTTAAAAGCACGATTTTGCATTGTCTTAATGTAGATATTTGGAAAGAAACTTGCTCTTCGATGATAACTATCTTCACGGTTCTTTTAAAAATGCCTCAGATTTTAGTGAAAATAGTCTTAGAAACTGAATCAAATTCTGAATCACCTTAAATCAAATTGTAAAAAGTTTTTGTTTATTGAACACTATTTGAATGATTGTCCGTGTAAGTTTTTATTGGTTGCTCTTTACTTTACGAAGTGCGAGTTAAGTACTAAAATGAGATTATTATATACTCAATTAAATCGTACATAGCAATATACACATTATAATATATTGTTGTGCATTACGATTCTTACATTGCAACACAAACGGGACAAGCTTTTATAGTGCTAATTTATATGTTTGTATTTTCTATTCTATTCAAATAAGCCAAATGGCGACGTCGGCAATGTTTGAAGTGTTAATTGCACTTCGACAGTGTCTTAAAACTGCGAACCCATGATTCTGACTGGTATGTCAGATGTCATAGTGTAATGTTTTAATCCGAGTATAGAAGATGGCCATGTTATGTTAGGTTAAGTAAAATAGTTGTCATTTCGCTTGTATTTTGTTAAAACGAAAGATGATTTTTCTATTTTTAAATATTATTAAATACATCTTTAATGCACAGAAAACAAACACATTTGTGGATGATGTCAATGATCAACAATACAAAGGGAACAACGAAAATGTCCTATAAGAATTGACACATATATAAATTTGACCTACCTAGAACTACTAGACAATGGTTAAACGTAAGATTAAAAAATACGAAAACACAGAGATATTTCACTGCAACAGAAAAAAACAAGTAACCGCCTTGCAACGGTCAGTTGGCAAAAGGACCGACTGGGTTGCTTTAACCTGGTTACTGGAGCGCTCCAACCTCGCACTTCTTGATGTGTTTTCTGTTCTTGTAAATAAAAATATCCCATCTGGGTGAGACAACTAAAAGCAAGCACATGCATCAGTAAAACTGATAAAATGTATATTATATAGCAACGAAATAACTATTATTATAATCAACTATGTACATTGTACAGGAGATAAAAGCCTCAGTAACCTAAAAGTTCCAAACGACAGATTTGTTTAAAATAAAACCGTCCAAGTGATGACATATAAAAAGAAAAATATAATGACAGCATACGATAAAAGTGCAGTAACATATATATCAGAGTTTAAATGTGACATTTAAAAATCACGAAGGAAATCATCGAACTTTAGAAAACAATCGAAACCAGAATCGTGCATTTTATTTTGTAAATATGTAACTTGTGGGTGTGTGTTTGCTGAATCTTTAATAGAAAAGTTTAACTGAACTTTGTTGCCATATACAGTCTGCTAAATATTAACTAACATAGGTTTTGCTTAATGAAAACAAAGTATTAACACGTTCTCACAAATAAATAGTTCACTTCTATAATATCACTGTCTTTTCTTACATACACTACTGATGTATACAATTTATATATCAAATATAATTTATGTCAAAACAGGATCTTTATTCAACGTCTTTTACATTTTAACCTAGCTGTTGTATTAACCGAACAAAACTCATTCTTTTGCTACCTGAAAAACAAGAAAAAGTTCGGTTTTGTAAGTCTGTTAAACTTTTCCGACAACTTGTCGTAAAAATACTATTACTCAGTCGACGTTGACCACCTGCACGAAGATAACAGATGTGTCGTATCGTGATTAGTCTACCATATTTGCCGTCCCCTTGATCGAACTTTATGACACTGTAAACAGGATAATTTTTGAATAACATTGTGTGAATCGTAAAATACAACCAAAATGAGTTCAAAACATTCAACTCAACATTTTCGCTAACCTAGTATCCTGCCGTTGGAAATGTGTTGCATAAAATGAAATGCCCGATAAACGAAATACTCAGGAACAGGGACGAAACAAACCGTATTATGCCGATGCAATCCGGACAATCCAAATGCATAAAAGCCTAAGGAAGCATGAACGCGATTGCACGTAAAACGGGTCCGTGCATTCGCAATTATACTGCTTGCCCTAGCGTGCGTTCAGCGTTCGTTCAGCGTACGTGCAGCGTGCGTTTGGTAACAAAATATAGTTGCACCCCTGCCTGATTACCAGTTTCACTATTTTCCTTATTTTGCACTGACACATGAAATTACTAAAACATGATAGCATGAATCCGTGTTTAAACGGAATCCCCTATAATACAGTATTTATACAAAGAGAAACTAAACAACAATATCAGGAAAGGTGTCTATTTTGTACACTCTATGGATTATGTCGTGTTAAGTAAGAAAAGTAGAATACATTTGTAACACTGTTTACTTTTTTTGGGAAGTGGATTAGTTTCCGATAGAAGTGGGAGAATGTTAAAATAGCAACGCAATTATAATAATCTATGCTAGTAACAAAACGCCACCTGTTCGGTTTCAAACTATGAGGTGATTATTTATTCAGTACTGTATTGTGCTTGACACTGATTAGCGACCAATCAAAAACACTGAATTGCCTATGCCAGATGCATTGATGCTTTGTTAAGATACGGATAAGTATATGTTGTAGATTGCCTGCGGCGTCAAGGAAATAATGTTGGCCTACTTTTTCGCAAAGTTATATGCCCCTGTGACCGTGATTAAGTATTCAGATGCCCCGACAATCCTGATTTTAGTTTTCACACACCGTGGGCTCGGTGCATTTATTGCGTCTTTGGATGGCACTATATTTCTATAAATATATAAATACTCTATCTATCTACTTACAGAAAGCCATTACTACCATGCCAATGCCACCGTTTTCTAACCTGAAAATGAGCTACAAGAAAGGTGTCAAAATGGTATGCATGGATTGTATGTATGCAATCACCCCACTGATAGAAAGTGTTGAATCCTTGGTAAACAATCTGATGGTGATTCTGGAGAGGATGCGCAGAGTTCAGTTTGTGACCCATGCCCTGTTAAGGTTGTCACCCCTGACATGCAATGAAATCAAGGAGCCCCCACCACTGCCTAAAGAGCTACAGCAAGATTTGTTAAAGTAAGCGTTCCATTTTCAATATACACACTCGGCTGCAGACTAAGTCTACTTTACCTTTTTTCTAACTACTAAATTTGCTCTTTTTCTATAACATTCTTTATAAGAAGCCTTATTTACCTGATTGTAGTTGGACTGGGTGGTTGTATGTGTGTAGTGACAATGGAACTGGGTGTCATTAGGTGTGTGGTGTCGATGGAACAGAGTGGCAGTAGATTAATTGTAGTCAATGAACTGGATGGCAGAAGGTTGGATGTATTTAGGGAACTGGTGTGTGGTGGTCATGGAACTGGGTGGCAGTAGGTGTGTGGTGGCAATGGAACTTGGTGGCAGCAGCTGTGTGGTGGCCATGGAGCTTGGTGGCAGTAGGTATGTGGTGGCAATGGAACTTGGTGGCAGCAGCTGTGTGATAGCCATGGGATTTGGTAGCAGTAGATAGGTGATGGCCATGGAAATGGGTGGCAGTATATGTGTTGTGGAAATGAAAGAATTTGCCCATATATGGACAGTGACCATAGTACTGGCTGCCACGAGATGTATGTAGGCTATGTAACTACTTAGCAGTAGGTTTGTGTTGGCCATTATTGACAGTATATAAATTGTAGTCATGAAACCTGGTGTCAGAAGTAGGTGGTGACCATGGAACAAGGTGGCAGAGAGTAGGCAGTTTCAAACTACTTTTGTTGCAGTAGGTGGCCATCTATTTGGGTGACAGTAGCATTGTGGTGGACATTGAACTGGGTGGTAGTAGTTGGGTATTGATAGTGGAAGTTGGCTGCAGTATGTGGATGTGTGGATGTGATTATAAATCACAGTAGATAGCAGTAGATGTATGATGACCAAGGACCTTGATGGTAGTAGGTTTGTAGTGGACATGCAACGGATTAGCAGCACGCTTGATCTTGCCATGGAACTGGGTGACAGTAGATAAGTTCTAGCCATGGAACTGGGTGCATCAGTAGGTTGGCGGTGACCATGGATGGGCAATGATTATTGGCCATGGAACTGGATGGCAATAGTTTGTCAGTTGTCATTGCATTGTAAGGGCCATGGAATTGGTTCACAGCATCAAGTATAAATTGCTTGCGATCTAGGTTGCTGTAGATTGATGGAGGTCATGGAACTGGGTAGCAGTAGATAGGTGTGCTTATAGAACTTCGTAGCAGTATATGGGCAGTGACGATGAACATGAGTGGCCGGGTTTTAGTAAGTGTAAGTAGATGTGTATTGGTCATGGACCTCGGCGGTGGTATGTGCTTGTGCCTTTAGAAATAGGTGGCAATAGATGGGTTGTTAACCTAAAACTGGATAGCAGTAAATAGATAGTGACCATAGAACTGCGTGACAATATATGGGTTGTAACTAAGGACCTGATGAAAGTAGGTGGACAGTGACCATGTACCTGGGTGGCAGTAGGTGGGAAGTGATCATTGGCCATGGAATGTGGTGGCAGTAGGTGGGCAGTGACAATGGAACTGGATGGCAATAGATGGGCAGTTACAATGTACCTGGGTTGCAGTAAGTGGGCAATAATTATTGGCCATGGAACTGGATGGCAGTAGGTGGGCAGTGGCCATGGAACTGAGTGGCAGTAGTGGCAGTAGGTGGGCAATTGACCATGGAACTGGATGGCAGCTGGTGGAAAGTGGCCATAGAACTGAGTTGAAGGTAGGTATGATTATAGAACTGTGTAGTGACCATGGACCTGGCTACCCGTAGATGGAAGAACAGAGTGGAAGTATATGGGTTGAAGCTATAGACCTGATGGAAGTTGGTAGGCAGTGACCATGGATCTGGGTAGTAGAAGGTTGGCAATGACCATTGACCATGGAATGGGGTGGCAGTAGGTGGGCAGTGGCTATAAA
This sequence comes from Sinonovacula constricta, assembly GCA_007844125.1. Lineage (NCBI taxonomy): Eukaryota > Metazoa > Mollusca > Bivalvia > Cardiida > Solecurtidae > Sinonovacula > Sinonovacula constricta. The sequence continues at coordinate 32,998,986 of CM017571.1, forward strand.
CCTGGGTAGCAGTAGATGGGCAGTGACCACAGAACTGGGTGGCAGTAGGTGGGCAGTGGCCTTGGAATTGGATGGCAGTAGGTAGGCAGTGACCATAGACTGAGTTGCAGTAAGGAGGTATGATTATAGAACGCTGTGGTGGCCATGAAACTTGCTACCCGTAGATAATATAGCCATGGAACTAGGTCACAGATAGTTGGCAGTGCCCATAGAACTGAGTGGCAGTTGGAGGGTGTAGATATCGAACTGGGTAACAGTATATGTGTAGTGACCATTGACCTGGCGAGTAGTAGATGCTTGTAGGCACAGAAATATCTGACAGGAAGTGGGTAGTGACCATGGAACTGGATGGCCGAAGAAGGTTGTATTCATGGAACTAGGTGGCTATAGGTGGGTATTGACCATGTAACTGGATGGCAGTAGGTTGGCGACAGTCTTAGGAAAAGGGTGACAGTAGGTGGGTAGTGGCCATAGAACTGGATGGCAGTAAATGGCGAGTGACCATGGCACTTGGTGGCAGTAAGTGGCAGGAGTCGGCTGGTGACATTGGAACTGGTTAGCAGAGGGTGGGTTATGACCATGAAACTGGATGGCAATAGGTAGGCGATAGCCATGGAACTGGGTGGCAGTAGGTGGTTAGTGACTATGGAACTGGATGGCAGTAGGTGGGTAGTGACTTTGGAACTGGATGGCATTGGTGGGCGATAGCCATGTAACTGGTTGGCAATAGGTAGGATTTAAGTATCCAACTGTGTGGCAGTAGGCGGGTATTGACCAAGGAACTGGATGGCAGTAGGTGGGAAGTGATCATGGAACTGGATGGCAGTAGGTGGATAGTGATCACGGAACTGGATGGCAGTAGGTGGTCTGTTGACCATGAAACTGGATGGCAGTAGTTGGGCGATGGCCATGGAACTGGATGGCAGTAGGTATTTTTGACTATCCAACTGGATGGCAGTAGGTGGGTAGTGACCATGGAAGTCGGTGGCAGTAGGTGGGTAGTGATCATGAAACTGGGTGGCTGTACGTGAGCGATGACCATGGAACCGGATGACAGTTGGTGGTTGTTGTTTATCCAACTGGATGGCAGTTGGTGGGTATTAACCATGGAAACCGCTGGCAGTAGGTGGTTGATGACCGTTGAAATATCGCCAGTAGGTAGGGGTGACCACGGAATTAGGTGGTTGTAGGTGGCTGTTGATTATCCTGCTGGATAGGTTGGAAGAGACCATTTAAATGGATGGAAGTAGGCCGATAGTGAACATGGCACTTGGTGTCAGTGTCTGGTTAGTAACCATGGAACTGGGTAGCTGTAAGTGGTAGTTAGAGTGTGGTTACAATGGAACTTGGTGGTAGTGGGTGGGTGGTGGCAATGGAACTGGGTGGCAGTAGGTGGGTGGTGGCAATGAAACTGGGTGGCAGTAGGTCGGCGAAAGCCGTGAAACTTTGTGGCAGTAGATGTGAAGTGACCATGAAACTTGGTGGTAGTAGGTGGGTAGTGGCCATGGAACTGGGTGGCAATATATGGGTTGTGACCATGGAACTGGGTGGCAGTTAGTGGGTTGTGACCATGGAACTGGGTGGCAGTAGGTGGGCGATAGCAATGTAAATGGATAACAGTAGATGTGGAGTCACCATAGAATTGGGTGGCAGTAGACAGGTAGTGACAATGAAACTGGGTTATGGTAATAATTTTCAGAATACTGATGGGGCATAGAGTAAGCCATGTCCGTCTTCCCATCCGTATTTCCAACTTGGATTTTTTATTTCTGAATTATTTAATTTGAAGAACTACAACTATACAATTTATATTTGGTTAATAATTTGGTTTGTAAAATCAACTTAAGGTTCATGTTTTTATCACCATCTACCTATTTTAGAGATGGTTTGCCTATTTTTAAGACATTTAAACGCAGGCAAGGGTAGCCAAGTTAAATGAAACGTTCATGCGTCTGTCTGTACCTATGTTTTCATTTATTATTATTATAGTGTTTGTAGGTAGTAGTCTCTGTGATTATATTTACTGCCGTTGAATGTTATTGTAAGTTGTCTCACTTTGAGGAATCAATTGTTTCTACAGGGTTTGTCTCAGAGAATAAACTTAAAGTGTTAACACAGTGAATAAAGAGTTCCTGCTTTGCACAGGATTCAATTAAAGACAATGTCTGTCTCTAGCACAACAGAAATATGTTCCACGTTTTTGCACTATAGGTTGTGAAGACAAAAGATAAGTAGGGCAATTTATATACATATAGAGAGAATACCAGGTTAATGTTGATGTAGATAAATGTAGAGATGTCAGCGGATATGCGGATATCCGGATATCCGTTCGAATCATCGGATATCCGAATCGACTTTGGTATCCGGATAATCGCTTAAAAATGAATAATTTTAAACATTTAATTTAATGTTTTGGCCATTTTGCTAAGTTATCTTTCTGCTGTCATGTCAGTGTGCATTCACGCATACGCAGGTGTAACGGATTATCGACAGGTGGTGAGAGGTGGTGACACGCAGTATCGTATATTTGGCATCACAATTTTAGAAATGTGCTAAAGTATGATGGTATGTTTAATAACATGCTAATTAACAACCAACGTTTGAAGCTTCTACTGATCCATTTTGTTTAGCGAATACTATCTTTGATTTTGTTGATGAACTTAACAGTTTTAGAAATGTGCTAAAGCTTATGTAAAATAAATTGCCAATTAACAGCCATTGTTTGAAGCTATGACTTATCCATTTTGATTAAGGATTATTATCTTAAGTTTCGTTTGTTAGGCTTTAATAAGAAGAGATAGAGTTAGAGAGTCTACAATTATGTAGACAATAAACAGGGTTGTCGGCAAAGATCAGTTACTCATGTTTAATTAAGTCCGTTTGGATTGTATGAATGAATTGATGAATTTATTATGTTTTCATTCGATCACGGTGATCTTGACTTATTCACATCAACTTCCTAAGCAAATCATTAGTTATGCCTTCGAATCTTCAGTCCGATGTTTGGCGACATTTTTGAGGTCCGTAGACAAATTATTAAAATGATGAAGTGCCTATGCCTATGGAAATGTTTATTTAATTATTTCCATTGAAATGACGAATTAATTATGTCATAAATGTTATCATGCGAGGTTAAGAAAGTCAGAAAGCACTCGGCAGAGCCTCGTGCTTTCTGATTTTCGGGCCAAGCATGATAATATTTATCTATATCAACACTAACCTGGTATTCTTTCTATCCCACCATCAACAGTTTTTTCAAAGGGAAACATTTAAATTTACCGTTATTGCTCCTCCCCTACATGATCTGACATTCCAATGCAATACGCGAAATTCATGCGCGTGCATAGAGTAATTCGGCCATAAGAAATAGTTCTATTTTACATTAAAAAAAGACAATCGACATGTTATTTCTTTTTTTATACCACCATCTCTGTAAATATCGGTTGATATTACCCGTGTGATAAAGATGAGCTTTATCAACCGATATTCGCGAACCTGCTCAAACCTGAGATAGTTACATATTCAAGATCAATTCCCTTCTCAAAAATGTTCGGATTAAGGCCAAACTTTGCCTCGAAATCCTCGTAGCTCATCTCTGCAACACTACTTGGGTTTTCACACGATTCTTCATCACATTCTTTCAATTCAAACCAAATAATTTCAAAACAACAGGGACTCACATAACCTGACATTTCGACAGTTGTTTTTATTTTTGCAGACTACAAATTCGTACTTTTATTACTATTCCTAAACAGTTTTAATCATGTGCCTGTACTGAAAATGTGTATTTTGATTAACAAAGCCTCTATATTTTTTTTGTTCACAAATTTTCTATATTATTGTTAAATACAACTTCGGAAGTTCAAAACTGTCCGGTTAGCTCAGTCGGTTAAGGCGCCGCTACTTCAATTTTCAATTCTGCAGGACGGAGATCGAAACCGCGCTCATCCCTTTTTTTAATGACCTCGTTTGCTCTATTTAGCCAATCTTTATATAATGGACATTTTGGGGATGATCACAAGCATAATTACGAGATAGATGAGTTGCGTTCACGTAGGACTGATCGTTTCGTCAAAAAAGTAGTCCGGCTTAGAGCAGGTGCGCGACTATCGGTTGATAAAGGTCATCTTTATCACACGGGTTATATCAGCCGATATTTACAGAGATGATGGGATAAATATGCTTTTCGATGTATCAAAGATTTTGTGATGCAGCGGTATCACAGTGCTTAGAGTGCTTGTATTTTTCTGTGTGTATCTTACTGTTTTATTGTCACGGTACCTTTAACTTGTATGTTGTACGTCTTCCTATTGCTGGCTGAATTTATTTAATTTGTTGGAATCATACATGAAGCACCTTGTCATGTTTTTGTTCTTATTGTATTTTGGTTAATTCACAGGAAACCTTTTGTGACTGGCTGTGGAACCATATATGGGGAACTTGTCATTCATGTCAAGTCGGCTATCAATGAGCAACAAAAAGAAGACATTGAATGTTGCCTGAGTCTTTATGGGTAACTTGTTCTTCACATTATTTATTGTTTCAAGTACATGTGTCTATGGAGTGAGGTGCAGATTGAAAAATAAAAGATGTTGTGGTCTTCAATTTTGGAGATTTAGATGTGTTTATTGGTATTAAATAAGTTTTAAATGGTATTATTATTCAGACAATAATTTATTAATTAATTTAATGTATCATTCACTTCAAGTATTTTAATGCCCATGTGTTAGTATGTGTTTAGGCCACTTTATTATGAATTATGCACACGGATGGAGAGAGAGAGAGTGTGAGTGAACGAAAGGTGGAAAGTGGGAGACAGAGAGAAGAAATGGTTAACAGTTCATTTGATTTCTTAAAGTAGAGGCCTACTACTCTACTATTGCAGCAATTTTATCTTAGTTTGAGATACACTTACACTGTATTGTAAGAATAATTTTCTGTTGTTTTATTTTTAGCTATTTGTTTCCTTACAAAATTGAAGTTTTACTGCCAAAATGCAAAAAAACAGCTATCAACCAGGAAGACCTTATTGTAGCAAAGAAGATCAATGAATCAAATGGTGTAAAAAAGGAGAGTTTGGGGTGCTTTGTTGACGTTAAGTACAGGGAAAAGGACGATCCAGAGGTCCACTTTATAACCTGCCATCATTGTCTTGAAGGTTGCTATAACGACGTGTCAGTTACGACACAAACTGGGTGTTATGAGAACATTGGTTCGCTGAAGCATTTTCACAGGGAAGCAGACATTGCCCTGGTGCAAGTGCAGAAATGTGATTTGATTTCTAAAGTGTTGCAATATTCTGATGGCGTAACGAAATTGGACAAGTGGCATTTTTGTCAAGAGGGCTATTATAATGGTAGACATGTCTACAAGGTTGGAGCTACATCTAGAAAAACAACGGGATATATTGTATCTGACAATTACCAGGGGAATCGTGAAAGTTATGCTGATAATCTCCCACCAGATTCCTTTCTGATCTCTCCTAACAATGCTCTTAACATTGAAGCGGACATGCCAGGTAATTTTCTCATGTTTTCTTTTCTTTTATTGTCTTTAAAATATGAGTCACAGTACGGAAATTACTTGAAGAACAATGTTAGTTATGTTTGTAGATATATAAAGAAATTAGGGATGTGACCGTTAGATTAATAAGTCCTGACATTATTAAAGATTATGACTTTTTCATTTTCAGCAACTTTTTCTTCTCTTTCACATATCCCATCTACATGTGTAAACGAGACTGTGAATGCATTTATAGTAACACAATAATCTCCTGTATATGCTAGCAATGATCATGTGATGTGTTGCATGACATGGTTGTGTTATTACCCACATTCTTACCACGTTCTTCTAACATATATGGTATGTTTATATATTTATCAAGGAGATGATGCTGTCGATGAGGTATACTTTTCCTACAAGGGCGACAGTGGGTCTGTCGTGTGTGGCAAACTTCTTGAATCAAGAGAGGGACTTGTACTAGGTCTTCTTCATGGACGGTTTGTGGGCGATGTGAATTTCCCAGAACAGAGCACTTATAGTTACGCAATCAAAATGAACTCCGCCTTGAACAAGCTAAAGGACCAATATCCTGAAATTGAATCAATTAAACCTTGTAAGTGTTTGCTTCTCCTGCTATGCCTCTCCATTTGCTCACCACACTTCTGTGAACTTACAGAAACAGAATAATTGAGCCTTTGTTGGGATTCTAACCTCTTACCAAAGACCTCCCTGAAACTAGATTGGATCATATCCATCAGATCAATAGATGCTATGGGAACCAGCTACCTGAGAAACTGCTACAGTCCTACCACCTTATAAATACTGAGAGTTAGGTTTAATCCAACACTGGTTCTACTCTTAATCCCAGTGTTTATTACATCACTGATAGGCCACTGTAGTTGGCTTTAGCACTAAGCTTAACAGGAGCAGACACATGAGCTGCAGCTAGAATTTTACATAGCACTTCAATACTGGCTGGGCTCTCTGTCTATTTACAGTAGCTTTAGAAATGCCCTGTAAATAAACCATCGGAAAGATTGTAACAATCCTCTCTTCTTGCACAAAGATGATGACACACACAGTCACACCCTTATTCTAGAAGCAGACAGCTGCAGCTTGGACATGTCATTAAATGGAGCAATAGTAAAACATATTAAGGCTCTGACAAGATTCTAACATACAGCATAGTAAGGGATTACTCAATCAAAAGACCTTTTATGGCTATGTTAAAATACCCCAATGCTACAAATCATAAATATGTATGACAATGCTAAGTATCAGACACTCTAAGCCCATACAAAATATTGCTGATATTTAAGGGATCCATTAGAGGCAGTTGACTTGAAACTCGTCAGCACCCCACTGGGTGAACACGAGTCCCGTCTGTATTTGAACATATCTAGGACCCCAGCTTGCAGTTTGCCTGTGGTCCTGTCAAGACACTTATCTCGGGTCTCACGCCTCCAACAATGGCAGTATGTGGCAGAATTGAGTCTGTGCAATGTATAAAAATATATATTTACACTTACATTTCATTATGTCATGTAAATATTATCTGGCTTACTGATTATTTTTCTAATATACCATATATCACATTGACATATACAACTGTATGTTAGCTGTGTCACTGCACTTTAAACAATATAAAACGGAAGTTAAACTGCGGCCTTGTAAAGTTGCATTTACTGTTGTTATTAAAAGATTTGTAAAAGCAACAAATGTAGCGTGATAATGGTTAAGCCAGATATATTCACTGCAAGCATTCTACTTGCTAGTAACAGTTTATAGCTACATGTAACAGACGATATGTTTCTGTCATTTTAGCACTTAACCAAGATCAATTTCCTGATTTGCCAGGAGCTGCAGCATACTGAAGTTTGAACTCCGCCACAGTAACTTGACTAAACTCCCCTTGTCATTATTCAACCTGGGATACTTATCTGTCTGAGAAGGAACACTTGCAACTAGGCTTACAAGAATCTTTAGCTGGAAGTCATGCACTCGGGAGAAATTTAATCTCAATAACATAAAATTATCCATGGAAGACATCATACTATTATAATCAATCCAAGAACAGCTAGACATAACTTTGGTTCTGAAACTAATTCCAGTCCAAGGACTTTATTTAAACACATTTAAGATAATTAGGAGTTTATGACCCTTAAGACGTCCTTTGACCTATTTAATAAATGGCACTCCGGACTTTTACGTGGAAAACAAATTTGCTATAATGGAATCAGAGGTAGAAAACCACATCAGATGAAAAGCTCAGTCTTACGTCAGCACCGTCTTATTTTTTTATTTCATGTCATGTCTATACAGTGTTTGTTAGCATGCTACTATGTTCAAATACTAAATGACAAAATAAAATGTTAACACTTTTCGGATTGTTAAAATTCATACATATTGTATTTGGTTTTGCATAATGCTACTTTGTAAAGATTTGTTACATTGTGTAGAGGCACTATAGACATTCATAAAACCCTGAGCACCTGATAAGCGTATCGTTTGTTTGCAGCTGCATTAGATAGAACATTGCCTTAACTCCTTGTTGATATAGGAAAGAAATGTAATGTGTTTGCAGTATTCGTTTTTGTATCGTTTTGTTAAGTACGCTGTAGCAGCAAAACATGTATGGTTATTATTATGGTTATTATTGGGGCATCAAACTATTGTCACCTATATCGTGCAGGAACTTACCAGACAGCTTTCAATCATTGCTGGCAGGTCTGGATATACATAAATTGTCAGACCTAACATAGCTTTGCTGACCAGATTAACATTAATACGTATAATTATCGCCTGCGGTCACGTGTTGTATAGAATGTAAATTGTGGCATACAAAATAGTAACGATAAAAAACCAAATACAGGTACTCTACCCTACCCAAATACCTGCCCATATATTATCTGATGCAGCTACAATAAGAAACCTTGAAGATCCCCAACTTATAACCCCTCGGCATTTGACTGTGCAGGGTTCCCAACTTGTAACCCTCGGCATTTGACTGTGCAGGGTTCCCAAATTGTAACCCTCGGCATTTGACTGTGTAGGGTTCCCAACTTGTAACCCTCGGCATTTGACTGTGCAGGGTTCCCAACTTGTAACCCTCGGCATTTGACTTTGTAGTGTCCCCAACTTGTAACCCCTCGGCATTTGACTTTGTAAGGCTCCCAACGTGTAACCCCTCGGCATTTGACTGTGTAGGGTTCCCAACTTATAACGCCTCGGCATTTGACTATGTAGGGTTCCCAGCTTGTAACCCCTCGGCATTTGATTATGTAGGGTTCCCAACTTGTAACCCCTCGGCATTTGACTATGTAGGGTTCCCAACTTGTAACCCCTCGGCATTTGACTGTGTAGGGATCCTAACTTGTAACCCCTCAGCATTTGACTGTGTAGGGATCCTAACTACTGTACTCGAAATTATCGTATTGGAAATTAAATAGGCTCCCACCAAGTAAAGGCTTAATTTCTAAATATCAAAGTTTATGTCGTTTAAAAAGTGCTTTATACTGCTCAATAACCATATTGAAAATTAATTTTTATCACAAATGTGCCTATAACAAGAATAGTCAGGGATGCATAAAAATTCATTGCAAATGATATCAATAACATAGTTTATTACTAACTGTTCTTTGCATTATTTTGGTCTTGAAACAATGGTTAATTTCAATCATGCACAGTTAAGTTAATTGCATGCCAACCAGTGATTTACAAATTACACGTATATGTAGTTAATCATTCTTTTTTCTCATAATTGTCACAATAATGCATCAATTCTATTTGTAAGCATTCATCATTATTTTGTATTTCATGCAAGTACATCAGGTTTGCAAAATATGCAGCTGTATTTTTATATTGTATGTTCTCACCTACTTAATATGTGTGCTTATAACTATTTACAAACATTGTTGAAACATATTAACTGTGTAGCATGGTGTGATGTGTTTTTTTATAAATATATAGATTTATGTTCGTATTGTTAAATTTATTGGTCTTGCCAGGAAAACCTTGGTGGTATTAGTATTCATAAAAGGGAACCTGATTTAGTCAAATTTAATTATTATTTACATAATTAATTACGGAAAGTCATTTCCTTTTCAAAAAAAAATATTTTGTTTTCATTTTGAAAATATATTAAGAGTAAATTTTTATTTTAATGTGTCAATCATTTTCTACCTAGAACATCGTGAAATTTTAAATTTGTTAATAATGTAACCATGGCATATTTAACTTTAGCTACAGAAAGTTCTATGGTTAAGTTGTTTTACATAATAATGTATTGGTTGTCTATGTTGAATAAGAATATTGTTTCAGCTGGAAAATTTTACCAGTCTGTGTGCAATGCTACAGAATGCACATAGTGATTGTTAATGGGATCAAACCTTTTTTCTAATCTTGTTTTTAACTTTTTTTTAAATTAGATGATCTGTTAGTAACTGATTGTTTATTAATTGTTAATTAGATATCAAGTCGTTTACATGATGGGAGTTTCCATGGACTAATGATATAGATGCTGGGTTTTGTACCACCATCTGGATATGTTCCTTGACAAGACCATTTACTGTATATTATTGTCTAGAAAGATTTATTTAAGTTGATAGAACTTACACGGCTTGTCTGTGTTGTATATAGGATTTATACTGTGGAGCAATTTGATAAGACGAGGGAGTGATGGTATTAAGGACCTTTAAATCGTGACAAAGGCAGAATAAACACCTCGGCATTTGACTGGGCAAGGTTCCCAACTTGTAATCCCTCGGCTATTGACAGTGTAGGGTCCAAAACTATTAACCCCATGACATGTTACTGTGTAAGTACCCCATCTTAAATCATGGCTTGGCATTTGTCTGTGCATGGTCCAAGACTTGTGATCCCTCGGCAATTGACTATGTAGGGTTCTTAACTTATAACCCTCGGCATTTGACTGTGTAGGGTTCTTAACTTGTAACCCTCGGCATTTGACTGTGTAGGGTTCTTAACTTGTAACCCTCGGCATTTGACTGTGCAGGGTTCTTAACTTGTAACCCTCGGCATTTGACTGTGTAGGGTTCTTAACTTGTAACCCTCGGCATTTGACTGTGTAGGGTTCTTAACTTGTAACCCTCGGCATTTGACTGTGTAGGGTTCTTAACTTGTAACCCTCGGCATTTGACTGTGCATGGTCCCAGACTTGTGATCCCTCGGCAATTGACTATGAAGGGTCCAAAATTTGAAACCCCATGACATTTTACTGTGTAGGGACCACATCTTAAATTCTCTTGGCATTTGTCGGTGTAAGGTCTCCAATTTGTAATCCCTCGGCAATTGACTGTGTACGGATCCCAACGTGTAACCCCTCCGCATTTGACTCATTATTTTTTGCATTTCATGCAAGTGTATTATGTATCATACTAAATATGCACCTGTACCTTTTATATTGTTTGTTCTCACCTAGTTATTGTGTGTATGCCTTATAACTATTTACAAACATTGTTGAAACATATTAACTGTGTATCATGGTGTGATATGTTTTATAAATATATAGATTTACAATTGTACTGTTGAACTTATTGGTCTTGCCAGGAAAACATTGGTATTATTAGCATTGATAAAAGGGAAATTGTTTTAGTCCAATTCAATAATTATTTACACAAATTAATTATGGACAGTCATTTCCCTTTCAAAAGGTTTTATTTTGTTTTTATTTTGAAAATACATTAGGAGTATATGTTTATTTTAATGTGTCCATCACTTTCTGCCTAGAACATCATGAAATTTTTAAATTGCTAATACTGTAACCTGGTCCTGTTTAACTATAGCTACATAAGGTTTTAAGGGTAAGTTGTTTTATATAATAATGTATTAGTTGTCCATGTTGAATTAGAATATTATTTCAGCAGCTATGCTAACAATGTTCTGCAAGTATAAACAAATACAATTTTTGTATTAGTATTAGTTGACAAAGGCAAAAACACTTGTGCATGACTTCAGTCCTATCAGCTTTATTTATACAAAAGAAAGTATTCCTATACAAATAATAGCTGCATAAAAAGGATTATTGCAGTCATATGTCTGGCTTAGTAATTGTTAGTTGTTCTTTTCATAAATAAAAATAGATGTGCTTATATCAAAACTGTTTTGTTATATGCTCTATTGAGCTCCCCCATTTCGTGTTAAAACTGTTGCAAGGAGGCATGTGTCTTGCCAGCTATTCCAACTACTGCTTGACAAAGCCAGGTACTTATCGTGCAATCCGTGCGTAAATATACTACTAGATACACGGCTTGTCTGTGCTGTATATGGGATATATAATGGGAAGTATTTTGATAAGACGAGGTAGGGACGGTATTAAGGACCTTTAAATCGTTACAAAAGCAGAAAAAAAACTCGGCATTTGACTGGGTAAGGTCCCCAACATGTAAAGCCTCGGCATTTGACAGTGTATGATCCCCAACTTGTAACCATTTGGCATCTGATTATGTAGGGTTCCCAAATTTTAACCGCTCGGCATTTCACTGTGTAGAATTCTCAACTTGTAACACCTCGCGATTTGACTGTGTATCCTCCCAAACTTGTTATACATCGGCATTTTACCCTGTACCGTCCCCAGATTTGACTGTGCAGGATTCTCAACTTGTATCACCTCGCCATTTGACTGTGAAGGATCGCCAACTTGTAACCCCTCGCATTTGACTGTGTAGTGTCCCCAACTTGTAATACCTCGACATTTGACTGTGTAGAGTCACCACCTTGTTTCACCCCGGCATTGTACTGTGTATTATTTCGAACTTGTAGCACCTCGGCATTTGATTTTGTCGGGTTCCCAAATGTTAACCGCTCGGCATTTGATTATATAGGACGCCCAACATATAACCACTCTCATTTGAATGACTAGCGTTCAGATTTGACTGGTTAGGGACCCCAACTTGTAACCTCTCATCATTTAGTGTGTAGGGACCCCATTTTAAATCATATTGGCATTTGCCTGTGTAAGATTCACAATTTGTAATTTTCCAAATTTTAATCCCTCGGCATTTGACTGTGTAGGATTCTCAACTTGTAACCCCTTGGCATTTGAATGTCTAGGGTCCCCAACTTGTAACACCTCGGCATTTGACTGTGTAGAGTTCCAAACTTGCAACACCTCGGCATTTTATTTTGTAGGGTTCCCAAATTTTAACCGCTCGGCATTTGAATGTGTATGACTCCCAACTTGTAACCCCTTGGCAATTGAACGTCTAGCGTCCCGATTTGACTGTGTAGGTTCCCTAACTTGTTACACATCCGCATTTGGTCCTGTAGGGTCACCAACTTTAAACAACTCGTCACTTGACTGTGTAGATTCCCCAACTTGTAAAAGGTGATATCTGACACTTTATGCTAGAAATAACATTGAAGTTAACTTGATCTTTTTTGTTGCCAAAAGACATGCCTAGTAACAAAATAAAAGTGGTTAAATAGGGCGTATCTCTGCATACACAGCATATTTAGCTATATTTAACTGTTTTTGGAAAATGCACTACGATTTGGAACCAATTGGCAACGCACACATCAATAAAGTAATTAAATCAGGCATTGTGTTCTTTTTGTTGTCATAAAAATCCAAAATTAAAATTAATTAAGCGGTCGCAAAGTTTTATAAATAATTGTGTCCTCAGATTTGACATTTGTTTATATGTACTTGTTCTACTTTTAAGATGTATTTGATCCATACAGGACAACTTGTGGAGGCCATTCGAGAATGCAAGGAGAGCAAGAAATGCGACCCGGGCCTGGTGAAGCGGTTGGAAACCACGCAAAACCGCCTAGCAACGGCCTGTGACTTAGCCCTGCCTTACGTAGAACAGTCCGACCCTGACTATTATAACAGGTTCGTGATTGGTTAAACCCCATTAATACTGAATGGATCGACCAATATTGCCAAGCTCGAATTGCGACAAATATTGCTACCGCTTTTGCGACTGCGCTAGGGTTTTTAATTTGGGTCTAAATGGATTTCCATATAGTTTAAAAGAATGCACGTACCTTTATTAGCGCATGAGCAGCGACTAAACTGAGACCAACTGCGCCTATACTAGATTAACTTTCTATCGCATCGAGAGTGTTATGCGACCCTTATATCGTACGTTGCGATCCTCGGCGATTGCTGCAATTTTATGCGACTGACTAGCACGCTGATTACACCAAATGCAAGACTGAGAAGAGATTGTAACCTTTAATAAACCTTTTCAATACTTTGCAGACTGCTTTAAAACAAGCTCGTTACATTTGTTATGACAAGCAAATGACACTTTGGAACGGCGCCACCTGCAGCAGCGTCAAGAGTTATGAGAACGCTGAATATAGGAAGCACGAAGGATTAACTCTGCATGACCTTATGAATATGTATGACATCCTAATACTTTTTAATAAGTGCCACCCTTGCCCTGAACCTTGCCTTAACTGCTTGTAGATATGAGGGAAAATACATATGTGTTTGCAGTCTTTGTTTTCGTACCGTTTTATTAAGTACGCTGCAGCAGCAAGAACATGTATGGTTATTATTGGGACATCCAACTGTTGTCACCTACATCGTGAAGGAACTTACCAGACAGCTGCCAATCATTGCTGGCAGGTCTGAATATACGAAAATTGCCTTGACCTTACATTGCTTTGCTGATCAGGACAGAGTAACATCAATATGTATAATTATTGCCTGCTGCCACGTTTTGTATAGAATGTAAAATGTGGCATACATATAGAAACGATAAAAAATCAAATAGGTACCATACCTTAATTTATACCTGCCCTGATCTGCTCTGATGCAGCTACAATATGAAAACTTTAAGATCCCTAACTTGTTACCCCTCGGCATTTCACAGTGTAGGGTCCCTAACTTGTAAACAAACACTCGGTATTTTACTGTGTAGGGTTTCCAAATTTTCACCTCTGGGCATTTGACACGGTAGGGTTCCCATCTTGTAGGCCCTCTGCATTTGTCTGTGTCTTGTCTTCGACTTTTACCCCTTTGCTCATTTTACAATGCATATTTGAGTCCCAGTAAGGGCGAAAAGTTTCATATAGAGATAACATTCTTGCACCTGTGATTCTACCCAGAAATTAAGATAGAATATAGACAGACCATAGACAGTTAGATATATAGATAGCAAGCGACACTGTCCAGAGTAATGACAGCTGGATTTCAGAAGCATACAGGATTGGCCCTGTATGACATTGACTACTCGTGGTCAGTTATTCATGCCTAGAAAGAAGTAATGCGGGTACAGAACAAATATTATGTCTTAGGATACTAAACGCTTCAAATGTTTACATTAATATTAATATATGTTGTAATAACAGGATGTTCATTTAGTGTGTAATTCAGATATTCATAAAATGCAGAATTATGAATGATCTATGCAGCGTACCAGTATCACTCATTTGACTCAAGGCAACGTTCGCAATGTGGATCAAACTGCTGTTAGAACGAGTCTTGTCCTGACTTTGAATCATCTACTGGGCCAATGTATTTGCGATATCCCACGCGGAGCCTTCTGCGGCTCTGAACCAGAGTATGTAATCACGTAGGTCAATCGTATCATCTCAGCATCCCAGTTTAAACCTACCACTCACGTTCGAAGAGGAATGACGCACTTGGGATTGTAAGGTTCAGATCACAGGGGCGTAAGAGGTAGTACCTGTAGTTAATTTTAAAATTAGTTTATTTTGGTCGAATCTGGTAACATGTATGAACATGTATTTTAGATCTAACTTAAGTTATAAAGTTATATAGTTATAAAGAAAGTATTTAATGTTTAATATAATGAGTTCTATTATTGGATGTTAGTGACTCTGATGTAATTTTTGTTCAAATGTATAATCTATATTTTAGAAGAGGTGTTTATTTACAACTGAGTATTTGCCTGATTAATGTTGCTCATGCGCAAAACACTTATTGCTGACTTCACGAAATTTTCTTCTTTTTTTAAAGCCGTAAACATAGCCATTGTTGCTGTTTTCACGGCATATAATTAATATGCTTGTTTTACGGCAGTGTTAGTGCTAGTAAAGTTTAAAATAAGTTATCTGCATTTCATTTGGTTGTGTTTTATTATTGTAGAGTGTACCAATAATAAAATCCTGACTGTTCTAATACGAGTTCGATGGGTGGGGAGAGTAATTTTGTACACGTTTGTTGTAACAGCTTTGAATGGAAAAGTAAATATTATCATAAATTACTATCACTTATAGTTTAAAATGTTTGTTGCAAGTTCGAAACATTCTAAACATCAACTGGAAGTAATAAGGATAGTCTTTAGAATGTAATATTTTGTTTTCAACAATAGTGATGTTTAAGAAGTCTGCATAGGTCAGTTGTAGAGCAGCCGCTTGCAGATCGGGAAGCCCACGGTTCAACCCTTAGCCGACTGAAACTAAAACCGTGAAAATGGCTTCCCTTGATGGTGCTCACATATATTTGAAAGTTAGAAAGACGACTGATTATAAGTTGTCAGGATTATATGACCGGCCTAGTTTCAGTCCCTGGTGCACCATATACATGTAATTCTATTTTAATTTTATTATTAATGCATTAACCAAATGAATATTGAAACAGTAAACGATCCTTAAAATAGACAAGTTTGTTTGCTCACTTTGAAATTCTGCACAAGGAGCAATGCTAGTCAGTATGTGACCAACTTCTTAGAAAAGTACATTATATCATATTAATCATGCCTATATATCTTCTGAAAAAAATGTTTAAATAACCAAACGATGTATTAAAATAAAGAAATTTTAATTGTTATGAAACAATGCTTTAAAACGATTATTATTTGGATACATTTTATAGTGTAATATCAGCCTTTAAATCCCGCTATTTGTGTACGAAAAACGACTTTTTATACGGGATATTTTAAGATACAAAACCTTACGTTTGGCAATTAGACAGTGTATTCTTAATTGTATTTTGTGATAAATGTTTATCAATTATTTGTACACATATGGTGTACTTTGTTTTTACCATGCTATATATAATTGTACACTGCTAATGGAGCATGCTGCCAATTTGCCAACAAAGTTTTATTGATTGTTTTTCAATTGTTTGTCTCCTTTCAAAGTTAAAACTTACTGTTATATTTTAGAATACAATAATAAAATCGTAACTGCGATTGTTATTTTTACTTTCAATGAATTTCTTAATTTCTTTAAGTAAAGTACCCGTGTATAACTTAAAATAGTTTACCCGTGTATAACTTTAAGTAGTATACCCGTGTATATCTTAAAATAGTTTACCAGTGTATAACTTAAAATAGTTTACCCTTGTATAACTTAAAATAGTTTACCCGTGTATAACTTTAAGTAGTATACCCGTGTATATCTTAAAATAGTTTACCAGTGTATAACTTAAAATAGTTTACCCTTGTATAACTTAAAATAGTTTACCCGTGTATAACTTAAAATAGTTTACCCATGTATAATTTTAAGTAGTATACCCGTGTATAACTTAAAATAGTTTACCAGTGTATAACTTAAAATAGTTTACCCGTGTATAACTTAAAATAGTTTACCCGTGTATAACTTAAAATAGTTTACCCATGTATAATTTTAAGTAGTATACCCGTGTATAACTTAAAATAGTTTACCCGTGTATAACTTAAAATAGTTTACCCGTGTATAATTTTAAGTAGTATACCCGTGTATAACTTAAAATAGTTTACCAGTGTATAACTTAAAATAGTTTACCCTTGTATAACTTAAAATAGTTTACCCGTGTATAATTTTAAGTAGTTTATCCAAGTATAACTCAAAATATTTTACACGCGCACATTTTATGAAGTTTAACAATGCACAATTATTTTTAGCAGTTTATCCATGTATAATTTTAAGCAGTTTACCCATTAAGCAGTTTACCCATGTATAATTTTGAGTAATTTACCCATTAAGCAGTTTCCCCATGTATAATTTTGAGTAATTTACCCATTAAGCAGTTTATCCATGTATAATTTAAAGCAGTTTTCCCATGTATAATTTTAAGCAGTTTCCCCATGTATAATTTTAAGTATAATTTTAAGCAGTTTCCCCATGTATAATTTTAAGCAGTTTACCCATTAAGCAGTTTACCCATGTATAATTTTGAGTAATTTACCCATTAAGCAGTTTATCCATGTATAATTTAAAGCAGTTTTCCCATGTATAATTTTAAGCAGTTTCCCCATGTATAATTTTAAGCAGTTTCCCCATGTATAATTTTAAGCAGTTTCCCCATGTATAATTTTAAGCAGTTTCCCCATGTATAATTTTAAGCAGTTTACCCATGTATAATTTTAAGCAGTTTCCCCATGTATAATTTTAAGCAGTTTACCTATTAAGCAGTTTACCCATGTATAATTTTGAGTAATTTACCCATCTATAACTTTAAGTAGTTTACCCGTGTATAACTTTAATTAGTTTAACTATGTATTATTTTAAGTAGTTATTACCCATGCATGACTTAAAGTAGTTTACACGGGCAGGTCTTTAATTTGTTAACAAATGCACAACTTTAAGTAGTTTACCCATGCATAACTTCATGCTATGTAAACCTATCAAGAATGTTCATCCACAATAATAACTAGAACCTCAATAATCACTTATAATAAACCTGTATCAAGCAGCACGTGTACATGGTTTGTATACTTAAAAACATAAGTACATAACTATAACCATTATTCTAAGTAATAAATAGCAACGTGAACAATCATAAAATAGCTGCAAGAATTATTCTGTACACATACAGGCATGCTTTACAGAAGAAAATGATAACATATCACTTACCTAAGTTATACAAAGAAAATTACCCAATATGCAATCAAGCAAGTTCTTCAGCCTATATTTGTAAGTATATGTATGCCCCTCTTATATTAGGAAATAATTAAGCTAGTTCTGGATTTTTGTGGTAGTTATAGTTAAACATTAGCATATGCATTGCACATATTAAGATGTAGTATCTGTTTTTGTATTTTATATAAGTGCCATTTACATATTGAATTATGTAATGACTATATATATATATTAAAACATATCACGAATAACCTTCATGTAATACAGTTTTTATGGTACTGTTATCATAGACCAGTTTTGTTAATTCCCATACTTTGTTAAAGAGTCGTTAATTAAAATACAATAAATAGAAACAAAAAAAGTGGCCAAACCAGATTTAGCATTGACAAAATGTTTTTGGATGTAAGGGAACATGAGCGAATACAAAAAGCAGAACAGAACATAAATTTATTTTGATCTGTGCGAAGTAACAATGCAATTTAAACATATCAAACATAAACATTTAGTATTTAAACAACTTCAATTTTCGGGTGAGGATGTTTAATTCATTAAAAACGCTACACAAATTTATTTCTTATATTAACTGATATTTCTGATATTAATCAAGCATTAATAATGGCCGAAATGCGCCACGTTCATGCGCCAATAACTTTTCTTCCCCGCTGCTTGCTGAAATATCTGAAAAAATTTGGTTCACTTTAAATGTACTTTATTCAGATAAGTTAACTGAAACAAATACCAGTTCGATTTATTTAACAGAAATCATAACAAAGGTATACAGGTAGTTATAAAAAAAATACAAGCCTGTATTTAAATAGAAGTATATTATAGGCACAAACCTCTCTGTTACTTCTTTTTGTGGAAGCCCGCTCATTTTGATCTTTTGATCATTCATCTATCAAGACATTACAGTCTCACTCATCCAGACGCTATAGTCTCTCTTGAAAACAGTGTCACCACTCGCGCTTTCGAGTTAATCACGACTTACAGCGTCACTATTAATCTATCGCTCCACAATCGGGTTATTGCGTCACTGTCGAGTTATATTGTCACTATCGCTCCACTATTGCATTATTGCGTAATTATCGAGCTATTGCAACACTATCAACTTATTGAGCCAATGTTGAGCTATCGCTCCACTATCGAGTTATCGCATCAATAACGAGCTACTGAGCCATTATCAAGTTATTGCGCCACTTGCGAGCTAAAGCGCCACTTGCGAGCTGTAGGGCCATTATCGGGTTATTGCGCCACTATCTAGCTATCGCTGTGATACAAGTAAACAATTCCGATTTTAAATGAGCAAATCTGCCTCATGCATCACATTGCTAAGAAGTCTATCGATGCAGTTTTGGCTTTGTAAATAAGATAATCTTCTTCAGCTGCTTGTTCAAGTCTCAAATGAAACTTATATTATTACAAAACCAAATATTGAGAAAACTTCTGTAATTTGTATCTGTTTTTACATGTTGTTGTTTTCTTGTCTTGTCGATCTGACCTGTGTGGGCATTGAGATACATAGGACATATTTTAATATCTAAATAGTTAAAATTTGTAATACCGAATTAAACATATTTCATAAAGTACAAGTACAATTTTATAGTACAATTTTATAATATAAAAAGAAATATAAGTTGTATACATAGAAGAATATATCATATATATATTTTTTGGATATCTTTAACAATCAAAACAAACATTTTGAAAAAAAACATGTGTTTAACAAAACAAACGAAATAACTCGAACTAGCAGTTTTTGGTTTCTATGGATTATGATTTACTATTAGATTATTAGCTCAGGTGATCGTAGAGCATTTATCAATGCCATTGTTTACCAATTAAGAACTTTAGACCCAGGTCTGAAAGGACATAATGCTATACCTTAAAAGATTGAACAATTTCTATTATTATTTTTGTTAAACTTTAGACACAGAGTAATGATATATGTCAAAATTATATATGAGACGGTCTGTGCTTATTTTGAGGATGAAAATCCATATGTAACTTTAAAAATCACGGCTAGCCCCATGTTTTGTGAACCTGAAACATTTCACGTCTACATACATGTTTGTATAAAGTTAAATTGTTATACTACCGAAAATTATCTTATGTATTGTATGACTTTTGTTTTTAAAACATAGGCTCATAACCGTCTCTTGCGATAAAACAACGTTCTTTTTTGTGGACCTTCCAAGAAATTAAGCACTAATGTCCACATTAAGTACCTCTATACAGAAAAGATCAAATCTGGCATCATCTGACCGGTGCAGTAGTGCTGTTGTAAGTACTGCACCTACTTTGTATTGCCTTATAGACTTTTCATATGGGTTTTTGTACATGTATGTCGGTCCTATGTACAACACATGCAATGTATTTGAGATAGCTATAAGCATGGGTTCAGTGCATTTTTATGTTTTATATATTTTCCCTTGCCCTTTTTTCACAGCCGGCTTGGTCATTTGGTTTCTTTCGTTTTTTTAATAAAATTCTAGATGCACATGAGTGATATAAGTCTAAAGCTAAGGTGAATAAAGAACTGGGATTTTTAAAGATTAAAAAATTTGTCGCATATTCCGAGAAAATATTTCCTCACAATTTGATGTTTAACGCCTTATTATGTACAGAGACATGTACCACAATGCAAACATAAATGTGATCTTTTACCAATACATATCTATCAAAAAGTTGTTTTTTTTACAAACACTCATAACAAAAATAGTTGACACTGTGATCAATTGGACGAAGTCTGACCAGAGACCCTTGTTTGAGTTGGGTTGACCTCTTGAAAATGGCAATTGGCCCAAAATTTTAGTGTGTGTGGTTTTAGACAAGATTTCTCTATGGAACAATTTACAACATTGTGATTGTATTTAATTTCATGCTCTCAACTGTGTAAATTACTATATGTTAGAATCAACAAGTTGTAACTTTATCCCTTAAACAATTAAAAAAGAATGTTACATAAAATAGGCAACAAGTACTTACGAGTCAAAACTGTCATCCATCTTTTTGTGTCAAATAATTCTTAATTACATCTATACATATTGTTTTCTCTTGGTGGTACAAAAAAATGTTGTACTTCCAATGCAAACGTACGGCTGCCACTTGTATACATATAATTAAAACTAATGCAAACATTATATATTAGTGGACCAACATTGCAAAAACCACAAATATAAGTTTGAGAAAATGTTAGCAGGGTAGCTTTTACAATACACACAATCAACTGTCTGCTTAGTATTTTAAGTTGTCTTATATAATAATCTCAGCATGTGATTTACTAGCAAGAAAGAATAGAACAAGTTCGTTAAAAAATGCACTATCACAAGCAACATGAGCTTTACTAACAAGAAAGTATAATATAAAATATTAAAAATATATTCATAACATAAATAACGTTTAAAAATATGTAGAATTGTCAACAACAAAATTTAGACACTTGTTTAAATTAAAAATAAGTAAGATTTTATTTGCAGAGATAAGCATCGTGCTTATTTATAGATTTAGAAAGAATGAACATTTGGAGTGATACTTTTCGCAGTTTGTACTGCCTTGCAATATAGCTAGTGTTCAAAATCAGATATACTTAGATTCAAATATAAGGTAAATGAAGGTAAACTCTCAGACACCACCTTTAAAGAAGTCTCCTATAATAATCTCAACACGAGCTTTACTAACAAGAAAGTATAATACAAGTTAATTAGAAATAATCATTATCACAGGCGACATGTGCTTTACTAAGAAGACAAGTTAATTAAAAAATAATCATTTCCACAAGCAACATGTGTTGTACTGACAAACAAGCACAAGTTAATTAAAAAGTTCCTTAACTCAAGCAATGTTTAAAAATATGTAGAACTATCTAAAACAAATTATAAAGTTTAAACTAAAAATAAAAAAGGTTTTTAACTTATATAAACCCATCTAGACTGTCTATTTGCCTGGGTAGAACCAGTACTCAGGTAGTTACCATTAGGATGATGTACAGTAAATGGTCTTGCCAAGGACAATGTTCAATTGGTGATTCAAATCCCAGCATCTTTATCAATAGTCCATGGAAACTAACATCATTTAAACAATTTGATATCTCATTAACAATTAATTAATAAACGATCAGTTACCAGCAGATCATCTAATTTTAAATGAAGCTTTAATCAAAGTTAAAAAAACAACATGAAACAGATTTGATCACATAAACAATACATGCATTCAGTAGCCATTGCACATAAACTAATTTTATCTTCCAAAACATCATTCTTTAATACTCTGAAATATATTCAATTAATACACTATTATATAAAACAGTTTTCAAAAAAGTACATAAAAAACAAATTAATTCACGTAGCTATAAGTTTAACATTGAGCTGCACTCACGGGTCTGGTCTTGTTTACACTTTTAAACTTTAAAATTAAATTAAGCAGGTGAGAACAAACACTATAAAAGCTAACTTTAGGCCTTAATGCCAACATAAATACTAACAAAGTAGAGCAGGTTTACCACTGTAATGTTTTTGATATTTATATTTCAAAAGGAGTAGCCTATGTGAAACACTGCCTAGCACAGTGGATAATGTAACTGCTTACAAAGATATAGAACACTGATTTGAGCCCCACAAATATACAAATATTTATCATCTCAGCTTCATAAGCACATATAAACTATGATACAATCATGATTATTACGTGTTTGATGCCAGAATTCAGGTAAATACATGTGCCAGCTGCCATTGTATAGATTAACTTGCCCACATTCGGAGCAGATGAAATAATTATCTTACAGCAATGACGACATTCAATGTTAAATTTTAAAAATAGCCTAATTAATCATACTCTTAAGCAAGCAAAGATTGTAAAGTAACGAAAGCAACAATATATTTTAAATAAAATTTGTATAAAGGCATTGTATATACAAAAATAAACTCAGAATAAAGGTTTATATGGAAAGCCAAAATAAATTTGTAAAGATATTACACTTGCACCACGATCGAACATACATAATTCCTGTTCTAAATCCTACACACTATCCACTAGACCTCAGTTCTTCTCTTTGAATTGTTGTAAATAGTTCAATCCCTGATAACTCTCAGCTTATCAAATGATCAAGAAGTCAATATTAATAAAGGAAAAAGTACACACACACGCTCGCACACACACACACATATATTTATATATAAGTCAATTTAAATACTGGTCATAAAATATTTATATGGGATCTATATTAATAAAGTCTGTATTATTTATATAATTAAATTATCTCCTACCCATTAGTTACAGCATTTTCAAGCACAGTGTCCCATGAATTTACAACAATTACTTTGGTTATTTAATTTTAATAAGATTTGTTGTTCATTTCTGCTCCTTGAAGCACTGTGACAATCTGATTGACTCTCTTACATGAACAAGATCATATAAAAGGTACTATGTTAAATGTGAAAAAATGTATATGTTCATTTAACCGAAAACAAATATGACTTTATTTAGTTAACCATCTTCATTTCAGAAGCCTTAATTGAGTATATTTCTAATATGTTAGAGAACTTTATCTTTACAACAACAAATGATTTAAAACATTGACGTGACAAAGAAATGAGTCTTGATTAAATATTGCATGGTTACAATAGTAAACAGTTAAATGCATAAAACAACACAATTAAATACATATGAATTAATAGTAATTTACAGGACTTTCTTGGCACATTATGAAGGTGATCTTTTAACAGGTTTTTAATTGGACAGACATCTTTTCTTAAAATGGTTGATTAAGACAAAAATAATAGTGATATTTTTGTGTGTTTATTTTTGTTTCTAAATGAAACCGAGATCAAATTTCTCCTGATAATAAGTGCCACTTTCAGTACATTAAATCTCTCACTCATCAAACAATCAATTAGACAATCATACAATATATATGAATATATATTATAATTATTATTACAATTATTACATATTATTATTATTGTAATAATTATAATAGGAAATGTTGAATGATTTACTACATGCATGTAATTTGTAAACTACTGGTTGCTATGTCATTGCCTTTACCTTACCAAATGATATTATTTGAAATGAGTTTTTTATGCATCCCTGAAGATTTTATTTAAAGTCTCATCTGTGACAAGATGAATCTTCAAAATAGTAATTGAGAAGCATAAAAGCATATTTTTTTTAATTAACCTAAGCTTTAATATTTCAAATTTAAGTCTTTACATGCTGGGCACTTTATTGAACCTATGAACATAAACAAAAACCACCCCTAACAGCATTTCCAGCAAGTAAAGGGTTACGCCGTAACCAGCTATATTTGAAAATAACCCAGCAGCAAAAAGTACAAATTCTGATCAGAGAGCTCCCAGCAGGGATCTACACTATTTGCAAAAAGCTATGGTTAAATAGTTCATTGCATAGTTATTTGCTTTACAATAACCTTTCTAGGAAAAGTATTGTGCATCAAAATACAAACACATTATACGGCATAAGTGTGTACAATCATCATGTAATGTCAAGAGCAAGAAAAGAAAAAAGACGACATCATACATGCGAACTAAGGTTCAAAATGAGGGGAGTTGAAAATGAGGGGGAGTTTTACACATTTTTACAAATCTCCCTACTTGGAAAAAGGTTCTCCTTTATATGAAAATAACAAATCTCGCACTTTGCTAGTGAAAATCTCCCACTTTGGCTCCATAAAAAGGTCACATGTTTGCACATGAGACAATACAACTTTTTCAAGCACAGTGTCCCATGAACTGTCAATAATCACATTTGATGTTTAATTTTAATAAAATATCTTGTTCTTTTCTGTTCCTTGAAGCACTGTGACAACCTGATTGACTTTCTTGCTTGATTTCTAACATGAACATACAAAATGTACTATGTACAATGCAAAAATATATACTAGGGAAAAAAAGACATTAAACTTTATAGCCGATACAAAGTTAATTTTATTTAAACTTTACAAAACCTCTGCTAAAATAAAATATACCACAATTGCTAGGGAATATGATACACTAAACAGTGTCCAAAAAAAGCATGCTCAGAGTCACTAGAAACAGAGTTTTGGAATGCACGTGCTGCACTTGCAGCGCTGCTAACCTCATGAAATAATTGAATATAGATCGGTAATTACGTTTCTTTTTTCCCCTAAGTATATACCTTCATCTTACTGAAAACACGTATGTTGACTGACTATCCTTACTTAACAATCACCTTTATTTTTAGAAGTCTTACTTAGCATATTTTTAATATGTCAGAGAACTTAAACTTTACAACAACAAATGATTTTAAAAAAAATCAGGTAAAAAAATGTACACAGGGTTACACTAATAAACAGATAAACACATAAAACACTACAATTAAATACATATGCATTAATAATAATTTGCAGGACACTCTTGACACATATGATGGTGATCTTTAACAGGTATCTTATTGGTCTTTTCTTAAAATGACTGATTAAGGCAAAAATAATAGTGATATTTTTTGTGTTTATTTTTGTTTCTCCATGAAACTGAGATCAAATTTCTCCTGATAATAAAAGCCACTTTCAGTGCATTTAATCACTCACTTATCAAACAATCAATTAAACAATCTTACAATATATATATATATATATATAAGACCTAAAATGACCCCGTTCTTCCATGGATATTTTGTGGTTTTTTTAATTAGATTTCTCCAGGGTGCATCTAGCTAACGATGCTTGTAAGCAATGAGTAAACGAAGAGGTGCAAGTGTTCTACCTCAGAGAGACAAGTTTCCCACGTTGAGGAATTACAAGGGGAGGTTAGTCAGGTTACTGTGGCAAAATTCAAACTTTACTTTGTTGCAGCCCCAGGCAGAACAGGATTTTGATCTAAGTCAAGTGCTGAAATGACAAAAAACATATCATCAGTTACAAGTAGCTATAGCTGTTACTAGCAATTACAATGCACGAAGTGAATATAACTGGTTTAGCCCTTATCATGTTACAGTTTGATGGTCTTAGAAACTTTACTGTGATGATTTTAACCTCTGGTTTATATAACATTGAGAAATGGAAACATATAAGTGCATGTTTGTATGGGATGTATGGTATATGAGAAAAATATATGGCATATTAAAAAAATAAACAGTAAGCCTTACATTTAACATAACAAATAAAAATGTGATTGAGTGTGAATATATAATTTTGTTTATACTTGACACAGACACAATTATGGACCAATTTGATACTCTTGGCTATTGATAGTGGAGTAAGACCCGAAACAAATATCTTGATTGCACCATAGGAAAACTGCAAGTCAGCTGGACGCCTAGATGAAAGTTCCAATCCCAAAGGCAACTTGTGTCCACAGAGTACGACGCTATGAATTTTCCAATCAACCACCCCTAATGCACCCCTTCAACATAGATTTCGCAATATTGTGTATAGGCTTTGAAACTAATACTAATAAGTAAATAGGAAAAGGTCCTATCAAATATTTTCACAGATATTTAAATTTACTCTACCTCTAGACAAAGGCATACAGGGTAAACATAAATGTGACAAAAACACAGAGACAAGGCATAACACACAAAAAGAAAAACCATCAGTTACCGCCTTGGAACAGACAGTCGGCAAAAGGACCGTCATAAGCATTGTCATAAATATTTATTTCTGTAGCCTAGATACTTTAAAATAGCCATAAGAGGTCACTAAATAGAGGCTCCTTTAGTATGATGTCAGTTAGAATCTAATCAGGGCCTCAAGTTTTTACATTTGCTCCATTTAATGACACTGCCAGTCTGCAGTAGACTGTTTCTAGAACTAGGGTGCGATTCTGTGTCAGAATCTTTGTCCAAAAAGAGAGGGATGTTACATAATTTAACTGTTGGTTTATTCAGAGAGCAGTTTATAACTACAGTGTCGCAAAGACGGTTATCCTCCCCTGAAAGCATGCACCGTAATTTTTGCATAGTAATGCTGCACATTTTTAATGCAATGACCAGTACAGGTCTAAATGGATCAGTCCATTATTGAGCATAGGAGTGCAGTTATTTTGCATTTTTATAATTCTAAAATGTCTAAGTTTTGTTTTACACCAAATTGCATAAAATTATTTTAATTACAGCAAATACAATCACTAGACAAATATAAATACATTAAAATACCAACAACAACAGAAAACTGTCCTGGGGTACTACTTCCGGTGCACATTTACACTTAACCTCCCCTTCTAACCCTGATAAAATACAGGTCCTCATTCGTCAAACGGCGTTCTATTTTTTTTATTTCTTTATGTCTGTAACTTTTATGAAAAGATGGTAAAAACAAGATACTTTGGTTTATTTCTTTTTTACATAAAAATGTACATAGACACTCACTCTCTACCCCCTTCCTTACGAAAGATAGATTACATAGAAATGCTCGTCGGTATATCCTTCTATGTTCGGACTGCACGCTTAAAAATTGAGATTACCTATTAGCAACATAATAGTCCATAGTCAGAAAAAGTTTGTTCTGAACAGTCTATCGAGTATGCATGGTAACATCTGACTTAAATGCAATGTAAAGATACATTACCGATTTATGTAAAGTCCCGCAATTCTAAAAAATAGCATTTCCGGTGCTTCCAGTGTGCAGGAATGCTTTTATAGCATATCTGAAGTGTTTGTGGTGAAGAGTTTAAGATTCAGGATAGGAGGGTTTCAAATTCAATCCCTTGCCCCGTCACGATAAGTTTTCAAAAGGATCTTAAATTAAATTAAAGATTCGGATGTTTAATTCACTTGCATACAAGAAACGTTCAATGGACCCGGGATCGGAGGGTTCTGGGTTCAAACCCTAGAACTGAATGAGATTTATTTCTTTTCAAGACCTTTATTACACGAACATTTTTCCAAAATAAACAGAATATGTTCGGACTTATTATTACGTCCTTACACCCATATTTACTAGAAAGTAATATCCTTCTTGGATAATAAGATAAATTATTTTTGTAGTTATTTCTTTCTTCTATTGAATGATATGTATCACCTTTCACTTGACAGCAACTTATGTATTCTTAATGTCATCTCAGTGCGTAATTATAAACTTGTGAGAAGAAGGTTAAGTTTAGGAAATTTTTAACATTGTTGTTTGTATACATAATACTATGCTCCAGAAAAATACAATTAAGTTTAGGAAATATTAATCATTTTTATTTGTATACATAATACTGTGTTCCAGAAAAATACTATCTGAACAATAATTATTTGTGCAATGTGGGGCTTCTGCACATGAGGATATTTTTGCTTGTACACTTAAGTTTTATTGTTAATTATATTTATTTTGTCACTTTTTTTTCTACATATGTAACCTTTTGGAAGACCTATTAAATGATGTCGGCTTTTGCTTTTATTTTGTTTTAAACCATTCTATGGTCCTTTACGTGATACATACTTTTTCTCGAGATTTTTATATTATACTGAAAATCAAAACCTTTAAAAAAAACTTCCCTGATATGTCTTGAATACTTGCTCCCATATTGCTTTAACATGTTTTCCTTTCAGTTTTCCTTCCAGTTTTTGCATCTCCTTTGATGCTTCGTATCCAACGACTTATCTTGTAGTGTTGTAATACATGCCGGTGTTAAGAAGTAGTACCACGATGATACAAGAAAAACATTGATGTAAATCATCGAAGGACATTCAGTATATGTTTATAATGATAATCAGTTAACTAATAAACTACAAAGCCGGAAATTCGATGTGTGCTTCGTCTTAAAGTGTGCTGAAAGCATGGTCGAACAGTTGGCTTTCACATGGACATGATATGTGCTGCACTATTTGTATTGAATATTGTCTATATGAATCAAACAACTAATTTAATAATGCAACTAATCGTTTAAGAAACTCATTTAAGAAATATTGAACAAATAACAATCTAAAAAAGTATGTTCTGTGGTAAGAAGTTGAAGTGATTACTGCCTAAAAACCACCTTGTAACAACTTGGCCATTCCTATGAAATAGACATGTCTGGATACCGCAGAGGAATTATGAATGGCAAGATAACTACAGCAACACTACAGCAACAGACCATTGCCAATATCTAGTGTATTTCATAAAAGGTGCTGCGCATTCAGTATGGAAGCCAATTAAGCCTTCCTCTTAGTTTGTATAAGGTGGAAGCAGTTTCTCAGGTAGATGGTTCACATAGCATTTATTGTTCAGATGGATAAAAGCCTAGCTAGTTTTGGGAAGGTCTTTGAGTAGATGTAAGAATGCCAGCAAAGGATCACTTATTATGTTTCTGGAGGTTCAAACATGTGAAAATGGAAAGGTAAAACAGGAGAAGCAAACACTTACAGGGGTCAATCGATTCAATATCAGGTTGATATTGGTCCTTGAGGATATTCAGAGCGGGCTTTATTTTGCTTGCGTAGCTATAAATGCTCTGCTCTGGTTTACTTTTATCATCCAGAGCTCCATGAAGAAGACCCAGTACAAGTCCATTTCCTGTGTCCGGGTTCATGTCACACACGACAGACCCACTGTCACCATCTTTGGAAAATCTTTGTGCTTCACTGAGAGCACAAGCTCCTTGAAACATATAAAAGAATACCATATTGGTTAGTAGACCATAGTAAGAATGTGGGTAACAAGACAACCATGTCATGCAAAACATCAGATGGTCATTGCTAGCAGATGCAGGGTAATTTTTGACAGTGTCATTTACATATGTAGATTGCATATGTGAACGAGAAAAATCAGTTACTGAAATTTTTTCAACCGATTACCTAATAAAATTAATCATTATCAATTAATAATGTAGGGATTGAATTAATTTATCCATCCCAGCCTTTGTTTCTTTATATCTATATACATTACACTAACACAAAAATATCCTTATAGTAACATCCACACTGTAACTTCAGTTTTTAAAGCAATGAAATATAATGGAAAATATACAGAAGCAATACCAAAATTACCTTCAAGACTACAATTTTCAGGAACATCTATAGCACTCTCAGCGGAGATTAGAAACACATTTGGTGGGAGCTGATCACGACCTTCAGACTTCAGCTGGTAATTGTCACATGAAATCCATCCCTTTGTCTGAGAGGAAGCTCCAACCTGGTATACGTATCTACCAAGATATGCGCCTTCTTGATAAAACTGCCACTTCGCGGAAGACTCTTACTTCCTCAACACATTTCAAGTGTTTAGAAATCAACTTAGGCTCCATCACTTGCACCAAGGCAATGTCTGCTCTGTCGTGGGACTGCTTCAACAAGCCAAAAGGCTCATATGTCATAATTTTTTGTTTGTGTCTTTTAACTGACACCTCTTCTTTACAATCCTTAAAACAATGGTGACAAGATATAAAATGGACCGTTTTTTGGTCACTTCCATTGGTCTTTACATCAACAAAGCATCCCAAACTGCTGTAATCATACTTTTCTTTTTCTGACATCCAAACTTTCTTTTCTGCTCTAATACGGTCTCCCTGCATAACTGCGTCACCTCCTGCTAATTGTCTGCATATAGGTTCAAAAACTTCAGCTTTGTATGGAAATAAATTGCTGAAAATAAAACAGCAGAAAAGTATTCTAACAATAAAGTGTAAATGTGTATGTCTGTGTATATCAGATTAGGATAAAATGGCTGCAATAGCAGAGAAAATGGAAACTTCTGTAACCATCTGTAGCAGGTCTCTTCTTGAAAAAAATCAAATGTTAATATTTTCTTCTCACTGTCTCTTCCTTTCTGCCCCTCACTCTTTCTCACTTTTCTCTCCAAATGTATACCTAAAGTTTAATTTACTGGCTATACAAATTGTTAATCAAACAAAACTTCAAGAGTCTGGAAACATACTTATACCTGACTATGACAATGATTAAAATGAATGATGCATCATGTTTATAAATTTAAAAAAATACTTAGGTGATTATTAATTCCCTTTAAAACTGCTGTAAAAAGATTCAACCCAACTAAATTTTCAAAACTAAACACCAAAAACCTTTTTGACTTCATACTGCAACTCATCCAAAGTCACATAAAAAGACGAAAATAAAGTGTAGAAATAATTACCCATAAGGTCCCAGGAGTTCTTCAATTTCATCCTTTTGTTTCTCACTGATAGCCGACTTGACATGAATAACAAGTTCCCCAAATATTAGTGCCACAGCCCGTCACAAATGGTTCCCTGTGAATTAACCAAATTAAAATAAAACCAAAGCATGGCAATGTGCTTCGTGTATGAGAATCCCAACAAATTAAATTAATTTTACCAGCAATAGGCAGAGGTACAGCATACAAGTTAAAGGTACAGTGACAATAAAACAGTGTGGCAAGAATCAGAAAAATAAAAGTGCTGCAAGCACTGTGATATTCAGTGCATCAGAAAAAAAGTACAATTTTGATACAATGAGAACAAGTATAGACAAACCGTCTTACATACAGTCCAATCACGATACTATAAATGTTCATCTAAACAGACAAATTATTCATTCGATTGTAGAATCTGAAATATCATAACTATCCTCAGTGACATTGACAGCTGTCAGTCATTGTTATTACCATATGCCAGTTTCTACTTGACATAGCACATTTGACATTATTATTTTCATCATTATATTATAGAAATAAAATTAAAAGCAATCTTTCTGTTTATTGTAAATATATTAATAAAACTACATGTAATCATTATTATTTATATAAAATAGTAAACATTGATTCTCATTGTCGTAAACAACAAGAAATGTGACAAACAACCAGTGACTTTTTACTACATAAAATCAAGATAGTGCTTTGGTCGTAGTATGGTAAAATCGTGTAAAGCGTAACAGGGGATACCGATTTGCTGACCGAATGGCTTTATTTACCTTCACCTTTCAACTTTCAGCATACTGCTAGCAACTGAGTTCCTATCGAATATACAGGATTTATATCATTACTTGATTTAATAAATAAAGTGTCAACACCAAAGAGGGAACAACATACTTATTGTTTGTTGCAATCATAATTGCCGTGCCAATCATGGAAGCTGATGTCGGCACTCAAGCCGGTTTACCTCACGGAGGTGTGAACACATGGTGGCAGGTTTCAGTATTCGTAAAACTGTGACTTGTGCATAATTGGTTTAATGAACCATGACAATCATCAGATTGGCATAGTATTCCAGAGTATCGTGATCCAAACCATTGTTACCTTTTCTACATATGAAATACAGAAATACTGATAGAACCATAAAATGTATTAGTCGTAACACATACATTCCTTGGATTGTGATTCGAAGTATCGTAATTGGACTGTACTTATGTGTGAGATGAACTGTCCCTTCTCAACCTGTACAACCCAGCTATCAATGTAGTAGAAGTAGGAAGTTAAAAGTCAAGAACCAAGACCAGATGACATACATTAACACCTGAAAGGTACCTTGTGGTCTCTATTGCCATACTCTGGTTTGTCACACATACCACATTTCAGTGCTTGTTGTTTGTTTGTTTGTTTATTGGGTTTATCGTCCCACCAACAGTATTTCAGTTATCTGGAGACGGTGTCCGCTTGAAGCAGATATAGTGCTGCCTTCACTGTGTATAGCATGCCATGAACACCTGGCATGATACCACACCCAGTCACATTATCCTGACACCGGGCTAACCAGTCGTGGAACTACCCTTATATTTGCTGCTTGAGTGTTAGCGAGGGAGCTATACCACTACCATTTTTTAACGACTTTGGTATGTCGCGGCCCGGGATCGAACCCGGGGCCTCTCGTACCTGGACCTGACGCTCTACCGATTGCGCTACCAGGTCTGGTAGTGGTTGTTGTATTTCTATGTTTATAAATTTGAAGTTCATTTATTATAGTATTTTATAATCACATTTGCAGCTAGTTCAAAAAGGGTCGACATAACTAGTGTATATGAAGATGCACTGCTTCAGGGCGTTAACTGAGATGTTTCTCTTCATTCACATCCTATAGTGAAAATACTCATTTCTGTTGTGATATGATAATATATACTTATAAATCAAATATGAATTCAATCCACAGTAGTTCTTCAATTAAAAGAAATGAGAAGTCCAAAGAATGATAAACATATGGAAAAACAGTCAGGGCTAACATGTATGCATATTAGTATTCTTCAAATGATACGGTAAACAAAAACTTCCTACCACCACCGTACTGCCAAATGGTTCCATTGCAACCTGCCACATATTGCTACCCAGTTCAATGGTCAACCCTCACCTACTGCCACTCAGTCCAATGTCTACTGACCATCTACTGCCACCCTTTTCCATGGTCACCATCAACCTACTGCCACCCAATTCAATGGCTACCGCCCCTATTAGAAACATAGTTCCATGACAGCCACAAACCTCCTGACACACAGTTCTATGCCCACTGCCCATCTACTGCCAGCTAATTCCATGGCTACAACCCACCTAGTGCCACCCTGTTCCATGGCTACAACCCATCTACTGACACGACGGTTCCATGGTCACTACCAACCTGCAACCCAGTTCCATGGTTACATCCCATCTACTGCCATCCTGCTCCATGGCCACCACACAGCTAGTGCCAATTGGGTTCCTTGCCAACAACCCATCTACCGCCATCCTACTCCATGGCTTCCACACACCTAATGACAACATGTTCCTTGGCTACAACCCATCTACTGTCATCCAGCTCCAAGCCCACCACACACCTAGTGCAAATGGGTGCCATGGTTAACATCCATCTACTGCCACCATGTTCTAAGGCCATCACACACCTACTGCCTAACTAGTTCATGGTTACATCCCATCTACTATTACCTAGTTCCAGGGACACCACAATCCTACTGCCACACAGTTTAACGGCCAGTTCCCAACTACTGCCACCCAAATCTATGGCCACTGCCCATCTACTGCTAACTAGTTCCATTACCACAGCCCACCT
Organism: Sinonovacula constricta; assembly: GCA_007844125.1. Classification (NCBI taxonomy): domain Eukaryota; kingdom Metazoa; phylum Mollusca; class Bivalvia; order Cardiida; family Solecurtidae; genus Sinonovacula; species Sinonovacula constricta. The sequence continues at coordinate 33,033,155 of CM017571.1, forward strand.
ACTGACACCTATTTCCATGGCTACAACCCATCTAGTGCCACCCAGTAAAATGGCCACCACACACCTACTGCCACCCAGTTATATGGCAACAACCCTTCTAGTGTCACACAGTTCCACTACATGTACCAACCTACTGCCACCCAGTTCCATGGTTACAACGCATCTACTGCCATCCTGCTCCATGGCCACCACACACCTAGTGCTGCCCAGTTCCATGGCCACAACCCACCAAGTGCAACCCAGTTCCATGGCTTTAACCCATCTACTGCCACACAGTTCCATGGCTACAAACCATTTATTGCCACACAGTTCCAAGGCTACATCCAATCTAGTCAAACACCTCTATGGCTACAAACCATCTACTGCCACCCTGTTCCATGGCTTCAACCCACCTACTGCCACCCAGTTTCATGGCTACAACCCATCTACTGCCAGAGTTCCATAGCTACAACCCATCTAGTGCCACTCAGTTCCATGGCTACAACCAATCTACTGCCACCCAGTTCCATGGCAACAACCCATCTAGTGCCACCCAGTTCCACAGTTACAACCAATCTACTGCCACCCAGTTCCATGGCTTCAACCTATCTAGTGCCACCCAGTTCCATGGCTTCAACCCATCTAGTGCCACCCAGTTCCATGGTTACAACCTATCTACTGCCACCCAGTTCCATGGCTACAACCCATCTACTGCCACCCAGTTCTATGGCTTCAACCTATCTAGTGCCACCCAGTTCCATGGCTACAACCCATCTACTGCCAGACATCTATGGCTACAACACATCGCATGCCTACCAGTTCCATGGCTACAACCCATCTACTGCCACCCAGTTCCGTGGCTACAACCAATCTACTGCCAGAATTATATGGCTATAACCCATCTACTGCCACCCAGTTCTATGGCTACAATGCATCTAGTGCCACCCAGTTCCAAGGCTACAACCAATCTACTGCACCCAGTTCCATGGCTACAACCCATCTATTGCCACTCAGTTCCATGGTTACAACCCATCTAGTGCCACCCAGTTCCATGGCTACAACCCATCTAGTGCCACCCAGTTCTATGGCAACAACCCACCTACTGCCATCAACTTCAATGGCTACAACCCATCTACTGCCACCCAGTTCAATGGCTCAGCCCATCTAGCGCCACCCAGTTCCATTGCTACAACCCAACTACCACCACCTAGTTCCCTGGCTACAACCCATTTACTGCCACCCAGTTCCATGGCTACAACCTATCTACTGCCACCCAGTTCCATGGCTACAACCCATCTACTGCCACCCAGTTATATTGCTACAATCCATCTATTGCCGTCCAGTTCCATGGCCACATCACACCCAATGCCACCCGGATCTATGGCTACAACCCATCTACTGCTGCCCATTTCCATGGGTACAACCCATCTACTGCCACCCAGTTACATGGCTACAATCAATCCTTTGCTGCCCAGTTCTGTGGTCACTGCCCATCTACTGACACCTTGTTCCATGGTCACTGCCCATATACTGCCACCTTTCTTCACACTTACTTTAGCAGGTCCTGTTGTAATTCTTCAGGCAATGTAGGTGGCTCCTTGAAATCCTTGCATGTCAGGGGTGACAACCTTAACAGGGCATGGGTCACAAACTGAAGTCTGCGCATCCTCTCCAGAATCACCATCAGATTGGTTACCAAGGATTCCACACTGTTTATCAGTGGACTGACAGCAGACATACAATCCTTGAAGTATTTTTGGAAAGCTTTCTTGCGGGTCATTCGCAGATCAGTATACGATGGCATTGACTTTAAGAGTGATGGCTTTCTGAATGTAGATAAAATATATAAATAAATTTTGTACCTATCACACCTACACATAAAATAGTTATATGTTCTCCGCACAGGCAGCAATTATACCACAATTTGCAAAGATAAAAATGTTAAATAATGCTGGAATGAACCATTTATATCAGTTATCTCACCTTCATGCACAGCTAAAAATCATTAATGAAATAAATAAACTCTAATGAGTAATAAAGGAGGAGCTATTACCACAAAAAATGTATGGTCAATGTGTCCCATGTCATTACATGAACCTTCAAGCATATTAAAACTATATGAGAGAATGACATAGCAAGACAAAATTCACCTTCAGGGTTTTCCTCAAAATCCAGATTGTTTAGCAAGTAATGGTTCATAATAGATGGCTTCAGTCCTTTATCCTGGGCAATACAGTCTAGGACAAGACATTTTGTTTTCCGTGACAAAAAATCCTGCATCTTTTGTCTGAATGTAATAGTCAAGCTCTCCCTCAGATGTCTTTGAGGTTTCTTTCCCACCTGGTGTAGTGTAAATGAATATAAAGTAAATATATACATGACCAATAAACTGGAGAAGAGCTCATTAAATGGTCTTAAAAGGTTTCTTAAAATGAAAAAAACAAACAATGCAGAAAATTTCAAGTCCAATGAAAGATGAGCATGTGACAGACTTACCTTGAGATTGTGCCACAGGAGAAAGATCTAAAAGTGTATGCTCATTCTCATACCATCCATCTAAATGCTCTCTGAGAAAGTCCAATATATTGCCCTGTTTGGGTGCTCCCTTGATTGGAAGTAACTCTGCCAATGAACTGCTCCATTTGTTTCACCACGTCCATCACTGTCTTCTCTAGACCACTCTGCAGCAAATGACTCAGATTGCTCGTCCACTTATCCAAATTAGATATGTCTTCCATTTTGCAACACTCTTTTGTGTCTTTGCTGACAAAGTATGTATGTTGTTTGGGTAATGCTGTAAAAAGGTTGGAGTCTTTCGACTTCCTTCATTACCTAAATAATAGAAAATGTAATAGATGTTTACAGATGTACTTATAATACATATTGTTACTTTTAATATATGCTTATGTAGTAATAAACTCTTAAAATATTTTATGATATGGCTTGTGTGCTGATATATAATTTCAGCAGTGTGACTTCATATGCTAAATATGACGTTCTTATTTACAAAAGGACAGAGAATGACCTTAAATTCTTTGTGTCTTTTTTCCAGTCAAAGTTATGATTAAAAAAAGGTCAACTTAGGTTTCTGTACAATATTGTTTTCAGTCAACAAAAGTAATTTCTGGTTTACAAAGTATGTATTATAATCAATGACACAGCGCCGATAATTTACCCTAGCCCCCAAAAATAGAGCTTATGGGCAAATTGTCAGTGCTAAGCCCAGCTCTGCCATCTGGTATTGTCTACTGTCAATTCTCAATAATGAAAGAAAACTGCTTACTATATCACTGATGAAACTGTTTCATCAAGATCTGCACTATTACACTATTATAATCGGAATATACCTTGTCATTTTGCATATAGCTGTAACTAAACAAATATTAAAACATTTACTTTGATTTTTATAAATTATTACTAAATACAGCATAAAATGGCTAAAACAGATATGGCTTCAAAGGTAATGTTATACCAACAAATATCACATTTAAGTATTTACTTTACCTCTGATGATTTTCCAGGCAATACAATGATCACAATTGTGGACAGATCAACATCTTTTGTATGCTTTGGAAGTGCCAAAAATTCTTCCCATGAAGTGTCAACAGGCTCTGTTTTGTCTTCTTCGTCCACATCTTTGACCAAAAATTGGTTGATTTTGAAGAAATCTGAATCTTCATTTTTGTAAAAGACATATAACTCAAGTTCTGACTTCAAGGTTTTTCCGTTTCTAATAATAGAGTCGCGTTTTTCCTCACCCTGCTGAAAGGCATCTATGAAACTTGGCTGAACCTGAGACAAATAAATAGCAAAAGATATACAGTGGGTGAAATGGAAATGGACTCTTTTGTTAGATACTATTGAAGATAATCCAAAAAGAAGGTAGTCCTTTTAGTTGGAATTCTAAGACTTTATTGCCTCTCATTTTAGTGCAATTAAACACAGTGGAATTTCTAACTTTTGCATAAATACAAGTTTTAAATTCTATTGAAATATCTATAGAGATGTGTAATTTAAAAAAAAATTAGAATTGTTTGTTTATAACGATTATTCACATCATAACAAAGGCATAAAAGTCAACATACATTCCAAAGAGCACAAGCATAAAAACTGAGTAAATCCAAATGAAAGGACCTACTAGCATATAAAGGAATTATTCAGGGAGAGCATCTATTAATGTATCTCATTACTATATTTTAGTGGTTAAAGAAACTATTCGTCTTACCTATATAATTTAATTAATTTAATCACACTTCAATTACCAGATACATTGATACTTTTATAACTTATGATAAGTAATTTTTCCATCAGATTGTATTGTTCATTTTTAAAGCAACCTGGGTTCAAGGTTATAAAAAGCGGTTAAATCTGAGATTATTCCTAAACCTCTGATTTCGAACTATATTTAAATTATGACCAATCAGATGTGTGACACTGATTTCACACTCAAGTTCAAAGGTCACAGTTGTGTACATTACATAGAAGTATTTTAAACTGTTGCTTCACTATCAAACTAATTAGTGCACTGTTGATTGATAAACAAGACGTATATTCCAACATGCAGACTTGTCTGCTATACTAGGTTGTCAACAATTTGTTGCATTTTTTAAGGTTTGTTTTTTTAACCTACAGACCAGAGGTCAACATTCACTTGAGTCTGAAAGTCTGTAAACTTTGCTTTATTTTTATAGCAGACCCACTGATTTCAAATGCTGGTTGGTCTAAATGTCAGGTAAAATAATGGAAAAAGATTGCCAGGATGGCCCTGAATTGCTCACCAGGGGATACTGCGCGTTTCAGTATCATTTTTGATCTAATCAAAGGGCTAAATGTACACAAATATGCCTTTGGTGTCAATAAATTAATTAAATCATCTTTACTTTCATTTTACCTTTAAAAGAAATAATCGGCTATATCTAAAGCTGAATAAAGAATATGATATCAACAGCATACTGATTTCCATTGCTTCACAGACAGCCTTTTACAGTTAATTTAAAAGATGCACAAAAGTGGAAGTACAATATTTCCCCTATCAAATTACCTTCTATTCTCTCGAAATACTTTCTCAATGTGGCTGCCCTATCACTGAGGTAATCATACCTCGGATAACAATAAGCAGGTACACTGATCCTGTGCCCTCTCAACAGAGACATTTTGGCTTACAGCTTTAAGCTGATATTTGGCAAGTATAAGATTCTCTGACCTCAGGTCTGGTACATGTACCTGCAAAATATGTGTAATTAAATAAATTCCTAACTATTGACACATCTTTAAGTAAAAGAATACATGTTCTTGTGTATGCTGAAAGGTTAGTCATCATGCTAGCATGTACATTGTCTTTGACCACAAACATCTTGCTATTCACCACTTAATAGAAACAGACATCTACCTCAAAGCTTGATGACATATCTCTCTCATGCAAAACTGCTTGATTGCAATTAGCTCACCAGAAAATAACATCCAAACTTTATCTTATCATGGATGAACGTTCTTGCAGAGTAAACTAGTGCTCATTTGCTAAATATGGGCAGATCAGAGGAAGGGAAATGCAGGATAAGATTGGATTTCAGAAATCTGTAGAAATTGTTAAAAATATTTATAAAGGACTAGAGGTTAAGAGAGGACTAACTCTATAAACAAAAGCAATCACATTTTTTGTTAAGGATTTTAAATTCATTGCCAGAAGCAACTTAATTTTATCCACTATTTCACCTGTAGTGTAAGGTTTAATTTTCAATCTTTCAATTTCTACAGAATTAAATCAAAAGTCTGTAACAAGATTTTTGTAATGCTGTATGTGCTGCTTAGGTGTTTATAGCATTTTTTACAATAGTACAAACAATCTTAAGAGCTATACCAAGTACATGCAGTTCTTTAACAATGAATCCCGAATTAAAATTTTAATTGTGTTTAGTATAAGAAGGTTTGAGACTGCTTTAATGTATGAACACCAAAATGCAGGTACATTACAGGATGCAAACATCAGTTTTTTTACAGATACATGTTTATCCTTAACAAGGGGGTCATGATGGCCCTTAATCGATCACCTGAGGACACAGGCTTTTAGCAGGCTCATATCTGGCATCAAGTAATTAAGCGTTATTTATTTTAGAAATCTTTCATGAAGATTGGACCATAAGTGTGGCTGCTTTGCTAATAACATTTTCTAGAATTTTACCCAGTGACCTACTGAATCCATGTGACCCACTTAAAAATATAGTAAGATTTCATGTAGATAAACATTCTGGCCAAGTTTGGTGAAGATTAGACCATAAATGTGGCCGCTATTGTGTTCACAAGCTTTTTCTCAAATCTGACCTACTTTCTGACTCCACGTGACCCAATAACAAGCTCATTCAAGACCTCCTGCAGACAAACATTCTGACCAAGTATGGTGACGATTGGTCTATAAATGTGGCCTCTAGTGTGTTCACAGGCTTTTTCTAAGATTTGACCTTGCGTCTTATTCTTTGACGATCAAAGATTTTCTGCAGAAAACATCCTGTCCAAGTTTGGTGACGATCGGGCTATAAATGTGGCCTCTAGTGTGTTTACAATCTTTTTATAAAATTTGACCAAGTGACCTACTTTTAACCCCAGGTGACCAAATAATGAAGTCTTCCAAGATTTCATGCAGACAAACATTCTGACTAAGTTTGGAGAAGATTGGCCTATAAATGTGGCCTCTTTTGTTCACAAGCTCACAAGTTTTTCTTAAGATTTAACAAAGAAACCTATTTTTTTTACCCCACGTGACCCAATATTGAATTCTTCCAAGATTTTATGCAGACAAACATTTTGACAAAGTCTGGTGAAGATTGGGCTATAAATGTGGCCTCTAGGGTGTTCCCAGTTTTTTTTAAAATAAACTTTGACCTAGTGACCTACTTTTTGACCCGACCTGAACCAACAACAAACTCCTTTAAGATTTTATGCTGACAAACATTCCCGCCAAGTTTGGCATCTAGTGTGTTCACTAGCTCTTTCCTAAAAGTTAACTTTTTGTTCTAGTTTTTGACCCCAGGTGACCCAATAATGAACAATTCTAATATTTCATGCAGACAAACATTCTGACCAGTTTGATGCAGATTGGATAAAAACTGTAGCCTCTAGCGTGTTCTCAAGTTCAATTGTTGACGCCGGACGAAGAGATATCAGACAAGCTCACCTGAGCAAAACAATACCTGGGCAATATACGGAATCCTGTGAAGTTTGCATTGTACATGTATCGAATAGTCATTTCTTTCAGTTTTGCAGAATAATGGTGCAATAAAATGGAATTTAATCTTGCATATAAAATATTGCATATTACATTTGTTTTTATGCTGATATTTATCTTTTAAATTTTGTTATTGGTCAAAATTAATATTATAACAAAAACACACTACAATATCAATGTTAAATGACATGCACAGTGTTATTTATCCAGAGGGGATGGATAAAACCTTTATTTACACCGTCCATGTGTTATACAGTGTTATTTATCCAGAGGGGAGGGATAAAACCTTTATTTACACCGTCCATGTGTTATACAGTGTTATTTATCCAGAGGGGATAGATAAAACCTTTATTTACACCGTCCATGTGTTATACAGTGTTATTTATCCAGAGGGGATGGATAAAACCTTTATTTACACCGTCCATGTGTTATACAGTGTTATTTATCCAGAGGGGATGGATAAAACCTTTATTTACACCGTCCATGTGTTATACAGTGTTATTTATCCAGAGGGGAGGGATAAAACCTTTATTTACACCGTCCATGTGTTATACTGTGTTATTTATCCAGAGGAGATGAATAAAACCTTTATTTACACCGTCCAAGTGTTATACATGTATAATGCATGCTAATAATATTCCCAGTCAGGGTGGTAAAAAAGTTGAACATGCTATATAACCTGTAAACCATTTGTTAAGAGTAAAGGTTTCTTAATATTTTGAAAATCTGAAGGCGACAACAATGAAGTGGATTTTCAAACAATTATTTACCTTAGCAGATCATGTTTTCGGACTTTCAGACACTCGTTTATTTCAACATGATAAAAAAGATGTAACTTGCAACCCACAATTTTTTATCCGTGAATTGTTTTTGTCAGAACACTGGCTGAAAAAAGATTTTGGTTAAGTAAAAATGCACTAGTTAATAAGCTAAGTTGATTAGGTAGAATACGAGAAGTTTCCAGGTGTTCGACGAAATAGAATACAGCATAACAATTTTACATGAGTTGATAGTTGACGTACTTAAGAGTATAGGATATGAAAAGTAATAAAAAAAACAAACCTTATGAGGAATTCTTTTAATTTTCTGCCTACTTTCGTTTTCGGCATAAAGAGAGAATATGCTCTCTAAAACACTTGTTTGCAAGATAGGAAAGTGCGAAAAGGTAATTACTTTTTTGGAATAAATAGATTGCTGTAAGTTTTAATTTATTTTATGTCGCCATAAAAGAAGTGTGTTCATTGTAACATAATTATATTAAAAGTTGATAATGAGTCCTTGTTTGCACATCAACCCCCTTTTCGCGAAACTCCTTTTCGCTATTTTATTCCTTTCCGCACTTTAGTCAGGGCCAATATAAAACGCAGCTTTTAACGCAGGCTGCGTTATGCAGGCTGCGTTTTTCGTGTATAAAACGCAGCTGCGCAGTCTGTATAGATATATAGGGAAAACGCAGCTTTTTCTAAATATATTACTAGACAATATGTTGTGTTTATAAAAAAAGAAGTATTCACTGTTCTTTATAGTAATTTCATTAAAATATCGTTATATCTTTATGATATAGTATTGTGTGTTTACCAAATAAGTAAAAATATTTATTTATTATGTTGAGGTAATTTTCTGAATTACCTTGCAAAAAGATACATCTATATCCGAATTTTCTTTTAATTTTGTTATAAATTGTAAAATAATGTAATACTTTATCCTGACTTTTTGTCCCATATAACATTCGAATTATGTAGGATGCGATTTAAGGATATACAACGGAGCAACGCAGCCATTATAAATAAAACGCATGGAAATTGCAGCTTTTTAAACATACGGGAATCGTTAGAAACAATAAAAATATACAAAAAATGTAGTGTTTTTCTGTCTGCAATGTTTTTAAATCAATGTACATTGGATTGATGGTAAGGTCCATATTTAGAGATATGTTTTAAAAGTTTATTTATTAAAGGTCAAATAAAATCAAATCTGGAAATTTGGTAAAAATTTCAAATGTAGTTATGAATTAACCTACATTTCACAATAAACTACCTCTTTTGTGTTGTTTTTAGTTATAAAATGTGTTTTTAACACGATTTCCATAAAATGAAAAGAGTTATCCCTTTAAACTCCGTTTCTTACTTGCCCTTGTCTACAGGTGCGCGTGACGTCAGACAGGAACAAAGAAATATACTCCGCCATGTTTATTCATTGTTTATATTTGCGTTGGATTTTATTTGTTGTTGGTTTTTTTGTTATCGTGTGCTAAATTGTATTTATTTTGTCTATAATCATGATTTTGACAGCACGAATCATGGTAAACATAATTGTTTTTAAGCAAAAAATTCACACTGCATTCTGTTCAAATAATGGCTATCAATTTAGTAAGTTTCAATAGTCTGATAAATCTTCCCATGTGTATCTTTTTAACATAAAGTGTTTTATTAAAATGAATGCCACAACAGAATTACAGTATTTTGTTGAACTGCCCAGACGAGATCGATATGGATTGGAGACGGTTTGACCTGTAAGATCAACCAGTTTGACTTGACATCCGCACAATTTATTTTATGTATAAAATAGATTCTAGAACTAGTTACATCCGCGATAACGACTGAATAAATAGGTTTTAAATTCATAAATTGTATTCTATACTGTCGGTATGTTCAATTTCAGTTCATTTTGATTTTCGCACCTAACAGTTTTGAACATCGTCCACGGTGACAATCTCGGAGTTGTCAGATTCGGAGCACGAATCTGTAGAGGAATCATCCGTACATTTATCCTCATCGTTATCGTCTAACACTGGCTCATAGTGGTAGGGTTTCATCATTACAGTACTGAAAATCATGAAAATGACAAACGGAACGGAGTCAAAATGGAACGTTTTTCGTTTCCTGTTGAAACGGAAACGGCATGCTATCGAAATGGAAATGCAACGGAGCGCTAGAAACGCTTGAAACGGTGTAAACGGTATAAACGCTATAACCGGAGCGCTTGGAACGCTAGAAACGGTAGAAACGCAAAAATCGGAATGCTCGTAACGGTAGAGTTATTTTCACTACCGCTTCAAGCGTTTCTAGGTCACCCGATTATTTATTCCAACCGTTTCTTTGTACGAAATAAAATTAAACGAACACAATAACTGGCTTCAATTTATCAACATAAACGCACTTTTATATGTACTGTGCAGAAAGAAATAACAAATAAAGCTTTATTATAATTATCAAAAAATCGTATTTATCAAACTCTTACATTACAGTTCCGAAACCGCACAAGTTGTCCAAGTCACTCCGCACGATAAAACACACAATTTAACTTTAAAATTGCGTTTCTGTCGAAACTGATGTTTTATTTAATTCCAATGAATAGCTTAACATCCGCCTTGGATCGACATTCTTAGTCTTCATTGTTTGGCATATGAAGATAGTGTGTACACAGCTGTCATTACACGTATGCGCGCGCAATGTCGCAGCATTACCCGAGTTTGAATTTTCGCTAATTACTTATTACTTTGTAGCTTCATGGTCCGTTCCCGGATCAACTACGCCTATCATTTTTGTGTGAACACACTTGCTTACAAAGAATGCATTGCGTGGTACAAAATAAAGCTACTTAATGAAATTAAACGTCAACCAAACGAATGTAACACATCTCATATAACACAAAAACATAAAACAACTAAACATAAAACAAACAAACAATGCTATGCATTATTGCAAGGTGTGACCCAATCAAGAACCAATAACATCCTCCACGGCACTCAGAGCCAATGACTATGATCCTAAAGTTCAACGTCTGAATAACCATAGATTGCCAAATTGTGCACGTATACAATCATCGATTTACATGATTAATATTAAAGACATAATAATCATTGCCGCCATTAATTCACCTGATCACACATGATCATTACCATGATCCCATATTACTTGTATAATCACCACTAATCATCATCATCATCATCACCGGCATCACGATTTACATCATAATCGTCATGAGCATCAGCATCACCGTAACCGTTATAACTATTTACATTATAATCATAAACAGCATCGGTATCACCGTCATCATTATCAGCAGAAGCAGCAGAAGCAGCAGTAGCAGCAGCAGCACCATCGCCGTCATTTACATCATCATTACTTTAGTTACAGGGGTATGGATATGTACTTTATTTTATCTTGCCTCTTTGTCAAGCAAAGTTTCTTCTGCTTCTAATCTTAATTGTTATATATATATCTTATAATGAACAATGTTGTAAATTTGGACAATGGTGTCAAAATTCCTATTTCCAAATGCATAGTTCCCATAATGCGCTGTTACATATATGTGATTAATCGGAATTCGTGGACCGCGATTAAGAATCTGCATACAACTTTTGACTTTACTTGACTTGCAACTATTTCAATGAGGGTCGCCTGGCTACGGCTTATTTTCCCATTCATGGCTTGAATGTTCTATGCCAAAATGTGGTCTAATGTGGGCTCTACCGGGTACTTAATTTTTGTACCCATTTAAAGATAGAAATGTATTAATTTAAAATATATCGTTTTGTACATTGATATTATGTTTCTCCATGCGCGTGGGTAGGGTTCATACCATCATAAAGTTCTACTCTAATTGAATCCCTAATTTTAAGACATGAGCGGACATCCCAACTAATTAAGCTAATTGGCAGTTTTATGACACCTTGTTTGTCTAGTGGACAGGAAGTGTGACCGCGTTTTGGCGTCTTTTCCACTTGGCAAGAACACACGCATCCTCTATGCAGCTGTGTTTGAAAATGTCACCATATGGCAGTCGTGTGGTTTATGACCTTCACCTTTTAAAGAGCAATATGCATTGACTTACGCAAGGACAACAAAAAAGGACAAAACACTAAGGTCTGCAATATCTTTTTTGGCTCATAAAAGGACCTAACGCTATATTTAGTAGTACTCACAATGGTGCACCCTTTCCCCATTTTTTTTCGTATAGGGGATTTCTTATAGTAAATACTACATTACTTGTTTATTTTTGTAAATAATGTTATCAAGAGAAGACACATCAAGGAACACAGTCTAACGTATATTTTCATCTCGTGTTTATTGCAAATGTATTATTTCAATAGCTCGCCTATTCTTTTGTAGTTAATCCATACCTTAAATATAAATAATACCTTTATAAAAATGTTTATGATCATTCAATTGACTAAAGAAGTTTGTAAGGACATTAATATAAGTAAAAACATGCGCAGTCTGAAATATTACTACATAGTACAGTTTCCCCCTCCACTCTCATTCCTTTAGAACTTATATTTATGCCGCGAAGGTAAATCGTCAATAACGTTGCATATTTTTTCAAAGCACACGCCGTTCACGCGTGCTTATCATTTTTAATCCCTCAACAGTACCCAACGTTCACACCCTCTGTATCTTCTAAAGACAATTATCGATCGATGTCATGTTGCACAGAGAAATAATAGGTCGGTCAATTTGAAACAAAAAAATTCGTTTCGGCGACTTCAAATGATAGTGACCGGCGATTGATTCCCAGAATATTCTTTGATGTTGCAGGGTTAGCCAGAGAGCCCTCCTCTTCAGAAAGAAATTATACCGCATCTAATGATTTATTTACTCACCGCATTTATTTGTTACAACCTTTGAGAAATTAAAATCACAGTGATGTAATTAGCGACTCCATGTTATAAGTGCGTGAACAATGTTGTTAACAGCCGTTAATTGGCGCTAATATATGCAAACCGAAAAAACAACAACACACACTTGTTTCTAAGAAAGTTGTTTGTTTTATGAGACTTTATGTATGTGCCTGTTCAGCAAAACAGCATGTGTTCATGTTTATATGAGATAATCATTTTTAACGATGAAATGTGACTGTAGTGAATACTTTCCTAAAATTCTTGGATATTACACGTTATTATCAGCGAGACGTTAAATCTGAAGTCCGCCATATAACAGGTATCGGAGGGGGGGGGGGGGGGGGGGGGGGGGGGCAACATTCGCCTTTTTATTTTGGCAGTGGGGGTAAATGCTGGGCATTTTTATTTGAAAGGCCTTTTTATTTGAAGGGGAGAGGGGGGGGGGGACGTCCGGTCTGCACTTACAAGGGCGGGAGGGCAAACGTCCGGGGGGGGGGGGCAAGTTTTTAAAAAAATTAAGTGTGTCGTCGTCCGATTTTAAGATCGGATCACCATTGCGGATTAACACGTCACAGAGAAGTTACTTTTAGGATACTGGGTGGGTGTGGACCATATTTGAAAGTTATTTCTTGTTTGTTCATTCCGGGATATGACGTCTGGCGAAGAAAAGTAGGTAGGCATCTTCTCAATACTGTCTCTGAATTTTGAGGATTATTTGCAGGTGCTAGTTTGTTTAGGGTATTTTTTTTTTGTCTGCAATTTTCCTCCGGGTGGCTGACACTGAATATCCTCGTCGCAAACAATCTACAGCCGATTCCTTTATATGTGATGGAAGACTTTTACCTCTCCCTAGAATGTTTACTTCTTTCGTCATTTTGCAAACACACCGGAAGTACTTTACATTTAGAAATTTATTAAACGAAATTTTTAATCAAAACCGGAACGGAGCGAAATGGAACGCTTGAAACGATAGAAACGGAAGAAACGATAGAAACGCTGGAAGCGTTTGAAATGCAGCGCTGGAAGCGAACAAAACGAAATGGAAACGCAACGGAAGCGGAATGGAAACGGAGCGGCGAAGGCTTCCAAATGAAATGGAAACGAAACGGAGTGGAAACGGGAAAATTGTCAATTTCGTGATTTTCAGTACTGTATTCGCTTCAAAACCGAGTGAATCGTCTGAAGAATCCATTTTTCAAAGTGTTCTTTGTTTACAACTTAATGAAAGCAGCGGATTGGATGTTCCTGTATGACGTCACACACAGGGGAGGCTACTACCACGCACTAGTTGGCTTAGCCAGAACGTATACATAATAAAAACGTGATTTATGGTAAAATGCAGGGACGTACAATCTGTTAAATATTTTTTTAGGTATTAAGATGTCCATAAGGTTTAAAAAATACCAAAATCCAAATCGTTTTATATGACCTTTAAGCTCGATAATTGTTGTTAAAGGGATCTCAAGAGCCTTATATAAGTGACCCCCCCCATTTATTGCCCCACCCAGCATGTGAGGGCATCTGTTTTCTGATAAGCCAGGCTGCCACAGTCTGTAACGATGTGTCTGTCACACAGGTATTGTTCAAGATCCAAGTGTATGTATGCTATATCTGGGGGTTGAACATAGTCATTCACAGTTTGTAAAGGAAACAGTTGTGAATATACCAATTACGCAATCATATATATATATATATATATATATTATATATATATATATATATATATATATATATATATATGAACTAAAAGAATGAAAGAAATTACAAAATGTATAAGAAATAACAAAATCAACCAACAAAGTAAGAAAGAAAACAATAAAGATTTATATATATATAAGATCCAAGTGTATGTATGCTATATCTGGGGGTTGAACATAGTCATTCACAGTTTGTAAGGAAACAGTTGTTAATATACCAATTACGCAATCCTATATATATATATATCTATATATATATATATATATATATATATATATTATATATATATATATATGAAACTAAAAGAATGAAAGAAATTACCAAAATGTCATAAGAATACCCAAATCAACCAACCAAAGTAAGAAAGAAAACAATGAAAGAGTGGTAGGAGAATATAGAGTCATATAGTAGATATAGGTATAGAGATGAGAATATATGATATATAGTACGAATATAGAGACTGAGATATGATAGATAGAGATAGAGTATATTATAAGAGATATCTATATAGATAGATATATATAGATATATATATATATATATATATATATATATATAGATATATATATATATATATATATATATATATATATATATGAACTAAACTTGTTTTCTATATATATATATGAACTAAAAGAATGAAAGAAATTACAAAATGTATAAGAAATAACAAAATCAACCAACAAAGTAAGAAAGAAAACAAATAAAGATTTATATATATATATATATATATATATATATATATATATATATATATATATATATATATATATATATATATATATATATATATATATATAAAAGAAAACAAATAAAGATTTATATTTATATTGTTATTTCTTATACATTTTGTAATTTCTTTCATTCTTTTAGTTCTCATATATATTCTAAGTTATATTTTATTTGGATTTGTAAAATGTAACGAAACGTTTCTAACAAAAGCAATTTAAAAAGTCATTCATTGTCAGAATAATGTCCTTCAGACTCATTTTAAGTCATTTTGAATACTAAAACTTGTATCTCTCATGTATTTTCAAAATTAAATATTTAGCTATGAAATAAATACATAATCTTGCAGTTACAAAATTGACACCTAGTAATTAATGCAATAAAGAATTTGTAAGGGATCATATAGTAAACAACCCACATTATCACTAACAATAATGTTTGTGGCTTTGTGCAAAACTAGCCTACTGTCTCACATCCATACTAGCAGGTAATTTAGTTTTGCATTAACCCATCAGAGGTATTACTGTGACAGATTAGTACTATGTTGGCTAAAGACTCCCTGCAGTGATGACCAGCAATTAGCAGGTCTGGTCATAGCATGTGGGGGCCTGGCTCAGTGGGATACCACATTCCTTTCGAGATGCCTTTAAGTGTCATGATACATGAGTTTTTTAACTTAAGAATTTCTTTGAACGTATGCGCTACAAACAAATACGTTGTTTGTTTAATAATTCCACATACAGATATTAATTATTTATTCTTACTCCTTTATGTCGGTAACTTGAAAGATACCTTATGCCTTTTAAAAAGCGCATCAATGGAAATTGAGTTTTTTTTGTTAATTATTACAGAAATTATTTTTTTGTCGAGTTCTATTGTTATTGAACAAAATTGTCATCACTCAATAATTCAAAAATTGACTTTGTTGCAGTATATATTTTCAATGTTATGTTTTAGTCATTCTGCTTGCTTACAAACAGTCAGTCAGGCTATATTCCATAATATTTGTTTTATTGTTTATTTGTTCTATGTTCGCAAATTTTCGTTTCAAACGGATGTATCTAGATTTAGTTTATAAACAGTTGAGATTTTGTGTTAATTAGTGTTCACTTTTCATATAAATATATCTACTTTATTGTGTGTTTGTGTTGGAATAAAAATGGCTTTAGTTTTTGGACATAGCCAAGTGAAGTACTTGCACGAGTACATTGACTATGAAAATATTGTCACCTTTTTGGATCTGGACATTGTGTTCCAAGTGGTTCCTTCAGTGTCGGTAAGTGTGTTTTATAATGATATAATCATATCACTGTCCTTTTCTAATAACGTGAAATATTGGCGATGACACTAACAGTTTATTCGATAAATATATTGTATCTTACGATAATATGATATGAAAAGGATAATGTTGGATTATTATGAAGATATAAAGTGCTTTAGTCATACCGCTATTTAACTCCCTTCCGCATTATAAACGTAAGCAATAAGCGTATTTAATCAGTTAGATACTGGTTATGTCATTTGTAAAATCCTTGCCGCAAAAGGGCCCATATCTTATGTTTGTATTTTATGAATGCTTTAAAAAAATTATATTATTTCAATGCCAGAAAATATGAGTACATGTACTTTATACATACCCCCGGATAAGTCTTAAGAGCATAGTTATTTTTCCTAGACTGTTTAATAAAAGACTGAAAATTGGAATGTGACCTATTTGGCTCCACACAGTGACCACAGTAGGATGTTAAATTGGGGGGGGGGGGGAGAATTTGTAGTGGGATGGGTCTAGCCAGGAGTTGTGGTGGGTGGGTCTAGCCGGCTGGACATAGCCTCAGGCTGCAGTGGAGTTGTGGGATGGGATGGGATAAGCCGGCATTTTTGCCGATACTGCGCAGGGATATTTCTATCATTATAGCACAGGGGCACTTATGAGGTGCCCAAGGACTGAACCCGGCCGGTCCATTATACTGACACCGACGAGTTAGGCGTAATGCTGTCCCCTTAGTCCCGAGCGTTAGGAGGGAAGCCACTACTACCAACTTAAAAGTCTTTGGTTTGACCCGGCCGGGGTTCGAACCCACGACCTCCCGATCTGCAAGCCGACGCTCTACCACCTGAGCTATTGCGGCTGGTTGGAGTTGTGGTGGGATGGGTCTAGCCGGCTGGACACAGCCTCAGGCTGCAGTGGAGTTGTGGTGGATGGGTCTAGCCGGAGGGACACAGCCTAAGGCTGCAGTGGAGTTGTGGTGGGTGGTTCTAGCTGGCTGGACACAGCCTAAGGCTGCAGTGGAGTTGTGGTGGGTGGGTCTAGCCGGCTGGACACAGCCTCAGGCTGCAGTGGAGTTGTGGTGGGTGGGTCTAGCCGGCTGGACACAGCCTCAGGCTGCAGTGGAGTTGTGGTGGGATGGGTCTAGCCGGCTGGACACAGCCTCAGGCTGCAGTGGAGTTGTGGTGGATGGGTCTAGCCGGCTAGACACAGCCTCAGGCTGCAGTGGAGTTGTGGTGGGTGGGTCTAGCCGGCTGGACACAGCCTCAGGCTGCAGTGGAGTTTTGGTGGGTGGGTCTAGCCGGCTGGACACAGCCTCAGGCTGCAGTGGAGTTGTGGTGGGTGGGTCTAGCCGGCTGGACACAGCCTCAGGCTGCAGTGGAGTTGTGGTGGGATGGGTCTAGCCGGCTGGACACAGCCTCAGGCTGCAGTGGAGTTGTGGTGGGATCGGTCTAGCCGGCTGAACACAGCCTCAGGCTGCAGTGGAGTTGTGGTGGGTGGGTCTAGCCGGCTGGACACAGCCTCAGGCTGCAGTGGAGTTGTGGTGGATGGGTCTAGCCGACTGGACACGGCCTCAGGCTGCAGTGGAGTTGTGGTGGATGGGTCTAGCCGACTGGACACGGCCTCAGGCTGCAGTGGAGTTGTGGTGGATGGGTCTAGCCGGCATGACACTGCCTCAGGCTGCAGTGGAGTTGTGATGGGTTGGTCTAGCCGGCTGGACACAGCTTAGGCTGCAGTGGAGTTGTGGTGGGTGGGTCTAGCCGGCTGGACACAGCTTAGGCTGCAGTGGTAATAGAAAAGAGGTGGTGATTAGAGCGTAAATTACTGACCAACGACAGTGCAGTAAGTCCATGTGCATTAAGTGCGACTAATTTTTGTTCGACCTCTTCTTCTACGGCACATCCGTTATTAAACTAATCAAGAGTCCAGCTGTGAGATCAAAACATGGGGTTTTATCTCGGGGTGGGGGGTGGGGGGATATCTAATCATATAAAGTATGAGAACGTAAATATATTGTATCTACCTCATTGTCCAAAATAACTAGTAATTTCAAAGGTAGATTTGTAACTTTTCAAAGTAAGGCATGAATACTAGATTGCATATAAAGTGTGTTCAGATCTTGAATAGAAATATTTTTTTCTAACTCTGCGTTTATGATATTGATTTTTTGCTAATTCCATGAGATCGGCCTTTGCGTAAAGATAGAATAGTAACGATGTAAATGTTCGGATTTGATAAATATTGCCCGCCTTATCGAAAATATTTCTTTACAAAGGCTGAATGCTCACATATTTGAAAAATGTCCAGTAGTAAGAAAATGATTATAAAGGAGGTTCTTAAGACGACGAGAGTTACGGATTTTATATGAATGGTCTCGAAATCTAATTTAAAGCGCCCCCCCCCCCCACACACACACACACACATATTTGTCCAAAAACTACAGTTTACAATTAGAATGGTTTCATGTTATTACATAAATTATGTTGTTACTTTGTCAAATCAACATCACAAGTTCAGGAAATGCTAAATGTACGCCCATTTACAGTAGACAAAACAGTAGGAGTTACAATTAAGGAATCTACATGTACTACATCTTTTATAATTACCCTTGTAAATATTAAAGTACACACTATGTCCACTCTACATTTGTGCAGGGGAATTCTTTTCAAAGTTACTAGAAACGTTATGTAAAATACATGACGGCCGAAGAAATAAATTACTAGAATTAGACCGGAAGACCGGTGTAATTTTTGTAGGTGAAATATTGACAGTTACTCTTTGTGAAAATATATCATCAGCGCCATTAGGCAAATCCACAGTAGACACATTGTGCAATTTTATGGGTAAAATGTTAATGTTTGGTTGTAGTAGTCTGTTCATGGTTGTTGTTGTTGTTGTTGTTGTTGTTTTTTCAAGTTAAATAAACCTAAGTCCAGGGTATGCCAAAAGAAAATATGCGTAACAATCCTGATAGAATGAATTAGATGACAATATAGATTACATGCACAGAGATTTGTTATGACCGACACACTGCACAAGTCACACTATTGTAATTTTGAATTGGTAAATAAGAATAGAACTGATTTAAAGGTAGTATTTACAACAGGTATTATAGACACCCAAAACTAAGGTAATATAATTTACAGATGTTTGACAATAACTGCATATAAAGTTTAGGTTAAAAGATCATCCTGCATATATAAAACACAAAAAGCGCATAAAAATAGACTGATGTTACATCATTTAAAGTTTACAAATGATGTTACATCATTTTAAGTTTACAGTCATAAGATATCACATCTTAGATCACATGTGCTTTAACTGTGGTATCCGACAGTTTGTTTGTATCAAATACATGTAACAATATCTTACCACTGCCTTGGGGATAAATAACCACCATGGTGATCTCTGCTAAGCAACGACATCTCGATATCAGCGCAGATTTTCCTATAGACGATATAATATGATTTAAAGAGTGGCCATGTGGTTTTCTTAATTTAAAAATAGCTAACTCTGCAGCACTACTACCAACTTTAAAGTCTTTGGTTTGACCCGGCCGGGGTTGGAACCCACGACCTCCCGATCCGCAAGCCGACGCTCTACCACCTGAGCTATTGCGGCCGGTGCGTGGGAGATATAGGAAAGTGCGCTAGGCAAGAGAAGCATAGAATGAAGAACTAAACGACATGTTTGAGCAGTCTGCTTCAGATATAAGATGTATTCATTGTAACAAACAGTACGAGTGAACATCCGAACTGGACTGCAACATTCAAAGAGCTAAAGGTAGTAATAGATAGTGGTGCTCTGTGTAACGTCATGCCAAAAGTAACGGCACAAAAGTTCAAAAACAGTGCGCACATAACTAACAGTGATGCTATGATAAACGGGGAATGCGGAAAAAGTTAAAGGCTCTCGGAAAAATTAACATAAATATGCTGGTAAGAGATGACTGAATGTTGGTTTGATAATCAGAGTGAATTCAGTGATGATGGAGACTAGAGCAATTATTGAAGAATATAGTGATGTACTTGGTAAAGACATTGGCTGCTTGCCTGGAGTGTATAATTAAAATTGGCGAAATAGTAACACCAGTGGTGCATCCTCCGAGAAGTGCGGTATGATATCGAAAGAGACAGAACCCACTGAATGGGTGAATAGTTAAGTATGTGTTAAAAAAAATAAAAGAATGGGAAACATCGGATTTGCATTGATCCGACTGATCTAAATATATTAACATTACCCAAATGAACAGTTTTGAAGACGGAGCCACACGGTTGCATGGCAGCAAATACATCTCAATTCTAAATGCAAATATGGGTTATTCTCAGAAAAGCGGACAGAAGATCGCTCCAAATTAACAACCTTCATCAACACACCCTTTGGGAGATATCTACGCATACCAATGGGAGTAAAATACTCCAGTGAGGTGTTCCAGAGATCATTGGAAATGCATTTTGGTTGCATGAAAGGAGCCGAAATTATAGTTGATGACATCCTTGTACACGGTTTGACGCTTGAGAAACACGTATAATGTTCGTCTCAAACAAGTGCTAGAGAAAGCACAGTCAGTAAATCTGAAGTTAAACAAGTGTGATTTTGTGCTTTCGCAAAACCGGAAGAAGACTAAGCCTTGTTTGTAGTAGGACATAAGTTGACGGGTGAAGGCTTTAAGCCGACAGACCTGAGAATGGAAGCGTTAGTTAACATGAAAGATCCTGAAGATTTCAGTGACTTTAACACTGTGCTTGGTATGCAGTCATGTGTCAAGGTTCATACCATGCCTCAGTGAATAAATGCCCTAAATTCGAGATCTGAAAAAAAGAAGAAAAATTGGTCTGGAAGAGACTGCAAAAATGAGAAAATTAAAACAACTTTGGTATCGACAAAGGTACTCAGACATTATGACTTATGCATAAACCAATCACTCTCACCGTTGATGTCTCACTGGCGGGATCAGGTGCTGCAATCGTACAGAAAAATGGAGTTGTAGCATACGCATCAAGAGCTCTTTCACAGACTGAATAAAAGAATGCACACAAAAAAGAAATGCTGGCTGTAGCTTGCTTACGGTAGGTCCCACTTCACAGTCGAGTCAGATCACGAGCCAATAAAGAGCATATTGAAGAAAGCAGTCCACAAAACCCCATTAAGAATCCAAAGAATAATGTTGAAGCTTCAGCCTTACGACTTTGCACTAGTACACAAAAGTGGCAAAGAAATGGAACTTGCTGACTGTCGTAGTAGATTGCCATTGGATGAGGTTGGCACAAAGACAATAGATGATGACGTAATGGTTCTAAACATAGAGACTCTTGCATGTAAAAATCATGACACATAGCAGCTTTCACACAAGGGGATGAACAGTTCCAAGTGCTTGACAAAGTAATCAGTCATTTGTGGCCAGAAACTTAAAGTGAGGTACTTTCTTAAGCAGTTCCTTCTGGCACTACAGAGATAAAATGGCCGTTTACAATGGTGTACTGTACAGGGGTGAACGTGAAGCGTGCTAGGGAGTTAGTGTTCTGGTCCGGAATGAACAAGCAGATTGAAGACATGGTGAAGAAATGTAGTGCTTGTTTGACATTCAAATAAAAGCAACCGAAAGAACCAATCATGATCTACCTGTACTGCCGTGGAGCAGAGTTGGGACCAATTTATTGGAAGTCGATGGCAACAACTAAATCATCATAGTAGACTACTATTCAAACTTTATTGAGGTCGCTCCATTGTGAGATAACAGGGCCTGTACAGTGATAAAACACATGAAGGCAAATATTGCAAGATATGGTATCACGGACACCTTAACAAGTGGCAATGGTCCAGTTCACATGTTCAGAGTTCAAAGACTTTACTGAAAAATATGGCATCCATCACGTAACGTTGTCACCATTACAACACGAATACAAATGGCCCTGCTGAAAAGGCTGTCCAATAAGTAAAAAATCTCATGAAGAGGTGTTCCGAGTCAGGGGATGGTCTTTATCATTCTCTTTTAGATTTGCGAGATACCCCAAGGGATAGTGATATCGGCTCAGCAATGCAACGTCTTATGGATCATTGGGCAAGGACGCTGATACCAATCTCACAAAAGCTGGGAAAAAAAAACGTAAGTCAGTCGTAAAGATGTCGCATCGAAACTTCTTGGCTATATAGAAAAACAAAACAAAAAATATTACAACCAACAGGTCCAGGTCAAAGACGATATTCGACAGGGTAACGCAGCAAGAATCAGGTGTAAACCAGCGGAATACGTTCGGAAGGCAGAAACTCGAAGGTCACACATCGTCAAAGCAGGTGAATTTGGTCGCGAATACAGGCGTAATTCAGACATGTTGTTAAAGACGCAAGAAACACTACATGTGATGACATAAAAATTCCTTTAGCGCCAGAACCGAATGAAACTAACCCACCTGGGAAACAGCAGAACAACAATAACGCATTAAGGATAACTTCAAACAGGGCCATAACGTTCCACCAGAGTCCAGAGAAACCAACCATAGGGAATAGACAAGTACTGGAAGACATGGCCAGAAAGAAAACGCGCTATGGCCGAGTGATTTGCAGTCCAAAACGTTTTAAAGACTTTGTATAGACATGTAACATCAGTCGGTATTTTACAGTGGCATATGCACGAGTGGTTAAGGGACATAATAATTCCCAAGTGCATATGATGGCCAGATGGTCATGTTAACAAGACAATGTTGTCATTTATTGACTTCATTGCTCTAATTATTAAGCATGTATAAGATTTGAAAATACATGACATTTAACTGCATGCTTTTCTGTTAATAGTTCAATAGTTAGTAGTTTGTTATTCCTTTTGGCCTCCTCTTCTTTACAAAGAATTTTTTATTACCTAGTCATACCATGGTTATTATATATTACCCAGTCATATTATAGTTACTAGTCATTTTATACAGATGTTATTCCGAACGATTATATGGAAGTACGGATGTTAACGAATATTCGAATATCAAGTCGCTATTCGAATAGAGATTTTGGGATTCGAATATTTCATATTTTTATTCCACTTTTGTTAAGTTCGAAGGGACATTGAAAAGACATTTCTTTAGTTGATCGTCGTGTCTCCCAGCGAATTAAGACGCTAGCGATATGTGATCGCGCTCGCTCTAAGATAGAGGGGGTGGGTCATGTCTCCTGATAACGAATTGCCATCTGGTTAACAGCATGAAATCACCTTAGCGCGCGCAGCTCCTTCTCTGCCCCCTCTTACACTTAGACCCAGTCACATCACCCACATCACCATACAGCTGTGGAAACAGTTGCCAAATTACAATAAACACACATGTCAGTTCAATGCTGCGGCAATTAGCTACAGCAATTACGTAACACTGACTCTACCCAGCTTCGGTCGGGATAGTGTGTAATAAATACATTATATAAGGCTATACTGAATGCCGGACAATTCTCAGTCCGGACATTTCTCAGTTAGTGAAATTTGCAGGGTCGGACAATTCTCAGTTGGTTGATTTGCAGGGCCGGACATTTCTCAGTTACTTGTTTTGCAGGGTCGGACAATTCTCAGTCCGGACATTTCTCCGTTAATATATTTCAAAGTATAGCAATATTTGTGATAAAATTGTTGTATTAATCCATTTTGACGTTATAGTGAAATAATTAAAAAAGATGCAGATATTGTATTTGATATGAACGCATTATGTATTTAACAGATATTGTATTTGATGTAAACGCATCAATCGCTCTTTGCGTTAATGAAGAACAAAATTCAAGACTGGTACTAATCAAATGTTTTATTGAAAAAGACAAGGTGCGTGTCATACAACAAACACAAACTACAAATTTTCTTGGAGCCTGTCTTACTTGTTAGAATTTCCATTTTTGGAATAATGATCGTAGGCTGCGCTGAGACTTATATTCTAACAAGCATCTCAGTTTGAAATTAGAGTAAAGCATGTCATTATTAAAGAACAGTGGGATGGCCAATAAAAGGATTTTCGCGGCTTTTGTCAAAGCGTTTGTTATGAAAATCAAGGGGTATAGAAATAATTATTGATGCAATTTGAAAGGATAAATAGTTTGTTTGGTTCGCAGTCAAAGAAAATTATCTGGTTTTTGATGATTGTCTTTCATTATTTAATTACAGTGTTGTTTTATAACACTGATAAGTGGGATGGCCAATTAAAGAATTTTCGAGGCTTTTGTCAAAGCGTTTGTTATAAAAATCAAGGGGTATAGAAATAATTATTGATGCAATTTGTAAGGATAAATAGTTTGTTTGGTTCACAGGTTTATTTATGATTGACAGCAAAGAAAATTATCTGGTTTTTGATGATTGTCTTTCAGTATTTAATTACAGTGTTGTTTTATAACTCTTTGGTTTAATCAACGTCAAAAATGGATCTATAACAATTGTCCCGCCCTACAAACAACGGACTGAGAATTGTCCGACCCTGCAAAACAAGTAACTGAGAAATGTCCGACCCTGCAAATCAACCAACTGAGAATTGTCCGACCCTGCAAATTTCACTAACTGAGAAATGTCCGGACTGAGAATTGTCCGGACCCCGGCTATACTTATTGATAACAGTCCACCAGAGCTGAGAACGTCTTTTATTTTTGGAAAGCACAACTAGATCACTGTCAAACAAAATTTAATTGCCTATCTTAAATTTGTATGATCTTTAATTAATTACTTGTCAGTGTGTCCATATTTGGAAATGCAATGTATTGATACAAATCATTACCATTTGACACCTTCAGTACTTTGATTATGTTGATATTCTCTAATGTGAAGATCTGAATAAAGCAGTTTCTTATTTATTCACAAGGTGGCTTGTTTATCACACATTACAACAAACTCTTCCTTTTTTAAATAAAAATCTCTATAAGTATTTAAATAAATTTTAAACTAATATTTATGCAAATAAAGAAATTTCATTGTTTGTAATTGCAATTGACCTTTTGGAAATTCCAGACCGAGGTCCGCGAATAAGTAGGTCAGGGGGTTGCGCGCGCAGATTTAGTCATATATACTACAGCTGAATCTTCATGTAAACACAACATTTCCGGTAATTTTTCGATAACGTACACTTCAAATAGAAGGGTTATGATTAAGAAACGGAATAGATCTGATGTTGCAGAGAATTCACTTGTAAGTAGTTGTGTTGTAACCGTTTAAAAAAAGAACTCGCTTGTAAATTGCGCACTATTAGGGTGCAACAAAAATGAGTGATTGACCTGACGACAGTAAGTCTGTTTGAATTGAACGCATGTTATGAACTTATTTCTTACTATCGCAATGACGAGACATTGATTTTGAAAACAATTGTTATCATCTAACTGAAAGTTAGCTGTAATACAACGCTGACAAATGTTGTCAAAGCAAATCAATCCTTAAAGAAAGTACACAAGTTAACTACACTCAGCAGTAAACTTATCACTTGTGGTCTAATTGTGTAGAAAAAGACAACAGGAGAGGCTCGATTTTTTTTAAATACTTTCACTAATGTAAAGAAATTTTTTAGATCTTTTGCAATCATATATATTTCAAATTATCCAGCTTCCCATTTACTCCATATATACATGTTTTATTGCATTGTGCGGCCAGTGCAGATCCAGATCTGCTGACACGTTGGTGCTGTCTGATCTTGATCAACATTGGTTGCATCTTGTACAGAAATAACCTAATGTTTCAAAAGCAAACTGGCTTATCTGTTTCTACACTGATCACACACGAGATAAAACCCATCCATATGGAGTAAAGGGTTATTATTAGTAATTAAATTTTTGGTCACCCTAACCAGACATAAAATGTTTGCATACAGTGACAGTTTAACAGTTGCTGTTTACATTTAATGATATATTTTCATTTTATATTTATACAGATATGCCTTCCACTGTCATTCAGGGAAATCATGCAGATGACAAATGGAGACCTGACTACTGTACTAAGACATATTGCCTGTCAATTAAAGGAAAGAAGAATCATAAAGTAACATGGCTAGCCAATCAACTTGGAATCCCTGCAACAAAGTATTCAGAGTGATCCATTTTTACAGACATTAATGGACATAACACATACAGTGAAAGATGGATAAAGGATTTGAATAAAGTTGATGCTTTGAAATTCATCCGTGTAAAATGCAGTCAAAAAAGAATACAAGTTGTGGAATCAGTTAATTTTGAACATTTTGATTTTGATTTATATATGTAATTGCTCCTCCACAGTGGAGCCTCCAGTACATAAATATATATTGAATCTAATTATTTATAAATAAAAAACAATAAGGAAACAATAATTTTGTTAGTTTTATCTCTGCAAAATTACCAGATCCCTTATCTTCCTAATACAATGTGATAACTGAACTTTTATTTTTTTTGTATGTTGATCTTGAAATATGAAGTGGAAACATATTGGCACTAATGAAATTTGCAATTATTTTTACTTTGTCATTGTGTTGTGAGACAGTAATTGAGTCAAACTGTTCCGCATTTCTAAGCAGTACAACATTTAAACTATCAGAAATTACAGTATGACCTTTATCTAAGCTTACAAGTGTGTTTGGGGGGGGGGGGTCTTCAGAATGACATACAGGGATCATCCTACCGGGCGATTTGGGCGAAAACGTCGCCCTGCAGTCGCTCACTTCGCCTATTTCATACATAAAATCGAAATCGCCTTCAATTTTGATAGTACACACTAAATAAACACGTCTTGGCTACAGGGGGGAACCCCTAGTAAAAAACGTAAAATTGACGAGACCGACCCGCCAAAGAGATCATTTAAAAAACTAAACTCACAATTAAACTATGACTGGCATGTGAAAGACGACAAGGGGTTATGGCACTGCACTTTGTGCAGAATAGCTAAGTTTGAAAAACCCTATGCACGTGGGCATGAAACACCAGCCAAAACAACAAATCATGATCATCATGCAGCATGTAAGTAAATTATCAAGTGAGTAAGTGCATTTTTTTGTTGGATGGGGTAAAAATGTTATATTATTAAAGTTCTCAAACTGTTCAGATGTTGTTTTGTTGTTGTAGTGAAGTCAGTTCATAGATATGTAAAAACATGTAAAAGGGGAATGAATATTGGAATGGCAAAGCATCTAGCTGGCTACAAATCAACAGAATTAGATTATACTAAAGATGAGTTTAGCATGAAGAAAGATGTACATATTAAATGGCATATTGTTGTTTCCTTGGATAAGTACAGACAACAAAAGCAACAAAACGACACATACACCTTTAATTAAACAAATAAAGATATATAAATAACTTAAAATACACCAACAACTACACATGGTATGGTAAGTTAACGTAAAACGCAGTACTCTTCTCCCTAAATTCTTCCACTTTCTCCCTAATTCCCATGAATGGAGAAGTCACTTCTCCCTAAAATTTCTCCCTAGGATGATCCCTGGACATAAGTTGGAAGATAATTTGACTTATGCTTGGAACCAAAGAAGGCTGAATGACAACGTTTTCATTTCTCCATTTATAGTCAGCCACGCAGATCTGAGCTTTCTATCGTCAGCAATCTTGTAAAAATTGCATGTGGCACCTTAAGATCTCTCATGGTTACAACCTTCAGCACAGCAGAAATCATTCTGTCCCATAGCCAAATAAAATTATCTAAGTGAGTACAATTCATTTAAAACAAATAAATATTAGTTCTGATAATTTAATGTATCATTTTAATTCACTTTGTCCCTCTTTTTGTGTGAAGAAGAATCAAAAGTAAAATTAAAAGCTATACACCATTGGAAAGCTCTTGAAATTCATATTTGTAGAATACAATATTTTTTTAAAATTGTTAAATACAGACAGAATTAATACCCCGAAATAAATAAAAATATTGGCTCATACTTTAAACAAAATGAACAGTGTATCATTTTCAGTTGTATTTTTTTAAACTATCAAAATATAGTTTTGATATTTAAAATTCTTTATAAAAGCTGTTGAATTTGATATAAAATTCAGT
This sequence comes from Sinonovacula constricta, assembly GCA_007844125.1. Lineage (NCBI taxonomy): Eukaryota > Metazoa > Mollusca > Bivalvia > Cardiida > Solecurtidae > Sinonovacula > Sinonovacula constricta. The sequence continues at coordinate 33,061,638 of CM017571.1, forward strand.
AAAAAAGACTGAAAAAAAAACAGTGGTGAGTTTAATACAGCACATATTTTCCAATTTCGGCCTGCATTAGCTTCTGCCCACAAAGATGGTGCCTTAAACTGTCTTATCAGTGTTGATGACATCACATGGAAACTATTCACAGGTAAAAAATTAGACCATTCGTCATTTGGTGATGCTATTAGTAGCTTTTGGATAACAGGTGATACAAGTTGAGAATTCCGATTTCATATGAACAAATCTGCCTCATGCATCGCATTACTAAGTAGTCTACCGGTATATCAGTGGAGTGTTGGCTTTGTAAGTAAAATAATTTCTTCTAGCTGCTTGTTCAAGTCTCAAATTAAACATACTAATACTAAAGCAAATAGTTAAGACACGTTTTTGTAATTTGGGCCTGTTTTTACACTTTTTGCATGCCATTGTTTTCATGATTTGGTCTTGTCAATCTGAACTGTGTGCGTATTGAGATGCAAAGGAAACATTTTAATATCAAAATACATAAAATTTGTAATATTGAATTTAACAACGTATTTCGTAGAAAAGGTACAATTTACACATATAAAAAGAAATATAAGTTATATTCATAGAAGAAGATATAATCTACATACTTTTGGATCTCCTAAAAACAAAACAAATAGTAGATAATAATCATGTAGTTAACAAAACCAACAAATAACTTGAACTAGAACTAGCAGTGTTTGGTTTTCTAGGGGTTCACATATGATTCACTACTAGACCATGAGCTAAGGTGATCCTAGAGCATTTATCAATGCCATTGTTTACCAACTAAGAACTCTTGACCACGGTCTGAAAGGATATAATGCTATACCTCAAAAGATTGTATTATTTCCATGAATATTTTTGTTGAACTTTAGACAAAGAGTCATAATATATATCATAAAAATATATATGAAATGTTCTGTTATTATTTTGAGGATGAAAATCAATATGCAACTTCAAAAATTAAGGCTAGCCACACAAAATATTCTTAAATATGAACATTTTAAAAATAAAAATCACAAAAAACAATAACAAACAAAACTACAAACAAACACTGTCAAAGATCTAGATAAAGTGGAATCACTTTATGCCAGGTATTTCCCCTCCAAACCCTATGTTGTACGTACTAACAAAGTCTCAAATTAGACCATCTTGACTGCATTCATAATGGGTCGTTCCAAATTCATCCTGGCAAATCAGAAAACGATTTTTTATTAACCCACCTCTTCCAAAAAGTGCTCACAGTGGAGCTATTGCAAATGTGTATGGAAAGGGCTAAATATGATATGAATGGTTATTCTTTGATGCAATCTACAGTGGGTATTGTATAAATGTGTTAAATAGGTCAAAACATAAAAAAAAACACTATAATATCCTTTGATATATTATTGAGACTTTATCAAATAGATCTTTGGTTAATTATTTCTTGAGAGGAAAAAATATTTCACATGTTGTATCTGGCAGTGGCGAAAGGTTGCAGTTTTCATTTAAACCCACCATTGGATGAGCAGGCAGCAGTAACTATACGATGTGGAACTGTGTAAATAGGTTTGGTTAAGAATATTAATTTAGTTGTAAGAGTTTTGTTTATAGTTGATATTCAACTATTGAACAAATTACTTATCCCTCTAGACTGTCACCCTTCTGGACAGAACCAGTACACAGGGAGTAACTACATGGAACTATGCACAGTATAAAGTCTGATCCCAAAAACTATCATTTTGTGGTTGGTCTTGTGTTCGATCCACTTATTCTGTGATCAATTGGGCAAAGTCTGACCCTAGATCCTCATGAGGAGAATATATGCACATAGTGACTGTAAAATTTTCAGCCGATTGTATTTTAATATCTTTTCCAAAAACTCACACACTAAAATGTTCGATAAGTTGTATTTTTCAATAGTAAATTTTTACATATTTGCAAACATTCATGGGCACTGAACTCTTGAAAAAAGACAATTGTTAGAAAATCAGTGTGTGCGATTTTAGATATTCTACAGTTGCCTATGGAACAATTTACAACATTGTGATTATATATTATTTCATGCTGTTAACTGTGTAAATTATTATATGTTAGAACCAAGTTGTAACATTATCTTTTAAACAATTTAAAAGTGTTAATTACAATTTGCAACAAGTGCATACTAGTCAAAACTGCCATCTGTTTGTGTTAATTAATTATTAATTACATCCATACATAAGTATTTTTAACATGAATTGTCTTTTTAAAAGTTTTACCTTGGTACAAATAATGTTGTAATACCCATGCATACTTGTAACTAATTCCCAAGCAGACTATATGGCTATCTTTTGTATAAATACAGCTAAAATTAATGCACATGTTAAAAGTTAGTGGACCAACATTGCAAAAACCACAAAGATCAGTTCTAAGAACATGTTAGCATGCGTAGCTACTACAATACACATACCGGTAATCAACTGGACACTAAGTATGTAAAGATGGTCTCCAACAGTTTGTGCCAATTTTTTTCTCTCTCAAATAACGAAGTCATTTTCACATGAAAAGGTCCTGCAAACTGCTGTTCATTGATGTCCTGAATTTGTGTGAACAGTAAAGAATAAATCCATACTTGTCATTGCAAACAGGTTTTTCCTATCTGGGCCAGGCTGCAGAGACAAATGTTTTTTAAAATAAAAAAACACATGCCAACTTTCTTTTCAGATCGTGTTATATCATCGTCCAGGTAATCCGCACTGATGTTAGTAACTATTTTTAGCAGAGATCACCATCGTGCTTATATATAGAATTAGAAAGAATGAACATTTGGAGTGATACTTTTTGCAATTCGTACTGCCTCACGATATAGGTAATGTTCAAAATCACATATACAATGTACTTAGATTCAAATACATGTATATGTTTATCCAGAAAGCATTTCTGAATTCCCAGAAACCGTGAAAAACATGTTCCATGCATCTTATGAAGATAAACTGTCAGACACCACCTTTAAAGATGAAGTTTACTAAAAAAAAAGTATAAAACAAGTTAATTAAAAATATTCATTATCACAAGTGACATGTGCTTTACTAAGAACAAAGTATGACAAGTTCATTAAAAAATCATTTCCACAAGCAACATGTGTTGTACTGACAAGCAAGCACAAGACAAGTTAATTAAAAAAATCCTTAACACAAGCAATATTTAATTTAAAAATGTGTAGAATTATCTCAAACAAATTATAGACACTTGTTGAAACTAAAAATAAGAAGTTTTTTAACCTGTGTGTTTATAGTCTGATGGGAAACAAGTTATATTAACTTATATAAACCTTCTAGACTGTCTATATCCTGGGTAGAACCAGTACTCAGGAAGTTACCATTAGGAATGATGTGCAGTAAATAGTCTTGCCAAGGACAATGTTCAGTAGGTGGTACAAACCTCAGCATCTTTATCAATAGTCCATGAAAACTCACATTATGTAAACAATTTGATGTTAACAATTTGATGTCTCATTAACACTTTATAAACAAGCAGTTATTAATGAATCTTTAATCAAAGTTATATAAAAAAAAAAATTAAAAGATTTGATCACATAAACAATACATGCATTCAGTAGCATTGCACATAAACTAATTTAATATTCCAGAATGGTATTCTTTAATACTTTGAAATATATTCAATTATTACATTATTATATAAAACAGTTTTCAAAAGGTACATTCAAAAACAACTTAACATTTTATGTACCTATAGTTTTAGTCAGGGCCTGGTCATGTTAACATTTTTTTAAACTTTTGCACATGAAAAAATGTGTTTACATTTAAAAAATCATGACGTTCTAGGTAGAAAGTGAATGAACATATAAATAAAAGTATATACTACTGTATTTTGAAAAATGAAAAGAAAAGTGTAATCTTTGAATAAGATATAAGTTTACATAAATAATTAAATTGTATGTAATGAATACTTAAAATGGCTAAACAAATGTTCCTTTTGAAATTCGTATGTGTTCACAGGCTAGACCAATTTATGCAACAATCATGATGTATATTTATAAAAAGTTAAAAACATATCACACCATGGAACAAAGATAATGTTTCAACAATGTTTGTTATTTCATACAAATAGTTGTAAAGAGTACACATTAAGCAGGTGAGAACAGACACTATAAAAGCTAACTTGAGGCCTTTATGCAAAAATAGACACTAACAGTTAGAGCATTGTAATGCTTTCGATATTTATATTTCAAAAGACATACTTTATGTAAAACACTGCATAGTGGATGACCTATCTGCTTGCGAAAATATAGCATGCTTTTTCAAACCTCACAGACATACACATATTTATTAAGCACAGGTAAACATTTACACAATTACGATTTTCAAGTTGATGCCAGTATTTAGCTAAATACATATTTCAAGTATAGTTGTATAGATTAACTTGCACACATTTGGAGCAGATGAAATGATCATTCAGAAATGAGGACATAAAATGTCCATGTTCTTGTGCAAGCAAAGAAATGGAAATAACAAAAATAACAATACATTTTAAATAAAACTTGTACAAATGCATTGAATATATAAAACATATAAAATCTGTATGAAGGCATAAATGGATAGCCAAAATCATTTTGTAAAAAACTTATATTCTTCTGGTTCTAAATCCTACAAACTATCCACTAGAGTTTTTCTCTTTGAATTCTTGTTGCTTATTTGCAGAAATGAAATCAGCTATAGTATCACAGCATGTGAACTACATGATCTACCTGAGCTCTGTAGAATGTTTCCTTTGCTAGGTCTAACATTATAATCTGTGTGTAATACAGGTGCATATATATTATATATTGTAAAACATAAAGAATACAAAAATAATGATGAATTAGAATTAATGCATTATTGTAGTACTTATAATGGGAAATGTTCAATGAACTACATGCATGTAATTTGTAAACTACTGGTTGTCATGTCATTTCTTTTACTGTACATGGTAAAAATAAACTTTTTTTTTTCAATAACAAGAGGATACAAATGATACTGTTTGAAATGAGTTTTTTATTCATCCCTGAAGATTTTATTTGAAGGCTAATCTGTGACAAGATCTTCAAAATAGTAATTGAGAAGCATAAAAGCATCTTTTTTAAATTTACATTAGCTTTAATATCTACCTCTGATTTCATTACAGCGAATAAGTTTCCCACATAGAAAGGCAAGGGTACTGTTTCATAAAAAGTCCTAAGACCTCTTCCTGACCATAAAACTACCCAGTACCTTAAGTTCGTTTCAATAAAAGTCATAGTATAATGTGGTTTTCTACCTCTGATTGCAGTGTAGCGACAATGTTTCCCACAAAGAAAGGCAAGGGTACCATTTTAAAAAAAAAGGTCCTGGGACATCTGAAAGGTGGTATCCAACAGTTTGGACCAAATATTTTTTCCCAAATTACCAATCAAGATATTGTTACCTGAAAAAGGTCAGGCAAAATCCTGCTCACTTATGCCCTAGATTTGTGTCTACAATGAACCATTAATCCCCACTTGCCATTGCAAACAGTTATTTCCTATCTGAGCCACTAACATATTTATAGATTTACAAAGAATGAACATTTAGAGAGACTTTTACCAAAATTTGCACTGTCTAACAATATAGGTAGTGTTCAAAATAGTATTTTTTTTAGACTCAAGTAAGAATTCATGCAGAAATAATTCCTGAATTCCTAAACGCAGTGGAAAGATATTGTAAGGTGTAAGTTATAAAGGCAAACTGCAAGATATCACCTTTAATGGCTATGAAATACTAATTATCTTAAATGCATTTCATCAATAAAAATCCTAGAAGTGAAGTTAGCCTCACAAGCAAAGTTAGGAGTAGTGTCTATCTATTGTCGGACTAACCATGAATGTAGGGTCCTAGGCCTTTTGATGAAATGGCCCCTGTCTACCATGGATATTTTTATGCTCTTGAAATTAGATTTCTCCAGGGTGCATGACTTCCAGTTAAAGATGCCTGTAAGCAGTGAGTAAGGGTGAGGGTGGGGGCGGGTTTTTTTGGGGGGGGGGGGGTGTTGAAGAATGACAAGGGGAGGTTAGTCAGGATACTGTGGCAGAATTCAAACTTCAGAATGCTGCAGCCCCTGGCAAATCAGGTAATTGTTGGTCAAGTGCTGAAACGACAGAAGTATATTGTCTATTAAATGTAGCTATAAGCTGTTACTTGCAATCAGAATGAATGAAGTGAGTATATATGGCTCAACCCTTATCATGCTACATTTGTTGGTTTATAAACTTTCTAATAACAACAGTAAAGGCGACTTTACATGACTGCAGTTTAACTTCTGTTTAATATGAAATTTTGATAAATACAGTTACACAGAAAACATATATAATGGGGTCCTACCGATATACGGAGTTGTCCTTGATTTCGCTACGTATTTACCTCCCTTGATCGAGGTGGCGCTTCTTTGGGTAGTTCCGGTTTCGGTTATATACAGTAAACTATATTGAGAGTACGCCGATTTTATGTTGAAAAAAGCTTTTGATAAGGAAATGTAAGGTTTTTATGACCTGAAATATATGTATTGGAATTTCATGTTACTCGGATGTAAACACAATGAATTTATTATGTCGAGACAAAGAAAACGGTGATGTGCCTTACTGTTAGCTTTAAAATTCCTCCTTATACGCATATGTATCTGCGGATATGTGGATTTACCTGCGTCAGATCCAATTATAATAAATAATTCCAAATTTCAACAGATAAAAAGACAAAAGCTAACGCTTAGAAATCATGGAAGTTTTCAATCAAATATGAAGTTTAAGAGCGTTATTTTCTCAAACTACCGGTAAATTGCAACTTTCAATCAAAGACGGCCGATTGTTTTAAAGTTACTCATTATATCCTTTTTTATATAAAGCGGTATTATTTACGTTATAAGCATAAAAAAACTTGATGAGGTCCATTATATTTTATTTTAATTATTTGAAATGTGTTAATTTTGATATTATTAATTTTACTTGGTCTTCAGATTTCATTCATTTTCCCTTTTTTCTGAAGTATTTCTTTTCTTAGAGTGTTAAAAATTACACGGTTGTGTAAAGCACTTTCTGTGCTGCAAGTATGTGAAAATATACTTTAAGAGTATACCCAAAATGACATGTTTATTGTGCTGTGTATACACCCACCCCCAATATCTTACACTGACCGGTAATCCACACCAGATGTGTCTAGGCATGAGGGGCAGATACCACCCCCACCAGGTGTAGGGGATGACTGGAGACATGCCTCTAGGTTGATGACTATTTAATTGGCTGTAGGGCTCAATGAGTTAATGAAAATAGTATTAAAGAGCAAAAAATACACACACCAAAATAGGTTGTATATGTTGCTAACTCCCTACATGCCATTTAATTCCAATCATGACTAGTATAAAAATGCATTACTATAGTCGAATTGCTCTAATTACCACTTCACTTCAAGCACATTTACATTAAAAGCTTACACAAATTATCTGCATCTCACCAATCACGAATAAAGACAACAAAAAATAGCGAAATTAATCGCAACACGCCAAATCTCGATATTTTATCTGATCGTTGTTTTTCTCAGCAAACCGGAACTACCCAATATCAAAGGGAAATCACTCTAAACTGACTACACAAGGGAGATAACTGTGGATATCGGTAGGCCTCCATTGCATGTTTGTATGTAATATATGGTATATGAGGAAAATTAAGAGTAAGTCTGATAACATTTACCCTGACAAAGTAAAGATGTGGATGAGAGTGAATATATATTTTGTTTATACATTGCACAGACACAATTATGGTCAAATTGGCCACTTCCTGCAGTTGCTGGTGGATGTGAGACCCCAGGCCCATGTCTTTGTAAGACAACAAGCAAAGTGCAAGTCAGCTGGATGGAAGTTCCAATGCCAACTGAGACTCGTGTTCACACAATGAGGTACTGAGGATTTTTAAAGTCTATTGCCTCTAATGCACCACTTATAAAAATTTAAGAATTATGCAATATTTTGTATGGGCTTGGAACTGGTACTAAGCACTGTCACAAACAGTTGCTATTTTCTAGTACTGGGGTACTTTAACATAGCCATAATAGATCAGTGATCCCTTACTATGCTGTAGGTCAGAACCCTTTCAGAGCCTATTTTTTGCTTTTTTGCTTTTGCTCCATGTTCAGGCTGCAATTTTCTGTTATAGATCTAGGGAGAGATTCTGTCAGCATCTTTATGAAAGAAGATGGGACTGTTACAATTTTACTGTTAGTTTACCCACAGAGTATTTTTGGCTTCAGTAAATTGACAGAAAGCCCAGACAGTATTGAAGTTCTATGTTAAATTCTAGCTGCAGCTCCATGTATCTGCTCCTGTAAAGCTTAGTGCTAAAGCCAACTACAGTAGCCTGGCAGTGATGTAATTAACACTGGCGTTAAAGAGTAGAACCAGTGTGGGATTAAACCTAACTCTCAATTTGTGTAAGGTGGTAGGACTGTAGCAGTTTCTCAGGTAGCTGGTTCACATAGCATTTATTGATCTGATGGATATGATCCCATCTAGTTTCAGGGAGGACTTTAGTAAGAGGTTAGAATCCCAGCAGAGGCTCAATTATTCTGTTTCTTTAAGTTCACACAAGTATGGTGAGCAAATGGAGAGGTATAGCAGGAGAAGCAAACACTTACAGGGTTCAATAGATTCAATTTCAGAATATTTCTCCTGGACCTTGGACAGAGCTTCAATCAGGTTGGATGCATAGTTGAATTTGTACACATTACCATCAAACATGGCGCCCTGGAGTAGACCCATTACTTGCCCATAACCTGTGGAAGGTTCAGTGTCAAACACAACTGACCCACTGTCACTGCCTTCACCAAAAATCCGGTCTCTTTCTTGCACACCAGGTCCTTGATTATGATACAATGGAATCATATACATGAAAACAATGTTCAGATATTAAAATAATCATTCAAAAATCAGTTTTTCATGAAATCCATCTTACAAACAAAGGCAGAGTTGGTACCATTTATATGACTAAATCTGTTAATTCTCATAAAAACAATAAAGGTTTCTTGATATACCTGCATACATTTACACTGACACAAACATAGTCCTTATGATAATGTCCAGTTGTTTTATAGTGGTGGAAGATAGCAGAATTCTTAAGAACAATGCAAAATAAAAAAATAAACTTTAAGAATATAATACCTTGCTGAGATGGCTCTCCTGATGGGTCCACTAACATGCTGTTTGGTGAAATGCTCAACTCTGATAAAGGGCAAATCAGAAGCGAAGCGAAAGGTGGTAGCTGACTCAATCTACTATTATAGGACTGCTTGTAATCATGACTTGCAATAAATCCTCTAGTTATGTTACTACTACATCCAAACTTGTAGACTATTCTACCAGCAACAGTTTCCTCTTGACAGAATTGCCATCTATCTAATTTTCTAGTCCTATTATCTTCATCACTAAACATCAAGTGCTTAGAAATATTCTGTAAACAGGGTGCCATCACTTGCAATAGGGCAATGTCTGCATCCTCATAAGGATACCTCAACTCACCAAACCCATCCACATAGTCTGCCCCTCCAGCTGGCAATACTGACACAATTTCTTCACAGTTCTCAATACAATGATAACAGGTTACAAAGTGGATATTTCTTTTTCCATGGGATGTAACATCAACAAAGCATCCCAAACTGCTCCATCCATACATAGCATCTGGGTTTCCCTCCCTTTTCTTTGTGCGAATGCAAGCGCCTTGCATTACCGTAGCTGTTTTTTTGCAAAGTGGTACAAAAAGTTCAACCTTGTGTGGAAAGTGATATCTGAAAACCAGAAAGGTTTACAAGAAATTAAGTCTTAGTATATTACTCTTGATAAAATGGTTTTAAAAACTGTTGTGAAATTAAAGGTTTTTTTACTGTACCAACAACTTTTAACTTTTCATATGCAACCATCAACTTTAAACGTTTTATATGCTACATGTCACATGTTCAATATAATGACAGAAACAAAAGTAGAAACAATTACCCATGAAGTTGTAGGAGTTCTTCAATGCATTCCTCTTCTTTCTCACTGATAGCTGACTTCACATGAATGACAAGTTCCCCAAATATGGTTCCACAGCCAGTCACAAATAATTCCCTGTGAAAAAGAAACTCAAAATAATAGGTTAAATAAGGCTGAAGAAAATATAACAAGAATACACCACAAGAAATGGAACCAGGTTTTTCATTGTCTAACCGATATAAAAACCTATTTTTAGAAACTATAATTTGATTTTCAGTTTAAAAGTTAAGATTTTCAACTGAAAATTATGTCAATTCTAACAGCAGTTAATTGACAGAACATATAATAATATAGTTTTATTAACAACCTTGATCCAGTCACAAAATCCTGATAATATGCTGTTAGAAACTTGATGGCAAACATCCTGTGAAAGTTTGGTTAAAGTTCTTAGAGAACTAAAGAAATTTATAAGAAATAAGCTCCGAAGAAAAGGTTTGATGCAGTCCACTGACATTCACGATGCCAGTTATAGAAAAAAAATCTTTCTGCAAATGAGTCTGCGAAGTAAACTGCAGTGTGCCACTAATAATTAATCTTCACAATATGGCCAATCGAAACTCCTTGTGTGGTCCTTTTCTCAGTGCCATCATCCCTCGGATGTATCTGGTGCAATGATACCTACAGAAATGTCTCTGCACTTACCGGAAAACCGGACCTGGTAGCGCAATCGGTAGAGTGTCGGCTCCAGGTACGGGAGGCCCTGGGTTCGATCCCTGGCAGCAACATACCAAAGTCGTTAAAAATGGTAGTGGTATAGCTCCCTTGCTCATGCTCAAGCAAATATAAGGGTAGTTCCACGACTGGTTGGCCCGGTGTCAGGATAATGCGACTGGGTGTGGTATCATGCCAGGTGTTCCCGGCATGCTATACACAGTGAAGGCAGCACTATATCTGCTTCAAGTGGACACCGTCTCCAGATAACTGAAATATTGTTGGTGGGACGATAAACCCAATAAACTTACTAGAAAAGGAATAGTCTACAAAAGGAGTTCTCCAAGGTTATTACCGTAGTTAATATGGTTGGTTTGTGTTACACTATGAACTTCTATTTTAATTTACATTTCACATTTTGTTAGATATACAACTATTTCTGAATGTTCAGAAGGGATGAAGAAACATTTATCTCCACTGTCTAGATGACATCATCGACAAAGACATGAATATTTGCATTGTGATTTAACTTCCAATCACCCACATACTGCCACCCAGTTCCATTGCCACCATCCACTTACTACCACCCAGTTCCATTGCCACCACCAACCTATTGCCACCCAGTTTCATTGCCACCTACAACCTACTGCCACCCAGTTCCATTGCCACCAACAACCTACTGCCACCCAGTTCCATTGCCACCAACAACCTATTTCCATCCAGTTCCATAGCAACCACCGACCTATTGCCACCCAGTTCCATTGCCACTACCAACCTATTGCCACCCAGTTCCATTGCCACTAACAACCTACTGCCACCCAGTTCCATTGCCACTACCAACCTATTGCCACCCAGTTCCATTGCCACCAACAACCTACTGCCACCCAGTTCCATTGCCACTACCAACCTGTTGCCATCCAGTTCCATTGCCACCACCAACCTATTTCCATCCAGTTCAATAGCAACCACCAACCTATTGCCACCCAGTTCCATTGCCACTTCCAACATATAGCCACCCAGTTCCATTGCCACCACACACCTATTGTCATTCAGTTCCATTGCCACCAACAACCTATTTCCACTCAGTTCCATTGCCACCACACACCTATTGTCATTCAGTTCCATTGCCACCAACAACCTATTTCCATCCAGTTCCATCACAACCACCCACCTATTGCCACCCAGTTCCATTGCCACCACACACCTACTGCCACCCAGTTCCATTGCCACCAACAACCTATTTCCATCCAGTTCCATCACAACCACCCACCTACTGCCACCCAGTTCCATTGCCACCACCAACCTATTGCCATCCAGTTCCATTGCCACCACCAACCTATAGCCACCTAGGTTCAATTGCCACCACCAACCTACTGCCACCCATTTTCATTGCAACCAACCTATTGCCACCCAGTTCCATTGCCACTACCAACCTACTGCCATCCAGTTCCATTGCCACCAACAACCTATTGCCATCCAGTTCCATTGCCACCACCCATCTACTGCCACCCAGTTCCATTGCCACCACCCATCTACTGCCACCCAGTTCCATTGCCATCAACAACCTATAGCCACCTGGGTTCAATTGCCACCACCAACCTACTGCCACCCATTTTCATTGCAACCAACATATAGCCACCCAGTTCCATTGCCACCACACACCTATTGTCATTCAGTTCCATTGCCACCAACAACCTATTTCCACTCAGTTCCATTGCCACCACACACCTATTGTCATTCAGTTCCATTGCCACCAACAACCTATTTCCATCCAGTTCCATCACAACCACCCACCTATTGCCACCCAGTTCCATTGCCACCACACACCTACTGCCACCCAGTTCCATTGCCACCAACAACCTATTTCCATCCAGTTCCATCGCAACCACCCACCTACTGCCACCCAGTTCCATTGCCACCACCAACCTATTGCCATCCAGTTCCATTGCCACCACCAACCTATAGCCACCTAGGTTCAATTGCCACCACCAACCTACTGCCACCCATTTTCATTGCAACCAACATATAGCCACCCAGTTCCATTGCCACCACACACCTATTGTCATTCAGTTCCATTGCCACCACACACCCATTGAAACCCAGTTCCATTGCCACCACACACCTATTGAAACCCAGTTCCATTGCCACCACACACCTATTGTCATTCAGTTCCATTGCCACCACCCACCCATTGAAACCCAGTTCCATTGCCACCACCCACCTATTGCCATCCAGTTCCATTGCCACCACCAACCTATTGCCATCCAGTTCCATTGCCACCACCAACCTACTGCCATCCAGTTCCATTGCCACCACCCACCCATTGAAATCCAGTTCCATTGCCACCACCAACCTACTGCCATCCAGTTCCATTGCCACCACCCACCCATTGAAACCCAGTTCCATTGCCACCACCAACCTATTGCCATCCAGTTCCATTGCCACCACCAACCTATTGCCATCCAGTTCCATTGCCACCACCAACCTACTGCCATCCAGTTCCATTGCCAAACCTATAGCCACTGGCCCACTGATACGCAGATCCATGGTTACCACCAACCCATTGATATTTCCATGGTAATCACAGACCCAATAATACCCAGTTCCATGGTAACCACTGACCCACTGATACCCGGTTTTTGTAAATACAGTAAAACCTCTCCACAGCAACATCTGGCGGAGGCACGAAAAAGTGTTGCTGCTCAGAGGTGTTGCTGCTCAGAGGTTTCAATAAGACGAGAAAAAAATAATTTTTTTTTAATAGTTTTGTACTGGTATTAGATTTCCTAAGAAATATATGTTTTAGTTAATTTTGCTTTGGTAATGAAAATGCAATATATTGTTATAAGAGGTAACAGAAGATGATTTTTTAAATAATTTATTGATGATTAAACTACAAGTTGTATAACACAAAAAATTTAAAAATGTATGTACATAATGAAAACGCAAGCTGTTGAACATAGAAAAAACTTGTAAACGTATGTACATGTACACTCATACTGTATATGTTAGTTCAGCATTATTTAGTTGTTTTGCACCATTTCGTTGTTGAATTTATAGTCAGATATCCTAAAACAATGACAGTTTGCATTTAGCACTAATGTAAACATCTTTTAAGTAAGCAATCAATACAGTGATATCTTTTAATCTTCCGAACAATTAAAGAAAACAAACCTACTGTTAACAGTATCAATAGTTGACACTACTTTCACACATTCCCGCAATACCCTAGAACTACAATGGCATGTTTACAGCATGCAGCTGGTTTCCCGTCCAACTGTAACTTGATTCCAATTAACACCTTCTCAACAGGGTACAAGCAGTGATTAGCCGACCGCGTGACATTTCTGGTGTACGCGACAGACTGATCTAAAAATAGCTTCACTGGCGTTGCTACGCAGAGGTTAAACTAGCCTCAGGGAAGAGAATTATACGGCCGCTTACCGCTTCGCGGAGGAGTTGCTGCTTAGAGGTTAAAATGCGCTGAAAACTACTGGGGGGAAATTTAACTGCCGCTGCTTAGAGGTAGCCGCTGCTTAGAGGTGCCGCTTCGAGAGGTTTTACTGTACCAACTCACTGATACCCAGTTCCATGGTAACCACTGACCCACTGATACCCAGTTCCATGGTAACCACCAAGCCACTGATATCCAGTTCCATGGTAACCAACTCATTGATACCCACTTCCATGGCCAACACCAACATACTGCCAACCAGTTCTAGTCACACCAATCTATTGCTGTCAGTTCCATGGCCACCACCTATCCACTGCTAAGCTGTACCATGGCCAACACCTAACCACTGCTAACCTGCTCCATGGCCTTCACTTATCCACTACTAACAGTTCCATGGCAACCACTTATCCACTACTAACCAGTTCCATAGCCAACACTAATCCACTGCTAACAGTTCCATGGCCACCACTAATCCACTGTTAACAGTTCCATGGCCACCACTAATCCACTGTTAACAGTTTCATGGCCACCACTTATCCATAGCTAACAGTTCCATGGCCACCACTAATCCACCGTTAACAGTTCCATGGCAACCACTAATCCACTGCTAGCAATTCCATAGCCCTGGCCTATCAACTGCTAACCTGTTCAATGGCCACAACTAATCCACTGCTAACAGTTCCATGGCCACTACCTATCCACTGCTAACCAGTTCCATGGCCACCACTAGTCCACCTCTAACCAGTTCCATGGCCACAACTAATCCACTTCTAAAATTTCCATAGCAACCAATAATATACTGCTAACCAGTTCCATGACCAACAATAATCCACTGCTAACCAGTTCCATGGCCACCACTAATCCACTACTAACCAGTTCCATGGCCACCACTAATCCACTACTAACCAGTTCCATGGCCACCACTAATCTGCTACTAACCAGGCACATGGCCAACACTTATCTGCTACTAACCAGGTCCATGGCCACCACTAATCTGCTACTAACCAGTTTCATGGCCACCACTAATACACTATTAACCAGTTCCATGGCCACCACTAATCTGCTACTAACCAGTTCCATGGCCACCACTAATCTGCTACTAACCAGTTCCATGGCCATCACTAATCCACTACTAACTAGTTCAATGGCCACCACTAATCCGCTACTAACCAGTTCCATGGCCACCACTAGTCTACTACAAACCAGTTCCATGGCCACCACTTATCCGCTACTAACCAGTTCCATGGCCACCACTAATCCGCTACTAACCAGTTCCATGGCCACCACTAATCTACTACTAACCAGTTCCATGGCCACCACTAATCCGCTACTAACCAGTTCCATGGCCACCACTTATCTGCTACTAACCAGTTCCATGGCCACCACTAACCTGCTACTAACTATTTCCATGGCCATCACTAATCGTCTACTAACCAGTCCCATGGCCATCACTAATCCACTACTAACCAGTTCCATGGCCACCACTAATCTGCTACTAACCTGTTCCATGGCCACCACTAATCTGCCACTAACCAGTTCCATGGCCATCACTAATCCACTACTAACCAGTTCCATGGCCATCACTAATCCACTGCTAACAGTTCCATGGCCACCACCTACCCACTGATAGCAGTTCCATGGCCATCACTAATCCACTACTAACCAGTTCCATGGCCATCACTGAACCACTGCTAACCAGTTCCATGGCCATCACTAAACCACTGCTAACCAGTTCCATTGCCATCACTAAACCACTGCTAACCAGTTCCATGGCCATCACTAAACCACTGCTAACCAGTTCCATGGCCATCACTAAACCACTGCTAACCAGTTCCATGGCCATCACTTAACCACTGCTAACCAGTTCCATGAACATCACTAAACCACTACTAACCAGTTCCATGGCCATCACTAAACCACTGCTAACCAGTTCCATGACCATCACTAAACCACTGCTAACCCGTTCCATGGCCTTCACTAATCCACTGCTAACAGTTCCATGGCCACCACTTATCCACTGCTAACAGTCCCATGGCCACCTCTAATCCATTGCTAACCAGTTCCATGGCCATCACTTAACCACTGCTAACCAGTTCCATGAACATCACTAAACCACTACTAACCAGTTCCATGGCCATCACTAAACCACTGCTAACCAGTTCCATGGCCATCACTAAACCACTGCTAACCAGTTTCATGGCCATCACTAAACCACTGCTAACAGTTCCATGGCCACCACCTACCCACTGATAGCAGTTCCATGGCCATCACTAAACCACTGCTAACCAGTTCCATGGCCATCACTAAACCACTGCTAACCAGTTCCATGAACATCACTAAACCACTGCTAACCAGTTCCATGACCATCACTAAACCACTGCTAACCAGTTCCATGGCTTTCACTAATCCACTGCTAACAGTTCCATGGCCACCACTTATCCACTGCTAACAGTCCCATGGCCACCTCTAATCCATTGCTAACCAGTCCCATGGCCACCTCTAATCCACTGCTAACAGTCCCATGGCCACCTCTAATCCATTGCTAACAGTCCCATGGCCACCTCTAATCCATTGCTAACCAGTCCCATGGCCACCTGTAATCCATTGCTAACCAGTCCCATGGCCACCTCTAATCCACTGCTAACCAGTCCCATGGCCACCTCTAATCCACTGCTAACAGTCCCATGGCAACCTCTAATCCATTGCTAACAGTCCCATGGCCACCTGTAATCCATTGCTAACCAGTCCCATGGCCACCTGTAATCCATTGCTAACCAGTCCCATGGCCACCTTTAATCCACTGCTAACAGTCCCATGGCCATCACTAATCCACTGCTAACAGTCCCATGGCCACCTCTAATCCACTGCTTACAGTACCATGGCCACCACTAATCCACTGCTAACAGTCCCATGGCCACCTCTAATCCACTGCTAACAGTCCCATGGCCACCTCTAATCCATTGCTTACCAGTCCCATGGCCACCTCTAATCCACTGCCAACAGTCCCATGGCCACCTCTAATCCACTGCTAACAGTCCCATGGTCACTTCTTATCCATTGCTAACAGTCCCATGGCCACCTCTAATCCATTGCTAACCAGTCCCATGGCCACCTCTAATCCACTGCTAACAGTCCCATGGCCATCACTAATCCACTGCTAACAGTCCCATGGCCACCTCTTATCCACTGCTAACAGTCCCATGGCCACCACTAATCCACTGCTAACAGTCCCATGGCCACCTCTAATCCACTGCTAACAGTCCCATGGCCACCTCTAATCCATTGCTAACCAGTCCCATGGCCACCTTTAATCCACTACTAACAGTTCCATGGCCACCTCTAATCTATTGCTAACCAGTCCCATGGCCATCACTAATCCACTGCTAACAGTCCCATGGCCATCACTTATCCACTGCTAACCAGTTCCATGGCCATCACTAATCCACTGCTAACCAGTTCCATGGCCACCACTTATCCACTGCTAACCTGTTCCATGGCCACCACTAATCCACTGCTAACCAGTTCAACGGCCATCACTAATCCACTGCTAACCAGTTCCATGGCCACCACTTATCCACTACTAACAAGTTCCATGGCCATCACTAATCCACTGCTAACAGTTCCATGGCCACCACCTACCCACTGATAGCAGTTTCATGGCCATCACTAATCCACTGCTTACAGTTTTATGGCCACACAACCTACCCCTGCTAACCAGTTCCATGGCCACACAATCTACCTACTGCTTACCAGCTCCATAGCCATCACCAATCCACTGCAAACCAGTTCCATGGCCACACAACCTACCCCTGCTAACCAGTTCCATGGCCATACAACCTACCCATTGCTATCCAGTTCCATGGCCACACGACCTACCCACTGCTTACCAGTTCCATGGCCATACAACCTACCCATTGCTATCCAGTTCCATGGCCACACAGCCTACCCACTGCTTACCAGTTCTGTGGCTACACAACCTAACCATTGCTATCCAGTTCCATGGCCATACAACCTAACCATTGCTATCCAGTTCCATGGCCACACGACCTACCCACTGCTTACCAGTTCCATGGCCATACAACCTACCCATTGCTATCCAGTTCCATGGCCACACGACCTACCCACTGCTTACCAGTTCCATGGCCATACAACCTACCCATTGCTATCCAGTTCCATGGCCATACAACCTAACCATTGCTATCCAGTTCCATGGCCACACGACCTACCCACTGCTTACCAGTTCCATGGCCATACAACCTACCCATTGCTATCCAGTTCCATGGCCACACGACCTACCCACTGCTTACCAGTTCCATGGCCATACAACCTACCCATTGCTATCCAGTTCCATGGCCATACAACCTAACCATTGCTATCCAGTTCCATGGCCACACAGCCCACCCACTGCTTACCAGTTCCATGGCCATACAACCTACCAAATGCTAACCAGTTCCAAGGCAACACAACCTACCCCTGCTAACCAGTTCCATGGCCATACAACCTACCCACTGCTTACCAGTTCCATGGCCATACAACCTACCCATTGCTATCCAGTTCCATGGCCATACAACCTAACCATTGCTATCCAGTTCCATGGCCACACGACCTACCCACTGCTTACCAGTTCCATGGCCATACAACCTACCAAATGCTAACCAGTTCCAAGGCAACACAACCTACCCCTGCTATCCAGTTCCATGGCCACACAGCCTACCCACTGCTTACCAGTTCTGTGGCTACACAACCTAACCATTGCTATCCAGTTCCATAGCCATACAACCTACCCATTGCTATCCAGTTCCATGGCCACACGACCTACCCACTGCTTACCAGTTCCATGGCCATACAACCTACCAAATGCTTACCAGTTCCAAGGCAACACAACCTACCCCTGCTAACCAGTTCCATGGCCACACAACCTACCCACTGCTTACCAGTTCCATAGCCATACAACCTACCCATTGCTATCCAGTTCCATGGCCACACGACCTACCCACTGCTTACCAGTTCCATGGCCATACAACCTACCCATTGCTATCCAGTTCCATGGCCACACAGCCTACCCACTGCTTACCAGTTCTGTGGCTACACAACCTAACCATTGCTATCCAGTTCCATGGCCATACAACCTACCCATTGCTATCCAGTTCCATGGCCACACAGCCTACCCACTGCTTACCAGTTCCATGGCCACACAGCCTACCCATTGCTATCCAGTTCCATGGCCACACAGCCTACCCACTGCTTACCAGTTCTGTGGCTACACAACCTAACCATTGCTATCCAGTTCCATAGCCATACAACCTACCCATTGCTATCCAGTTCCATGGCCACACGACCTACCCACTGCTTACCAGTTCCATGGCCATACAACCTACCAAATGCTAACCAGTTCCAAGGCAACACAACCTACCCCTGCTAACCAGTTCCATGGCCACACAACCTACCCACTGCTTACCAGTTCCATAGCCATACAACCTACCCATTGCTATCCAGTTCCATGGCCACACGACCTACCCACTGCTTACCAGTTCCATGGCCATACAACCTACCCATTGCTATCCAGTTCCATGGCCACACAGCCTACCCACTGCTTACCAGTTCTGTGGCTACACAACCTAACCATTGCTATCCAGTTCCATGGCCATACAACCTACCCATTGCTATCCAGTTCCATGGCCACACAGCCTACCCACTGCTTACCAGTTCCATGGCCACACAGCCTACCCATTGCTATCCAGTTCCATGGCCACACAGCCTACCCACTGCTTACCAGTTCTGTGGCTACACAACCTAACCATTGCTATCCAGTTCCATGGCCATACAACCTACCCATTGCTATCCAGTTCCATGGCCACACAGCCTACCCACTGCTAACCAGTTCCAGGGCCACACAACCTACTAACTGTTGACCGGTTCCATGGCCACTACCTATCCTCTGCTAGTTCCATGGCCAGCTCTCACACACTGCCAACAAGTTCTACCTATGACTACCATGTGGACAGTACCATAGCCCCCAGTCACCAACTGCAACCCAGTGCCAAGGCCACCACAGACCTACTGCTGCCCAGTTCTATAGCCAGCACCCATCTACTTCCACCTCGTTTCATTGCCACCATAATTTTTCATCCACCCAGTTTCATCACAACAGAACATTGTCTACCACCCAGTCCCATGAGCACCACCCTCCTACTACCACCTAGATCTATAGCCACAAAAGCACCTCCTGTCCATGGCCACCACCACCAAATGCCACTAAGTTCCATGGCCAGCAACCAGGTACTTCCACCTAGTTTAATAATCCAAGACCACCTCCTTCCCCTAGCCCCCACATTTCATAGACACCACACAGCTTCTTACACCCAGTGCCACAGACACTATACAGCTTCTTTCACCCAGTTCCATAAACCACAGCCTCACTACTGCCACTCAGTTCCATTGCTACTACACAACCTACTGCCACCAAGTTCCGTAACCCCAGCTCAACTACTTCCATCCAGTTTTATGGCCACCACACCCCTTGACTGCCACCAAGTTCCTTTACCCAGCCTACTTACTGCCACCTAGTTCTTTAGTCACCATGCACATACTGCCCATGACCACTACCATCTCATGCCATTAAATTTCCACGACCCTCACCCAAACAAATCCACCCAGTTTTATAACCACAGCCCACCTAGTACCATTACCTAGTTCAATAACCCCAGCCCATCTACTGTCACCTAGATCAATAACACCACACCTTCTGCAAACCCTGTTCTACAAACAAATCACACTGTCAACCAGTTGTATTACCTCAGCCCACCTTATGGTATCCAGTTTTATAGGTGGCAGTAGGTTTGTGGAAAGCAGATTTAGCAGTAAGAAAAAATAATGGAAAATAGCCTTACTCGGCAGCAGAAGGTGTATTGTTGAACATGAATCTCTTACTTTAACAGGTCCTGCTGTAATTCCTCAGGCAATGTAGGTGGCTCCTTGAAATCCTTGCATGTAGGTGGCTCCTTGAAATCCTTGCATGTCAGGGTTGACAACCTTAACAGGGCATGGGTCACAAACTGAAGTCTGCGCATCCTCTCCAGAATCACCATCAGCTTGGTTACCAAGGATTCCACACTGTTTATCAGTGGACTGATGGCAGACATACAATCCTTGAAGTATTTTTGGAAAGCTTTCTTGTACATCTTTCGCAGATCAGTATATGATGGCATTGACTTGAGAGTGATGGCTTTCTGTATGTAAATATAACATATAAATTTTTTGTACCATCACATCTACACATATTATAGTTATATGTTGTCCACACAGACTGCAATTTGCCAAGATAAAAAAGTGTAATAACTCTGGAATGAACAATGCAATATGAGTTTTCTCAGCTTCACGCACAACTTAAAATCAATATCAATCTTTAATGCAAATAAATAAATTCTAATGAATAACAAGCAAATTTGTTTAATTGATATCCCCGCCGAAGGTAAATGGCATCCAAAAAAAAAATCAGTTGTGAGGTATTCCTATCTATACCTGGAAAATGGAATACTGGGAATGCTTTAAAATTTGTCGACATCAAATTTTGTGCATGTTTATTTTCCTTCAATGGTTTTAATGATAATGGATGCAGACAGATTTTGTTTATTTTTCATAACATAACGGTCAATAACTCTGAAGAAAATTGACTGATAAAAAACAAACTAGACATACATCATCACAGTATGTTGGTTGAGACTTGTTACAAGTTTTATGAAATTCTATCAGCTAGTTACCGAGAAATGGCAGCAGACGGAAAAGTGTGATGGACAGATAGACAGACTAAAGAAAATTGACTGATAAAAAAAAAAAACTTGACAGGCATCATCATAGTATGTTGTTTCATATTTGTTGAAAGAGTTTCATGAAATTCTACCCGGTAGTTACTGAGAAATGGCTGCAGACAGATTTTTTTTTCATTAAATACAGGTCAATAACTCTGAAGAAAACTGACTGATCAAAAAAAAACTGGACGGACATCATCACAGTATGTTGGTTCATATTTCTTTCAATTTTCCATAAATTCTACCAGCTAGTTACCAAGAAATGGTAGTAGACGGAAAATTGTAATAAACAAACAGAAAACGCCATTCCAATATCCAAAACCCATTTTCATCAGAGGGGGATAATAAAGGAGGAGCTATCCAAAAAAAAAACTTCTTATGTATGGTCAATGTGTCCCATGTCATTATATGAACCTTCAAGCATATTAAAACTATATGAGAGAATGACATAGCAAGACAAATTTTCTTACCTGCAGGGCATTCTCAAAATCCAGATTGTTTATTAAGAAATGGTTCATAATAGATGACTTCAGTCCTTTATCCTGGGCAATACAGTCTAGGACAAGACATTTTGTTTTCCGTGACAAGAAATCCTGCATCTTTTGTCTGAATGTAATAGTCAGCTCTCCCTCAGAGGTCTTAGAGGTTCCTTTCTCACCTAGTTTAGTGTAAACAAATATGAAGTAAATGTATATAAATTATTACAAATAAAATGTGTAAGACTTCAATAAATGGGCATGAAAGGTTTCTTAAAATGAAAAAAAAAAGCAGAAAATTTAAGTCCAATCAAAGATGAGCATGTGGCAGGCTTACTTTGAGACTGTGTGACAGGAGAGAGATCTTGAAGTGAATGCTCATTCTCATACCATCCGTCTAAATGCTCCCGAAGAAAGTCCAATATATTGCCTTGTTTGGGTGCTCCCTTGCCTGGAAGAAACTCTGCCATGAACTGCTCCATTTGTTTCACCACGTCCATCACTGTCTTCTCTAGACCACTCTGCACCAAATGACTCAGATTGCTTGTCCACTTATCCAAATTAGATATGTCTTCCATTTTGCAACATTCTTTTGTGTCTTTGCTGACAAAGTATGTATGTTGTTTGGGTAATGCTGTAAATAGGTTGGAGTCTTCGACTTCCTTCAATACCTAAATAATAGAAAATGTAATAGATGTTTACAGATGTACTTATAATACATATTGTTACTTTTAATGGTTTGGGCCCAAAATATTTTCATTAAACATCTTACTTAATACACTATTGTTTCCTGAATAGATCTTGCCATATGCTTTTTATTGATGTCTTACACCTGTCTGAAAGTGAACCATAATGATACAATTGTCATTACAACGTTTTTCCTTATGAGCCATACTACACAGTTAGCTATTTTTAAACTAGGAAAACCACGTGACCACTTATGTTTTAGCTCATCCATGTCATCCTCTGCGACGTCCATGTCTATTTATAACAGGAGTCCTGATTGTGTTTATTTATAGATTTGAAAACAATGCAAATTTTAAGAGTTGATTTATGAGTTTTAAAATTGAGATACAGTTTAAAATCAGCAAAGCTTAGACTTACGTATGATTGTTTCTGCAGAAATTTTGCAAAATAACCCAAACAGAGGTCAGATATTAAATGAAAGAAAACTGTTTACCATGCCCTTTCGACCAGGTATTGTTACAAACTTTATTTAACAACTATTCTCAATTAAGAAGTTTTTTTTTTTTTTTTAATTTTCATGATATTTTCCCTGGAAACTGTCTGTTCAAGATCTGCACTATTACACTATAATAATCAGAATATACCTTGTCATTTTTGCATCTAGTTGCACTTAACCAAGTTTAAAACATTTATTTTGATTTTTATAAATTATTAGTAAATACAGCATAAAATGGCTTAAACAGATATGGCCTCAAAGGTAATGTTATACCAACAAATATAACATTTAATTATTTACTTTACCTCTGATGGTTTTCCAGGCAATACAATGATCAAAACTGTGGACAGATCAACATCTTCTGTAGTCTTTGGAAGTGCCAAAAATTCTTCCCATGAAGTGTCAACAGGCTCTGATTTGTCTTTTTCCTCCACATCTTTGACCAAAAATTGGCTGATTTTGAAGAAATCTGAATCTTCATTTTTGTAAAAGACATATAACTCAAGTTCTGACTTCAATGTCTTTCCGTTTCTAATGATAGAGTCAAGTTTTTCCTCGCCCTGTGAAAGGCATCTATGAAACTTGGCTGAACCTGAGACAAATAAATAGCAAAAGATATACAGTGGGGAATATCTGTGAAATGGAAATTGTCTCCCTTGTTAGACAACTTTTGCATAAATATAAGCTTTAAATTCTATTGAATTATCTACAGAGATGTGATATTTAAACAAAATGTGTTTGTTGATGATGGTTATTCATATCATAACAAATGCATAAAAAGTCAACATACATTCTAAAAAGTACAAGCATAAAAACTGTGTAATCCAAATGAAAAGGTCTACTTGCATTTAAAAGGAATTATTCAGAGGAGACAATCCATTAACGTCTCTGATTACTTTATTTTTTATTGGTTAAATAAACTATTTATCTTACCTATATAATTTAACTAATTTCAATCACACTGATTTCAAACGCTGGTTGGTCCAAATGTCAGGTAAAATACTGGAAGAAGAGGGCCATGATGGCCCTGAATTGCTCACCTGGGGATACTGCTTTTCAGTATGATTTAAATCTAATCAAAGGGCTAAATGTACACAAATATGTCTTAAGTGTCAATTAATTAATTAATTAAATCATCCTTGCTTTCAGTTGACAATACCTTTTAATTGGGTATATCTATAGCTGAATAAAGAAGAAGATATAAACAGCATAATATAGACTTCCTTTGCTTCACAGACAGCCTTACACAGTTAATTTAAAAGATGCATAAAACTGGAAGTACAATATTTCCCCTATCAAATTACCTTCTATTTTCTCGAAATACTTTCTCAATGTGGCTGCCTTATCACTGAGGTAATCATACCTCGGATAACAATAAGCAGGTACACTGATCCTTTGTCCTCTCAACAGAGACATTTTGGCTTACAGCTTTAAGCTGATATTTGGCAAGTATAAGATTCTCTGACCTCAGGTCTGTTACATGTACCTGCAAAATATGTGTAATTAAATAAATTCATAACTAGTGACACATCTTTAAGTAAAAGAATACATGTTCTTGTGTATGCTGAAAGGTTAGTCATCATGCTAGCATGTACATTGTCTTTGAACACAAACATTCTTGCTATTCATTACATTATAGAAACAGACATCTACCTCAAAGCTTGATGACATATCGCTCTCGTGCAAAACTGCTTGATTGCAATTAGCATACCAGAAATAACATCCAAACTTTATCTTATTACGTATGAACTAGTTCTTGCAGAGTATAATGATGCTCATTTGCGAACATGGGCAGATCAGATGAAGGGAAGTGGAGGAAAAGAGTGGGTCACAGAAATCTGTTAAAATTTTTAATATTATTTATACAGGACTAGAGGTTACGAAAGGACTTACTCTATCAACAAAAACAATCACATTTTTATCAATGGTTTTAAATAACAAAATTTTATCCATTATTTTACCGGTGATGTAGGGCTTTTTTTTTTTTTCATTCTTTCAATTTCTACAGAGTTAATTCAAAAGTTTGTTTCAGATTTTTGTAATACTGTATGTGCTGCTTTAGGTGTTTATAGTATTTTTTTTTACAAGAGTACCGGTACAAACAATCTTAAGAGGTGTACCTAGTACATGTAGTTCTTTTACAATGAATACCGATTCAAAATTTCACCATTTTAATTGTGTTTAGTATAAAACGATTTTAGACTGCTTCAACTTGTGAACACCCAAATGCTGCTGAATACAGTATGCAAAAATCAGTTTTCCATTGTAAAGACATGTTTATCCAAACATGGCCATTTTCTTATACTACGTGCCCACAGAAACTTTTGATGTTACGAATCAGAAAATAAAACATACATAAGTGTGTACTCTCCAGACAAGTGTTTTTATACTTTTGTATGAAAGAATTTGCAAGATTCATGATAAATATGACAGTATCACAAAAGCAATGTGTCAGCTTATTCAAACCAGGAAGTAACAACACATTGTTGTTATCACAGTGTTAAATTCTATGATTCTCAATATAATGACATAAAAAGAAAGAGTTCAGAAGTGCTACCATGTTCAGAATTACCTGCAACTGCCTGAAGAACATGCAGACAGACGGAGGGCTTAAACTCAGGACCATGTGACTTAAAGTGTGTATTGATCATGTATCAAATAGTCATTTCTTTCAGTTTTGCAGAATTATGGTGCAATAACATGGAACAGGAACTTAATCTTAAATATTAAACTTTGCATATTGCATTTGTTTTTCATCATTTTATATGCTGATATTTGTCTTTTGAATTTATGATATCGGCCAAAATTTAAATTATTACTATAACCTGTAAACTCTGTGGTAAGAGCATGGTTTCTTAATATTCTGAACACCTGAAGGAAAAATGGCTTTCCAAACAATTAGATACATTATCGGATCGTGTTTTCGGACTTGACACCGTCATTTATTTTAACATGATGTAGCCGGGTGATAGGGAGAGAATGTGTAAGGGGTACGGTCAGCTCAGTCAGTAGAGCATTCACCCTGTTAGCGAAGGGACCTCGGTTCGAGTCCCGGACTGGCTGCACATTTTTCTACAAATGTTACAATGGCGCCAAAGGTAAATGACCTGCAGTCGTTACCGTACAAGTGCTTGAGAAATGCTTGTGAGTTGTATGTAGAGCAAATAGTCTGTAAAAATTTGAGGATGATTTTCAAGTTGCCAGGATTGTATGTAGCCAGGTGATAGGGAGAGATTGTGTAAGCAATCCGGTTGGCTCAGTCGGTAGAGCATTCGCCCTGATAGCGAAGGGTTCCCGGTTCGAGTCCCGGACTGGAGTCCCAGACTGGCTGCTCATTTTTCTTCCTATGTTACAGTGACAAAAAAGAAGTAACTATCAATCCACAAATGTTTATCGTGGAATTGGTTTTGTCTGAACACTGGTTAAAATAAGATTTTGTTAAAGAAGTATTAGTTAGTTCAATTGATTAGGTAGAATACGTTGAATACGAAAAATTGTCGAAAAATTGTCGACATATTCGACAAATACAACTCATCAAAACAATTTTACATGAATTGATAGTAACGTACTTTAGTGTATTGGATATAATCAGTAATAATAATAAAAAACTAACCTTATGCACTACATTGTGAATTCTTTTAATTTTCGGCCGACTTTCGTTTTCGAGATAAAGAACGAATACGATCTATAAAACTATTGTTCGCAAGACGGAAAAGTGCGAAAAGGTCATTTTTTTTTTTTAATAAATAAAGACTGCTGTAAGTTAAAATTTATTTTTATGTCGCTATAAAATAAATATGTTTATTGAAACATAATTATAATTTAAAAAAAAAAATGTTTATTACTCCTTGTTTGCACGCAGCAATCAAAACAAAACCCTTTTCGCGAAACTCCTTTTCGCTATTTAATTCCTTTCCGCACTTATGTCATGTATTAAACGTAAACTTTTAATAAGTGCCTAAATAGTTATTCTTATTAAAGGTGGTACCAAAAATTTGAACCAAAACTATTTTCATTAAACATCTTAATAAACTATTGTTACCTGAACAGAAGGTGTACCATTACGCGAAAATCGTCATTACAAACATGTATTTCCTAGTGGGATGGTGAGAGGGGGACCAGTTGCCGGATTACAGTCAAAACGGCCTCAGGTCAAAACGGCCTCAAGTTAAAACGGCCTCATTTTGGTTCTATATTATAATATGTTATAATTTTATGTTTGTATAATATTATCATATGTTATTTCATTACTATTATGTTAAGTGCTTTTACGAGGAAGTGTTGTAAATAAAACAAGAATGGCATAAGTTGAATAGATTACTTAATATAAAAAAACATATGCATGTAACAAGTGTTGTAATTAAAACAATAATGGCATAAGTTGAATAGATTTTAATAAAAATACATAACTACAAACATGCATTTAACATTATATGTTTAGATCTGTCGATTGTTGCCAGACTTTATCCTCGGATCGTCTACTGGTCAGCTACGGAAGCAAACTTCTTTTGCAGTCGTGGTCTATATATCCCAGACAGCAATTTCAGTAGACCGGTGGATGACACTTCATCTTTGCGATAGCTGTAAAACAGCATTTTGTAGTTGTATTATTTTTATTTTATTATTAGTAGTATCATTTATTTAATTTTATTATTTTTATATTTATTATTATTATTGATTTTTATAGTCGTCAAAAAGAATTAACCAAGTGAACGTTATATTGATTTAGAGAATAGTGCCAAAATAATACCTTTCCCAGGCCGCAAATATTCTAGATTGGGTCGTCCTCACTGCTTTCCTCTGTAGCACACTCAATACAATTGTCCATTGTAAAATAATACACAAACTACGACCGATGACATATAGTATCACTATCTCTAAAACTGATGTTTAAAATTAATCCAATTCTCTAACTAAAAAAACAAAATTCTCATAAAACACAATCCATATCGATTCCTGGTGTACGATATAACAACATTACAGACGTGAAATGAACGAAATTTCAAGTCAATATTTACTTACTTTTAATACTCAATATTTCTCACCTTTTTCTTGTGACAAACACGTTGCACTTGTTCATAAACAGACTTCCTTCTGATCTTCTTTTGATCATTTCGTTAATTAAAGACAAACTTCAATTATCACGTAAGTTATTTGATCCCATTAGTTTCATTGTCATTGTCATTAATTT
The DNA here is from genome assembly GCA_007844125.1 of Sinonovacula constricta. Lineage (NCBI taxonomy): Eukaryota > Metazoa > Mollusca > Bivalvia > Cardiida > Solecurtidae > Sinonovacula > Sinonovacula constricta. Next base: position 33,090,442 of record CM017571.1, read on the forward strand.
CAAAATTAAGGCCGTTATGTTAAAAAATTGAGGTCGTTTTGACTAAAAGTGAGACCGTTTTAACCAAAAATAAATAAATAAAGTGAGGCCGTTTTGACCAAATAGTGAGGCCGTTTTGACCGTCGTACTTTGTTTCAGGAACGCAGTTTTTGTAACAAAAAAGTTATTGAAGGTTTTTTAGAGTTTATTTAATGTAAACACGCCATTAAGCAACCCACAAAGATCGAAAGAAAATAGGACATGCCATCACCTGGCATTCGAGGATTGAGAATTCTCTTTTTGGCATTACCTGGATAAATGTACTAAACGGCTTTTTCATAAAGCACATGCATATTCACAGATTTGATTAGGCCTACAGGATTAGTTTATTTTCTTGGACTGTTTATATAACTTTTATAATAATAATCTAAATATTAGCAAATTAAGTTGGGATATCATTTTAGGTGTATTAGGTATAGTAAATACGACAACATAGGCCTATCCGGTTTCCTATGCATCCCCGTCCACCCCTGATTCCCTATCTGAGCCACGACGCACAGTTAGCTATTTTTAAACTAAGACACCCTAGTGACCACTTATGTTTTAGCTCATCTGCTGTGACGTCAGTGTCTATTTTTAGCAGAAATCCCAATCGTTCTTATTTATAAATTTGAAAAGAATGAACTTAAGTGTTGATAAACGAGTTTTACTGCCCCAAAATTAAGATACTGTTGAAAATCGTCAAAGCTTCTTATTGCTTGTATTGTTTGTTGTTTATGAATTCTTTAAAATATGTATTATTTTAATGCCATAAAATATGTGTACTTGTACTTTATACATACCACCGGGTACGTCTTACAAACCGTAAGAACAGAGTTATTTTTGAAATTTGGAATGTGGCCTTATCTGGCTTTACATTGTCACCACGGTGGGAGTTAAATGGGTTGGGGAAGGAAGTGGGCGTGGGGCGAGTCTAGCCGAACAGAGCCTCAGGCTGCAGTGGTATCAGAAAAGCGTTACTGGCCAATGACAGTTTACAGACGATTCTGGCACTAACTCATTTGTTAGACGTTACAAATCACGAAATAAATATTGTTTAATGTTTATTATTTCCAAATAATTAATCATGATGTGGATTTCTGCTAAACATAGATTTCGACGTCACAGCAATTAATCCGGCTGATGATATAACGCGATCTTTAACGTACGTGGTCACGTACTTTTCTTCGTTTAAAACATTAAATTGAGCAGTGTGGCTCAAATGGAAAATACATGTTTATATTGACGAGTGGGGCGTTATGCTTCACTGTTCACATAGATGTAGTACATAACCTAACCGCATTCCACTGGATCTTTCCTGGAACTTTAAAAATAACAATTTCTAAATAAATTCCGACCCGAACTGCCGTATACCACCTTTAAAGAAAAGACATTTTTGGTGACAACTTTGTAAAATAATATTTACATTTCCAGCCATTTCCAGAATCGAAATTGTCAGAGAACAAGTTGGTAAACATAACAAATAAGCCTTTATGAGCTAGTAATCGAGATATTCGGAAGGAAAGTACGTAACATCTTGACAAAAGTGGCGGACATACTGGATCTCGAGGTGGTTAACGGTATCGAGATGTTTCACATCTATGCAGGTATTTTGTTCCGAGTGAAAACTTATGTGCAAAATGTTATGTTTGCATAAAAATGAACGTTTTTGCATAAAGATGGAACCTGTCAAATTAAATATTTTATTGACAATTAAAATATAGCAGCATATATTTTACATGTTGTAAATAGGATTTGGGCTAATAAATCTCACTGACTCTACCAAAACAAAACACAAACTTTGTAATTGCCTGAACCACATCTTCTTGTGTACTTAAAACCGAATATTTAAAGGTATACACTCTACATATTGAGTCACGTAGACCAGTGGCCTGAGCCTGTGACTTTAACTGATAAAGTAATACTCAGTGTCACTGTACTGATACAATGATATGGCTTAAACAATAAAATCAAAGTTAAACTATACAATTAAACACAAGCACATCGTTTCGCTTTGAGTTGTTCAAACTTTAACAGCCAATTGCCTTTTGACGACTTTCATTAATATAATCTTTTCCGTTTGGGGCGTGTGTTGAAATAAGTTCACGCGTACACTTTTGCGAAGTGTGGGAAAATTGACAAGTTGAAAGGTCAAAGTCTGCACCTACTTCAAACGAAAATGGAGCGGTTAATAGACTTTATTTTCTTAATTTATTTTATAAGCCATATTCCAATAGCTCTTTTCTTTGATTCCCAATCGGTTCTGCCAAAATGGATTTACCCGAAACAGGTATATTGCTTTTTATCTTCCACTTGTTTGTTCATGTTTCCGTTCATGCTCCGTGATATGCACATTGTTGTTTGTATACGTGTATATAACATCGTTTGACGCCATATCTGTTAATGGTTATATTTGTGTGCTGCCAGTCAACAAGGATCGATGTATATGCGTAAATGCAGCGAAAATTATTATTGACACTGTTCGGGTCAAATCATGCCATGTTGTGTATCACTGTTGTACAGAAAGTACGCGTGCTTTATGAGTTCTCGAAACTCTGACACCTTTTGCATTAAAGGTGGTATCCGAAAGTTTGTCTGTATCTAATATATGTATCTGACCTCTGTTTGAGGTATTTGTTCATAATTTCTGCAGAAAGAAATCATACTTTAGTCTAAGCTGTGACCATTTTCAACAGTAACCCAATTTTAGGGCAGTAAAACTCATTGATCAACACTTAAATGTTCATTCTTTTCAAATTAATAAATAATGACAATTGGGATTCCTGCTATCAATAGACATCGACTCACAGTGGATGAGCTAAAACATAAGTGGTCATTTGCTTTTTTTAGTGTAAAAATAGCTAACTGTGAAGCGTGGCTCAGATAGAATATACATGTTTGAAATGACAATTGTGACTTTATAACTCACTTTTCAGACAGGTTTAGGACATCAAGAAATAGAATTTTGCGAGATCAGTTTTGGTAACAATGGTTTATTATGATATTAAATGAAAATATTGTTGGTCCTAACTGTCGGAAATTCACCATTAAATAAAATAAGGGGCCTGAGGTTATAAATCTTTTAGCTTGAGTCTGTGATCATTCGAAAGCATTTCATTGGCCAGATTTATATTTTAAATTCAGCCAGATTCTCAAAGATGAGCTTATACTCGAGCTTAAAGTTTTATAACCTCAGACCCATGTAATAGCCTCAGTAAATGGATTTTTTTGTGTCGAATATTGTTTTCATGATGCTTTTTACTTTAAGTTTATTTTCATGGTTTTATAACATGTTTAAAATATACAGTTTTAAATATTGAGGCCAAGTCTAAACATGTTTTGAGTGCACAACTGGGGCTTTATTAGTTGGCTCCTAGAAAGCTTATGCAAAAACTGTAGTTTTTTTTTTTATCAAAGACAGTGTCTGATGATTTTATCTGAGGACATCATTTGCTTAATTTATATATTCACATGTTACCGTAGTCCAACAAATAAGCCATAGCATAGCACATTTGTATTTCATAATTGTTAGCTGAATACGATCGTTTACTACAGTTATCAGATTTTATCATATTTTGCGACTTATGCCCCCACCTTTTGCTGTTCTATGTTGCAAACACTATATTTAGATCGGTCCCCATAGCTGACATAAATCAAACCGTACTTAATATATATAGGATTACACATGTCGCTTAAAAACTAAGTAGACTAAAGCAACACATTTTATCAGTGTAAAGATGATATAAATGACTTTATTTGTAATGTCATTATACGTCTCTTGTCCGGCGTATGGTAACAGTTGTTACAGTTTGTCCAGAAATTATTGAGAATTCATATTAGTAGGTTAGTAAGAAAATGTCCGATCAAAATTTTCACAGATATTTAAATTTTATCTACCTGTAGACAAAGGCAAACAAGGTAAATGTAAATGTGCCAAAAACACAGAGACAAGACATAACACACAAAAAGAAAAACCATTAGTTACTGCCATGGAACGGTCAGACGGCAAAAGGGCCAACTGGGGTGCTTAAACCTGGTTTGTGGAGCGCTCCAACCTCACACTTCCTGAATGTTTTTTTTTTCAAACAAACAGTGTAAATAAAAATATCCTGTCAAAGTGAAACAACTAATAGTAAGCACCTGCATCGGGAGTTAAAACAGATACAATGAACTTATGTACATACATAATAACTAGTAATATAATAAACTATCAACATATATACAGTATGTACAGTAGATAAAAGCCTCTGCAACCTAAAAATTTCAAATGAGAGAGTAGTTGTAAATAAAATTAAACAGTAAAAGCGCTGATATATAATAAGAACAATACAATGACGTCATGCAATGCCAGGACGTCATATGCCTAAAGTGTCAACATTAAAATGTAAAAAATACGAAAGAAATCACCAAATTTTAGAAAACAACCAAAATCAACAAAATAAAATGTAGTATTGTTAAAGAGTTAAAACATATTTAAAAAATATCATAAAAGCCGAGGATTTATCCGCAGTAGGCCTATTATATATAAAAAAAGGTGCCAAAATGTAAAAGGGTCAATTGCAAGCAGTGCAGTACACCGAAGGATTCCCGGGTTGTTATCAAAGAAAAGAACTTAACAAAAAAATGTGGCCAAGCCACTAAAACAGCAACAATTTAACAAATCCAATTCGCAGCTAGGTCTTCATGCAAGCTTGCTATATCCAAAGTTTAAGCAAGATTGGTTTATCCAAGCTAAAGTTATTGACCGAAAACTGTTTTTCTATTTTTAGTAATGACCCAACTGGCCCCAAATCCAATTCCAAGCTAGGTCTTCATTCAAGCTTGCTATATCCAAAGATTCAGCAAGATTGTTTTATTCAAACTGAAGTTATTGACCGGAAACCCTCTGTTTGACACCCCCCGCCTGCCCGACTGACGCCCGCCCGCCATACCCCAATCTAATAACCAGGATTTTCTTTGAAAACCTGGTTAAGAAACAAACTTACAACATTCATAGGCCTTACCTTGAACTGTTAAATTATGATAAAATTAGTTTTTTTGTTAAAGCTCCTTCTGTTTCAATACAAGTTTCTATAAGTCTGGACATACTTTTGATAAGAGCATTAGGAAAATCATGGGTTAAACTGTCTAAATATCACTCCACCTCAGCTTTCGTATCCTCATTATTTTGCAATCCTTTCTGATTTATATTGTTCTTGATTAGTCCCCAAATGTTTTCAATATGGTTCAGATCCGGACTTTAACTTGGCCAGTTGAGTAGGGTCGAGTGATTGTCCTGAAAAGGTGGTATCCGATGGTTTGCCTATATTAAATTCATACCTTACCACTGCTTTGGGGAGTTAGTTATAATTTCTGCATACACTCACATAGTATAAGTAAAGATGGGGTTGTACACTGCCTACATTGTTAGACAGTACAGATCGCGATAAAACACTATAAAAATTCAACCATTCCAAATCCATAAATAAGCACAATAGTGATCTCTGCTAAAATAGATACCGACGTCAGAGCAGATTACCTGGATAACTTTATAACGTAATCTCAAAATTGAGTTGTCACATGGTTTTCTTAATTAAAAATAGCTGTCTCTGCAGCTTGGCTAAGATAGGAAATATCTGTTTGTAATAAGGAATGGCGATTTAGGTTTCACTGTTAACACTGATTTAGGTCATCAAAGAGCGGCATTTTGCAAGGTCTTTTCCGGAAACAATTCCATATTTGATTATTTGAGTTGGGGGGGGGAGGGGGGGGGGATTGAGTCCAAACTGTCGGAACCCACCTTTAAACCATTTTATGGAATGCATTGCCTTGTGTTTTGGGTGGTTGCCCTGCTGGAAGACCCATTCATTTCCATAAACACATGTGCTGTGGGGAACAAATGTCCTTCAAGGATGTTTGTGTATCTGTCACTAGTCATGTTATTGTCGAATATACAAATAGAAAGTGCAGATACCCCACCTCACACAGGAAACTTAGGGCTGTACTTTGGCCAGTTGGTACAATGATCTCTGATTTACTTTATTCCACAGCTTTTGGCAATTTGGATACAGCCCTATAGAAATCTCATCGGAGAATATAACGTTCTCCTATTTATAATTTCTGTGAGCCAAACACCACTCTAAATGTCTGTTTTTGTTCAGGAGAGAGAATGGGAGAAGGAATACCACGTGGTTTCACCCAGTTTAGCTCATGTAAATTAGCCCTTACAGTCTCCTTACAACCAGGTTCATCTTTTGATCAATTCAGTACTGATGTTCTGAATGCTCGTGCGGCATCTGTTCATAGAAGTGATAATTCCCCAGTCTTATTCTGTCACCAGTTGTGACGTTTCGTGGGCTACCTGCTCTTTTTTGTTGCTCAAAACTATCATTCCTTTGAATACGCCCAATTATCCGTTACACTGTAGATAGAAGAACATCTGCTCTTTTAGGCAAATCTTGTGCTTAAGTGATTCAATTTTCATATAATTCATAGACAGTCTTTTTTATTTTTTCTTGAGCTGCCATTTTGACAGTGGCTTCCAAACAGCAGACGCCACACTCTCTATCATCGGCTCATACATTCACCTCTGTTATTGGCTCACTTAATGTCGGGACAACTTTCGATCCACGTGACTGCTTCGTGGATCACGTCCATGTTTATTTACAAATGCGCATTAATATCACTATGTTATTCTTCCAAAATAGTGCGCTTGAATTAATTAAATATCTTTATTTATTTACTTCAATATATGTCTTTTTTAAGTAGATGTTTATTCATTTTATGTAGAAGTATTATTTTAATTTGAAATTTTCCTTAAAATAACACTTTAAAATCTCCGTCAAAAATCTTGACGTGAGCCCATTGCAGAGGTGTCTGAGAAAGGAACGAACGACAACTCTGCATGGGAGATTGCAGACGCCATTTGTTTACCAAGGGAGATTACTCTATTTGACTATGTTTAGAATGAGGAGGAGTTATCTCCCTTGGTCCTTTGTACCATTATAATGACCATGTATTGATGCGTTTAAAATATATGAAAACAATTTTAAGAACAAAAAATTCTCAATAATTTCTGGTCAAACTATACATTCTCATGGGGCATAGGCGGATTTAGTGTGTGTGTCTGGTGGTGGTGGTGGGGGGGGGGAACTGGACCCCCATGAATCGGACCCCCTCCCCCACCTCTCTCTCACACACACACCACACCACACACACACACACACACACACACACACACACTGAGAACACACTGAGAACACACTGCTGCTGCAGATAAGACGTGCCTTAAATGTCTTCAAAAGCGCATTGAAATTTAACTGTATATGTTAAAACATACTTTCTATAAAGGTCTGTCAAGCTTCTGAAATGCTGGAACTTGCACTATTTGGCTTTTAGACATCATCACTCTTTCTGTAGGAGCATGCTCCCATACCGCCTAAAACTACTCGTACATAGGGATCTCGCTTATTTTGACCCCGCCCCGCATCTCATAAAAAATGTGATTATAACTTACCTGTGTCGCCGATAATATAAACAGTTTGAACTCATGGACAAAAGTTTATAGCAGCTTCTGAAATGCAAGAAATGACCTTCTTTGAATGCTACAGCTAGATTTCAAAAGTTCTCTGGTGCTCGTTTAATTTGGACCCATTCCCTAACACCCACTCCCCCACCCAGATCAACCATCCTGGACCCGCCTCTGATTATTGCTCATATTCTTGTTAAAGATGTTTTAATTAACCGTACGGCATATTTTTGTAATCGTGACATACATGTAATTGACTTCAATCCGGAATATCCCTGCTTAGACAGCGCGTTGAAATGGACGCGATTAGTGCAACATGATACTGCAAGGGCAGCGAGAGATATGACTCAGTATATCTTACAAAATGAAGAAATCTAAACAGTCAAATAAATATAATTGTTTAAGGTGAAATATGATGCTAAGTTCTGTCCGACTTGTTTTCTGTACAATACAACAACAGCTGCTCCCTCGCTTAGCTTTCTGGTTTGCCGAGGGTCTACGTTCAGTAATTTACGTGTTACCTTATGCTGATAGCCATACAAATTTAAATAGTAGATGTCTACTATGTTTCTAAACATGCAAATGTAAATAGTACATGTCTTATATGTTTATAGCCATGCAAATGGAAATAGTAGATGACCAGTATGTTTCTATCCATGCAAATATATGTCCAATATGTTTATAGCCATGCAAATGCCAAAATTAGATGTCCAATATGTTTACAGCCATGCAAATGCAAAAAGTAGATGTCCAATATGTTTCTATCCAGACACATGCAAATGGTAGATGTCCAATATGTTTCTGTCAATACAAATGCAAATGGTAGATGTCTTATATGTTTATAGCCATGCAAATGGAAATAGTAGATGACCAGTATGTTTCTATCCATGTAAATAGATTTCCAATATGTTTATAGCCATGCAAATGGAAATAGTAGATGACCAGTATGTTTCTATCCATGCAAATAGATTTCCAATATGTTTATAGCCATGCAAATGCAAAAAGTAGATGTCCAATATGTTTATAGCCATGCAAATGCAAAAAGCAGATGTCCAATATGTTTTTTCCAGACACATGCAAATGGTAGATGTCCAATATGTTTCTATCCATACACATGCAAATGGTAGATGTCCAGTATGTTTCTATCCATGTAAATGCAAATTGTAGAAGTCCTGTTGTTCTATCCATACAAATCCAAACAGTAGATAACCAATATGTTTCTGTCCATACAAATGCAAATGGTAGATGTCCAATATGCTTCTATCCATACACTTGCCAATGGTGGATGTCCAATATCCTTCTATTCATACACATGGCAATGGTGGATGTCCAATATGTTTCTGTCAATACAAATGCAAATAGTAGAAGTCCAGTATCTTTCTATCCATACAAACCCAAATAGTAGATAACCTATATGTTTCTGTCCATGCAAATGCAAATAGTGGATGTCCAATATGTTTCCTTCTATAAAAATGCAAAAAGTAGATATGCAATATATGCTTGTAATAGGCTTCAGTACGCACGAGCAGTTATCACTGACGACACGCCTGAACAACATGATGTGTCCTTTTATTTTCGGCTGCACGTTATGGTGACCATCTTGTACTTGGGAAATTTGACCCTGTTAAGATCTTTCGGTCACGAATAACAAGACAATATTTTTTTTAAATAATGCGTTGTTTGGGTCATTTTTTGTACATGTTTGTATATTCTAAGTATTCATAAACAAGTGGGATATACGCAAACAATTTAGACCAAGTAAATATAATAACAGTACACAGTCACCTTTGAGTATAAGCAAATGGGGTAAATGAAAACAATTTCAGATACAGAAAAACAAGACACTATCTTAACACAGATTTAGCTTGTTGTGACGCATTATTTTAACGCCGATCTGGGTCTGGAATAACAGTAGATGAGGATCATAATGTAACAGGCAATAACAAGAATTCGCAGCAAGATGGCGATGTCTTTTTCAGCGAAACGAACACGGGTGAGCCTATGTAACAGTACAGCTTGCACCTCTCAAAAAAGTCAGTAATGTAGCGTACAGTAATAGAAAATCACAGTTATTTTGCGAGGTCTTTTTTTAATGAAATAACCGAGTTTGCCGGGGTTAACACGGCAGCAAAACAATAAACAGACAAACGGAAAGAAATAATTGTAGCAGAAATTCTGGTTCTATCATTTTCACCTTCTTGTCTTGAATGCAGACTCTGCAGCGCCTTGTCTATCAACCTTGGTCTTTCTTGTAAGCAAGGATGAAATGTGGATCTTGTGGAAAAAACTATTTGATTTTTCTTTTTTCTTCTTTTTTTCTGTTTTCTTTATTTGGTATCTGGTATTTGGTTTCTGGTGCAATAATATGAATAGGAATCCGACTTTCTGTTCGCCGGAAGAAGAATACGATGTAAAACGTTCTTTTATGAGCGATTAGCGAAGTACATAGGATTGTTTTGTTCTTTTAAATTTTCATGTCTCGATTTACATTTCACATCATACACAACTGTTATTGCAGAGGTCAGTTACTTTTCCCCCAGATTTCCTCGTAGTACATGTACGTCCGAGAAGTAAATAGTGAACTATCCGAGGATTTCCGTTTGTAATTGTTACAGAACAGTTTAAATGTATTGTTATTATCAGCTGACCGATATCATGGACTGGTACACGACCAACTACAGAGACGCAATGATGAAAGAAGGTCCCGCCTGGTTCCAATCCTTCTGTGTGTGTGAAATGGTTGTACAGTTTCCATTCTTCTTTGTCGCCTCATATGCTTACTGGAAAGGTAAGAAAATAATTTAATTTAAAACTATATTTTACAATATTTTGTAGATCATCAGCATCAGTCAGAGCCTTGTCAGCATCAAGATAATTACCATCATCTTAGTAATCATACTCATCATCATAATCATCATCGTTGTCGTCCTCGTCTTCATCATAATCAGCAATATTAACATCAGCAACATTATGCCATCATCGTCATTGCCATCCTCACCACTATTATCACCAGTCATCGCCATCATAATAATCATTATCATCACTTACATCATCATATCATCATCAGTTATGGTAGAGTCGCCGACTTTTAACTACTCTGACTGCTTAGCCTGTCACCGCGTGGGTCCGAGTTCCGTTCGGGGTGAAGGACTATATATTGGAAGGTCTTTCAGCAGACTCGCGGTGCGCCGGTGATTCTACGCGAACATATGCCTTGGATCTTCCTCCTCCTATAATAAGGTTTGCGTGGCCAATGTGATCATACTTGTGTCGGTGCGATTTAACACCAAACACACACACGAACCAACACTCCCAAACAATCTTAAAACATCTTTATACCAGATATAAATGGTCTGTGGATATAAATAATACAGGAAAACCAATATTGTCGATACATTAAGAGATTTGTAAGCCAGTGAAGAAAAAGAAAATGGCCAATATCAGATAGAAACAAACATAGAAAATACTTGGTGTTTGCGTGATTCGAACCCGGCGCCTTGTATTTGTCAATCATATGTTGAACCTACTGAGTCTTGGTACATTTATAATTCAAATAGGTTTAATAAACATTTAGTTACACATTAACATACCGATTTAAGCGTAGCATGTGTTATAATTTTCATGGGTTTCATCCTGCTTTTTTCAGTCAAGCAATGGGCTAAATTCTGTTCTGTTTAATCGCCTGTCTTCTAAAGGTCTCTTCAATGTTTTATGGATCATTATATTGCAAATTGCCATCCGAATGTATACACATGCGGTATCCGGATATTTTAACATCCCCATTTAAATAATCAACTTACCTTTCTTTCAGGGGTCACGAAATGCCAATGGATTCGCGTTCCCGTGATTGTCTATTCTTCACACGTGGCAACCTCCCTCATTTGCATATTCTTCCACATCGCTCTGCACGACTTCTCCAAGGGAGCGTTTCCCGGTCCTCGTGACGTCTCAGGAGAGAATCCGACTGGGAATGTTTTACTTGCCATACTTTGTTGTACCAGTCATGTTGCTAGTTGATGCATTGTTTAATCCGATTTATACACAACAGGTGACGTCAAGATCAACTAAACGCACCCAGAAACGAGACTAGCTATGTACGCTTAGTTCCTTCGGAAGTCCTGGTACTTCCGTTAGCCGTAAGTGCAGTCGGGACTCCTCGGTTATTGCTGACTTAATATTTTTGCCCATATGCATGAAGTAAGTCGCCATGGAACTATTTGCTGTCAAATCAAATTGCAACGTAAGTTAAATATTGTCTTAGCAGAAACACGCTGTTCAAGTTGAAGAAACACAATGGAACATATTGCATTATTGTTTGCAATTATAAAATGGCAATCTTTACTACCGCTTTATATTTTCAGGTATTCTTATTCCATTTCAAGTTTACAAAATGATTGCATACTTTTGGTCATTTTGACGGTTACTTGTGCATCGTCACCAAGTACACGATTTCACATCCTTATTTACCGTTGTTATGTGCGTATTAGCTTTATTTCAATGGAGAATTGTTGATTACCAACTCCGACTCTACACCACTCTCGTCTACACAGTGTTAAGTCCTGATTAGTCGAATAAATTGATATAATTTAAACCCGAATGACATATCCAAAGAAATTGTACCAATATGTAATACTAACTGTTGTTTTTTTTTCTCTAATTTTTACTATGATTCTCGAGGTTGTATTTACGATTTCCATTTATTTGCTTGTGAAGGATAACCTAATCACCGCTTTATGATTGATAAAAATGACTTTGAATGGTCATTTGTCAAATGGATTCATCAACAACATTCACGTTCTTATGGCTACCGAGGAATTTCAGTGCACATGACCTCATTTGGAACCCCTTTGCTTGTTCTCTTACAATCTAAACACTTCGGCACCTTCTGCCACCTTTCCGATACAGCTCAGGATGGCATTTGGGTCCTGAGTGGTTCCCTTATTATTAGTGTTATTTTCTAGGACGTCGTGCTATAAAACTTCTTAGGCATAAAGAAAAAACGATTTGTGTTTGTCATCTATCTTAAAGACGTGCGGAAGCTTATTTTTTAATTATTATTTTTTATTTTATTTTATAAATTGCTCGTGAAAGAACCTCAAATAGCCAAACATATCAAGCTTTGTTTATATATTGCTTAATTTTATTATACAACTGAAAACATGAGCAAAAAATTCAAACATATCTTTTAAATTTTGTCTATGTTTTTTGTAGTTTTGCATGTTTAATAATTTTGAGGGCAAAATGATGCAGCCAGAAATAAGATGAATGTGACAGGGCATGATAAACAAAGTATTAATTTGATTTTTTGACAGTATTTGTCACTCAGATGATGATATTTATAATTATTTGGTGATTTGTGATTATTGTGTTTATGTAATAATACATATGTGAATATTGTATGAATTAAAAATGAAACGAATGGAATAGGTATTCATGTTTAATAATGCATTATATGTATGAAATGAAAAGTTGTATGTATACGAAATTTAATTAAACTAAACACGCATTAAATGTTTTTACATATATAACAAAAATATACACGAAGTGGCATGCCAGTAAGCTGCACCACTCAAACCAGGGATGGATGCAGGGGTGGGGATGGGGGATGCAACCCCCCGTCAACCAGGTAAAAGAGTAGAGTTGTGAAAACACATACATGTAAGCTTAAAAATACTAAGGTTTCAAATTAAATATTGTCTGTTGACTGCTTAGCTGTTAATTTACAGTATATATTACAATGGAAGTATGGCAATAAAAAGTAATAAGTAAAATGGCATGTGCACACGCCCGATAGAACATAACATTCATCTTTTCATATTTAGATAAAATATATGGCGCCATGGCCGAGTGGTAGAGTAGCGGACTAGTAACTCTGAGTGCCCGACTCCCACCGCGTGGGTTCGAATCTCAGGGCGAATAACTTTTAACTGATCTGCGGTGAGGATCAACCCAGGCAATTGGCTGGGGTTTCCTACGCCTAAATAGCTAGATGTCGCTATAATGCCCATGACTGTGTCACTGCGATGTCTTTGACAATTTACTAGGGACAGACAAAGCAAGGTGTATTCAGCATTGAGTTATTCCAAGGCTCGTAATGTTCAGTGTTTGTCACCGCGATGTATTTGACAATTTACTAGGGACAGACAAAGCAAGGTGTATTCAGCATTGAGTTATTCCAAGGCTCGTAATGTTCAGTGTTTGACATACTATGTCGAAGATTTGCAAATAAATGATAAACACACACCTTGGACTATGGCAAGATACAGCTTCAAATGATTTGTCCGACAGTTGCGTTCAATGTAAAGGTCGTATCCAGCAGTTTGACTTATCAAATACATGTAATTATATCCTACCCATGTATTGGGGACATAATTTTTGCATAAAATATATTTTTTCTAAGAAAAGATCCTTTCTAACAATCCTTAGAAAGTGCAAATCATGAAACAAATCGCACTTAATATTCACTATGTTCAAATCTACAAAAAAGCACGATAAAAAATTCAACTAAAGTAGATATCGTCGTCAGAGCGGACTTCCTGGTTGATAATGTTATAATTATGATCGCAAAAGCGAAATGTCTTCGACTGTTGTCGATGTGGCCAGCAGGTTCAACGCCGCTGAACCGCTTACTACGAAGGAGGCTAAAGAGGTTGCCGCTGCTCTCGAGCGGATCTACAAGCGGGGCCCGCTGCGATGGCCGAAACTGCTTCAAGTCGATACTGGGCGGGAGTTCATGGGCTCTGTGTCCAAACTCCTGGCGAAGCACGGGGTTGAGGCAGGCGCGGCTGTGTGAACATCTACAGTGATTCGGGAATTAAAGAGCGTTCAACCGGATACTTGCTGAACGCCTGTTCGAGCACCAGCATGCTGTCAAAATTCGACTGCCGGAGGCCAGCGGTCAACGGAGTGGGTTGGTTGGCTGCCCTCGGTAGTGGCGGCCTTGAACGAAGAAGAGACCAGGCTTATCGGTAAACGGCCAGTGGACGCCATGAAGGCCGAATCCGTGGCACAAAAGCCCGCTTCAGTTGTTTCCGGCCGTTTGGTTGGTCTTAAGGAGCAAAAGCTCCCCTGCGGTGCCGGTGTCCGCTACCTCTACCAGGCCGGCGAACTGGAGGGCGGCCGCCGACGTGCGACTGACCCCGTGTGGTATCTTAAGGTCTGCCGTATAGGACGCTCTGTTACAAAGGCAGACGAACCCGTCCCCTGTTACCCATGGATGGACCCGGGCGAGGCTTTGTACACGAGAGCTCCTGGTGGTGCCCCAGACACCCAATTACACCCCACCCCGTTGTGGTTCTCAAGCGTTGAGGGCTGCGGTCCCTCTTTTTTATATTGCACTCAAGACAGGTTAGGTGGACATTGCCATTGATGTGGCCTCTGGAGTTGTCCAGCCGGTCCACACAGAACTGATGTGTCTTTTGGGGCATTGACACAGAACAGCTCGATGTTGCATGCTGTACAACGTGTTGTTTTGTTTTCCTCCGGGGGACAGACAACCCGTTTAAGTTGGTGCATGTACTCCTCTCGAGACACCGCAAGGTAGGCCAGATTGCACCACCGCAGAAAGTCGTCAATGAGGGCTACGGATTGTCGGGCCCTGGAAGAAGTGAACTGTGATGGAATACCCAAAACGCCTGTCATCTGTCTGTATAGCAGCCTCTGTTGCCTCGGCTGGGACGTCCACGATGTCGTTGAGAACTAGCTCTTCCTTTCGGTCTGCGCCCGGAATCGCCATCTGAATATTCTGCTCACGACTGTCTTTCGGGTGGTAGAGAAGAGGCACGAAGCGCTCCTTGTGCCTTTGGAATAGAAGCCCCTGTGCTTGGTCGTGCGTCTTTTGTCTCGAAGTCAGTATGAGGTCGCCTGGCTTCCGTGCATCCATAACCCGATCCCATTCAAGGCAGCCGGTGAGCGCCCTTCGCATCTCTCGGCACAAGTCTTTGTCGGTCCGGAGACGGATTTTTCTTTTCAGGTCCCCGAGGGCGGGGTCCTTCGTTCTGTGGTCGACCTCGATCTCCTCATAGTGGTCCGCCATCTGCCGCCGCCAGTCGTGCGGCATCTCTCCCGCGATTGGCGGCGGTTGGCAATGATCGCCGCTGCAGACGACCTGGACGCCTTTTTGATCAAACCAGTTGAGAAAGGTCTCGAGGTTAGGCCGAGGCACGGTACAGACCTCGTCCCTGATGATCACTCTCGGGATGATTTTCTGCCCCATCCTATCTGGGGTCCACTCCGTTTGTCCGCTCCAGCGGAAGAAGCTGATATAGGTTTGGGCCTTTACACCATGTGAAGACCAAAGGGTCTCTGGCTCGGAAGAGCTTGATGGCTCGAGTGGTTTTACCTGAGTCTCTACCGCCGTTGAGGTAGCTTAAGTTAAACATTGACAGTGGATCATTATGGCTTGGTGCCGTGGATGAGGGGGCAGGTCTTTAGCTGGTGCAATATATTCGAGCTTAGGGATGTATGCAGCGTGCTCTATTAGCATGTTCAGTTGCTTGCCCTTGCAGCTTGTGCAGGGCTACTTTCTTCACGTAGATGGAATCGGTTGCCACTCGGATAGCCTCGTCAGGCGTGATTTGGCGAAGCATCTTCAAGAGGTTGATGTGGGCGTAGGCCAACATGCTGGCCCTTCGGTGGGCGTACTTTGGCTGGGTGCCGTCGTAGTAGGTGAAGACGTGGCCCAGCGGGCACCTTTCTGTTGCCCCGACCAGCGCGCTTCTTTGGCGGGTATCGCGGACCAGGAAGTCAAGCTCTCCGGGGTCGGTTACGAGTCTCCTGCCTGGCTGCCCTGGGTAAATTTCTCGATAAAGCTGCAGCCCTGGTTTCGGTCGTCCGGGAGCCAGACCTCCGTTTGCTTCTAGAATGCGATGCTAGTCTCTCGGACCTTGAGAGAATTCAGCAGGCCACTTTCCAAGGTAGGCCAACAGGAACGTCGGGGCCCCACCGTTCTCTGTGAAATGCTTCCCAAACCAGGCAGGGATGACGGGGTTGACAGTTGGCGCGAATTCCCACTCCTGGACCTCGGCGAAAACAAAACCAATATCGTCCGGCGAGGGCCATTGATGGCTACACGGGCCATGCGGTGACCCGGATGCCCGAACCTTTGGAAATAAGGCTTGGCTCTACCTTGCCCCTGGAAGATTGCGGGGTAGCAGCCCTTCATTTCGATAGAAGTAAGCTCCCCCGTGTAGTAGCCCATCGAGTTCCAAATTCCGCCGTGGCCGTGGCCGTGCTCTACGCAAGCCCTCTCAATGTCCAGGAGGAGGCTAGCTGGGGTTGGCTTTCAGCCGTAGCGCTCTTTGGCCTTGATGCTGGCTGCATGAATCTCGCCAAAAGCTTTCTCGGCTAGGGACTCATCCCCCAAGAATCTACACACTCTCTGCAGTCTTTTATGGGTCTCCTGAGTTCGGTACGTGCGGCCGTCCAGGAGCACAAACTGGTCGACGCTGAGCAGCCTGTCTTGTCCTCCGAGCAGCCAGACGGCTATCGGCTCACCCTGGGTTGCTTGTCGAATGGCTTCCTAGTCGTCGCCCTCATACATGTGGACCTCTCTTGAAGCCTGGAAGTGGAGGTCTTTGGACCAGGCGTAGCCGTTATGGCAGATGAGCTCTACCGCCTGCCATCGACATTGCTGGTAATTGCCGCTCTTGTAGATGTTTTCCCCAGCAATGTCCCACAGGACGATCGCCCTTTTGAAGATCTTTTTCTTTTTTTGCCACATCTTCCACTGTAGTGCTTGTTTCAAGGACCCGCTCTTCCCAGTTCTGTATTTTCATGCGCCTTGCGGGTGTTAGTCCATAACCTCTCAACGCGCCTACGAAGTGCTTTACCATCCGCTGAGCAACACAGTTAAGGTCACTGTTCTTCAGTGGGGCATAGTTGGCGGGGTCAGGGTCTCTTAGGCTGTAGAGTCCATACACCACCGCGGTGATCAGATGGGCGTTCTGATAAAACACACTGTCAACCCCAACAAGGGCGCCTTGTTTTGAAAGCTCAACGGCCCGCCTGCCACTTCTTCCTCTCTGCACGGATCGGGTCGAATTTGTCTTCGACTGCCCATCCATCCTCGGTTCTCTCCCTCAAGAACTTGATTCGCAGGAGGAAACTGCCCTCTGGAAGAGATGTGAGAAGCCGTGTTGCTCTTGCGTCTGTCATGCGGGCGTGTAGGGCAAGTCGGCCAGCTCTAACGTACGTACCTTTGGCTATCTCAACGTCACCAATATCTCGGGGGTCCTCTGTATCCACCCTCCACGAGGAGAAGACCGCGGTGGCACCATCTACTTCAAACTCATATTCGGCGTCGTACAAAATCTCAACCCACGGGTAAGCTGGAAATTTCACCGGGGGAGGGACCAGGTCTTCCAGGTAGATGAACTGTTGACCCTTAGGGTCGGGCATTTCTGCAAATAACTCTTCGATATAATCATCCATAGTGCATTATGGATTTATCTATGTTCAACACCTATTTTTAGTAGGGAATTTAAATAGTCGCCAAACGCAAAAATTCCTTGGCAAAGGTTCTCTGCTGCCGCATGTAATGTTTTGATCCCTTCCTCTTATAGCCACAGACTATGCACAGCCCCAGGTCGTTTTGAACGCCAATCCTACAAAATATGCAGGGCCTCGTTCCGCCGCCTTTGCGAAATCTCATGAGGTGAATTCTGCAGAAGTTCTTGAGGCAGGACCGGCCGCAACGCTCCGTGGAGCTGAGCAAGAGCCAAGCGCAATTGTCTGTCCCCTTCATAGTGTAGGTGTGTGTTGCTTTATATATACCCAACATCTAAATGGGAAGAAGGCTTATGGAGATCCCTGAACAGCCCCTCTGGGCCGCCAGCGAGTATAGTGGGCCGTCCACAGGGAGCTCTGACTATTTTTTCGGGCTGCGGGAGGGAGGTAGGGCGTCGTTTTACTGGCATAGCAAGGTGGGGCAGAACCCCCCGCTAGGAGGCTAGATCGGGCCATGAGGCCCGATCCGGTTGGTATGCGCTCTAGAGCGGCGCCAGTAACTTATAAACTGTGCGTTTTGTGCAATATAGATCTACGACAATTCGGCGATTCACACGTACGTGATTTAGAGTACATAGCTTTATGATCATAGTTGTGGGAACATTATGCATCATCACAATATATGTGACTTACAGTAAGCAACCTTAAAGGTGGTATCCTGCAGTTTATCAATCATATGTTAAATTATGTGACAACTGTTTCGGGAATTCTAAGCAGAGAGAATGAAACCAACTCGATTGGTTAACAGTATAAATCGTAATAAATTGCTCTAAATGTCCATACTTTTTAAATGTATAAACAGGAACGATGGAGGATGAACGCTAAATATAGATATCCACGTCACAGCATATTACCCGGATAATGATATAACGTGACCTCAAAAGTGGCAACGTGGTTTGCTTAGTTTAAAAAAAAGGCTTACTGTGCAGCGTAGCTCAGATAGAAAAAAACACTTTTGTAATGACGAGTTAGCGTTATGCTTCACATGTTCCTGGAGGACATCATTAGGCAGCATTCCATGGCATCTTTTCACGAAACAACAATTTATTAGTTGTTTGATATTAAAAATGGGGTACGGATACCACTTTTACTTTTTCCAAAACCCTGTGAAAAGAGTTAAGCATAAATTTTAAAACTTGCTTATGAAAGTGGAGCCAGACAGTTTTGCTAAAGCTTAACAAAAAAAGCGAAAAAAAAAACAAACAGCGAAAAAAACATACAAACAAACACGAACCTAACCTCACTGGACAGTTGCGATTACGAGCTGCCTGATTGAGGCCTTAACTATCTGCAAGGTGGAGGGATACACTACCATGGGCGGATCTAGAGGGAATCAGTCGGGATGGGGGTACACTACCATGGGCGGATCTAGCGGTGATCAGTCGGGTGGAGGGATACACTACCATGGGCGGATCTAGAGGGAATCAGTCGGGATGGGGGATACACTACCATGGACGGATCTAGCGGTAATCAGTCGGGGTGGGGAATACACTACCATGGGCGGATCTAGAGGGAATCAGTCGGGATGGGGGATACACTACCATGGGCGGATCTAGGGGGAATCAGTCGGGGTGGGGGATACACTTCCATGGGCGGATCTAGCAGGGATCAGTCGGGATGGGGTGATACACTACCATGGGCGGATCTTGAGGGAATCAGTCGGGATGAGGGATACACTACCATGGGCGGATCTAGAGGGAATCTGTCGGGATGGGGGATACACTACAATGGGCGGATCTAGAGGGAATCAGTCGGGATGGGGGTACAATACCATGGGCGGATCTAGCGGTGATCAGTCGGAGTGGAGGGATACACTATCATGGGCGGATCTAGCGGTGATCAGTCGGGGTGGAGGGATACACTACCATGGGCGGATCTAGCGGGGATCAGTCGGGGTGGGGAATACACTACCATGGACGGATCTAGCAATGATCAGTCGGGGTGGAGGGATACACTTTCATGGGCGGATCTAGCGGGGAACAGTCGGGATAGGGGATACACTAACATGGGCGGATCTAGCGGGGATCAGTCGGGGTGGGGAATACACTACCATGGACGGATCTAGCGATGATCAGTCGGGGTGGAGGGATACACTTTCATGGGCGGATCTAGCGGGGAACAGTCGGGATAGGGGATACACTAACATGGACGGAGCTAGCGGGGATCAGTCGGGGTGGGGAATACACTACCAAGGACGAATCTAGCGGTAATATTTGTGTGGGACTATTAACATAATTGTCACATTTGTGCCCAGTGCTTAACATAAAACGGGCATGAACGTATTTACGCCTAAAATGTCTTGAAAAGAATGCATTGAAATTAAACTTGTATAAAAATACTTTCTATGAAGATCAGTTGAGCAAGCACTATTGGGCTTCTAGATGTCAACAATTTGCCTGTGGAAGCATGCCCCAGACACCCTCACACTACAACACTACACAACTCGTACCTATGGTTCTCGCTCAGTCTGGCATCTTCCCTCATCCCATGAAAAAATATGAGCATGTATTATCTTTGTTACCTGAGAATATAAACAGTTTGGACTCATAGACCATTTCAAAAGTGTTTTGGGGTAGCATGCCCCGAGACAACCCCCACGCCCACCCCACTAGCACGGCTAGCAGCTCAGCTGCTCGCTCAATTGCCCCCCCCCCCCCCCGAAAAATCCTGGATCCGCCCCTGAATACACACGACTTATTCATAATTTATCGTGTAAGCGCAGGTTTATCAAGTCCATGCAATAGAAAAAAATCAGACAAACCCGCCTCGCCTCGCAAAGGGTTTGTACGAGGTATGTGGTTGATGGGTGGTGAGGCTGCTGTCAAATTATGATCTGCACTTCATTTGTCAAGTCAAGTCTTTAATGGATCTGCAACACATGCTATGTAATTACAGGTATATGCAGTTTTCAAGTAACTAAGGATGAAAATATAAGAAGGTTATTAATAAATTACGGCAGGCCATGTGCTAAATAAGACATTCATTCATTCCGGGTAACGCCTTAACGAAGGGAGTATGGCTTGGTTTCGCTTGGTCACTGGACCGTATTTGCTCGCTTAAATGAGCTGAACAGCACACCCTTTCTGCAGCCATCCGTATCCCAAAAACTCGGTAGTCTGTCATGTAGAGGCTTTATATGTATTACCGACTTGCCTATTGATCGAAGTCGTGAACTCGTGTTATTTCACAGTTGTAGTGTTGCAGTTCACATTTGCTTTGTTGAAGATTGTTACAAAAAAAGTACAGTAACATATTGTATAATTAACTTAGGCATAAAGAGATAGCTTGTCACCTGAAGCGGCTCAACACGACTGAAAATAGTTGAAAGCGTTGCAACGCTTGTGATTTTCTCAACTTTAATAGATCTCATTCTCTCAACCTTAATAAAATCTTATTATCTCAATCCTAATAAATCTCATTCTCTCAACATAAATAAATCTCATTCTCTCAACCTTAAGAAACGTCACATTTTTTAAGGAGTACAGTATATGCACATATACTTTACTGATCAGCGGTAATACTTTCTTCATTTTTACGGTTTTTTGCATATTTGACAAACTGTGAACAAGCCACTTTAGGAAACATCTTAACTTTGGAGTGTATCGAACTCTCATCCTCTTTGCCAAATGCCTTGATCTTTTGGATAACTTAGTAAAAACCTGCTATATTGCGAGATGTAAAATCGCTGTTTTATGAGATTACAGTTAGGTTATAAAATTTCTCAAAGAAAGCAGTTTTACATATTACAACGGTGGACGGACAAATTTCTTCCCGGAGAAAATCATCTGCCGTTAATTTTAGCATAGGCGGCCAATATCCCTCCCGTAAATTTCCAAGGCGACCCCTCCCCCATTTTTTCACATTTTGCAATGTATTTATCTGGTTCGGATAATTAAGTCTCGTAAATATCATAATAATACGGGATTATAACTTCGAGAGATAATTTCATTCTGTTAATTTAACGGGTGGGATTTTGTCCACTTTTGAAAAAATAGGAGGAACTTTGTCCGTATACATGTATGCTTAAATGAACAGAAGGTATTTAGGGATTTTGTCGAGGAGGGATTCTGTCGAGAGGAATTTTGTCCAGTGGGGGTTCTTTGGGGGTGGGGTGGGGTGGGGGGTGGTGGTGTTGGACTTTGTCGGGCAGTGATTTTGTCCGAGAAGGATTTTGTCTCGGAGGGATTTTGCTTGAGAAGGATCTTGTGGTGTGATTTTGTCAATGTGGGATTTTGTCGGAGAGGGATTTTAGCCGGGATTGATTTTGTCAAGGAGGAAATTTGTCGGGGAGTAATTTTGTCCTTACATTACAAGTAAATTATGATGATATTAAGCATCAGACAGGACGGTTTAAGAATAAATGTATGCGTATCTGTGGTCATAGTGATAATTTGTAAGCGATCTGGTTAGCTAAGTCAGTAGAGCATTCGCCCTGTCAGCGAAGCTTCCCGTTGTCGAGTTCCGGACTGGCTGCCCATTTTCTCCCTATGTTACGTATGTGAAATCCTGACAATACACGTATTTTGTGTTTGTTACAGCCGATTCTGACGATGTCAAGGCGAAATGTGAAGCTGCTAATAATGATGATGATGATGAACATGGTGCTGCTTATGCTGCTGCTGATGATGATGATTAAGATATTGTCGCTGCTTATGATGGTGGTGACGATGCTTCTTTTTTCTTATTATGATGATCAAGATGCTGCTACTTTTGATGATGACGAAGATGCTGCTGCTAATGATGAGGAAGAGGAGGGTGGTGAGGATGGTGAATACTGTAGTGCGTTGGTTCTGCAACCGCTGATGATGTGTAGACAGGAGAGAAAACAAAACAAACGTTATCACTCAAATACCCTACAACTTAGGCCAGCGAAATTATGCAAAAGTTTATATATATTTAGTAAATACCAGCAAGATATTATTCGCTATTTCTGGCCCAATTTTGAACAGGTACAGTATCCTAACTATTTCGTCTTGCTTCGGTTCGCTTGAAAGACCACATAATTCAGGAAGGGATCCACCCCAGTTTTGGTGGGTGACTGTAAGCTAGCGAGCCGTGACAACTATTTACGATTTACTTGCGTTTTCGTTTAGGAAAAACTGCGACCATGGACTATATGGTAAGATTTGTCTATTTTTGTTTATAATATTTGCACGATAATACAGCATTTGAAGTTCACTATGTTTAGAATTGTATAATATAAATAATATAAATAAGTTTTGATAATTTTGCCTCTTATCCTATGTTGTTTTCGAATTTAAGCTCAGTTTAATGTTTCAACTGGTGTCAGAAGTAGTTCGTGTCAACGTCAAAATTGTGTGGCTGTTTTGTCAATATCTCGGATCTTTCACATTTAATCATTTTTCCTATGTTATACTTGAAGTCAGTGAAGGTAATGTATGCTAGGCATTACGAGTACATATTGTCTTGTAGAAGAAATCAAAATTTATTATTATATTTGTTTTGTTGTTGTTGGAATGCAATTATTTTTGTTCAAATGCTGGTGCTGCTGTTTTTGCTGCTGATATGTCGCCGTTGCTGTAGTTGACTTTTCTTCCTTTTTCTTAAAAATCGACACACAACTGTACTATAATCAGCATGGTGTCCTCGTTTTTTATGAAGTACCAACGGAAGTGTACTCTGAAACTGTCCTTTATTACCAAAAGGCAAATTTTTACTCCATGAAAGCACATTTAGAACACAAGAACATTCCGTTCAAACAAACATGTCTATGTCAAATGAGCTTACAGTGTACAGACGACTGTTAAGGCCCTATCGGTTTTACAGTAAAAGTTTCATTGGAGTTTATACCCACACTAAAGAAAATGATAAACTATGTTTCTGTTAAACTTGAATAAGAAGCAACAATAATAAAATTTAAACTTGCTGTTGATTTAACATAAAAAGAATACAAGCTAGAATGGAGAAAAGCTATGCGAACGCTTTATTAACAGATGAGATTGAGCTTCATTTTTCGCCATGTTTTTTAAAAAAGGCAAAGTTTATATCTATGTTGCATTAATATAGAATTTATACGTCAAACTGAAAAATAAGTTAAGTTGAAAAACTGTACTTTTATATAAAAAGATGTTTTCTCACGAAAACCGACAAAGTGGCATTAGGTATATGTAGAAAACGCATTAAACGTATTTCACGTATTACACGTACTAGACACAGTCTTGTGATTTCCTACAAATAGTAACAGCTTATAAATGCAAATCGAATTGAGTCACAACGTTTAATTAAGAATCCCTAAACATGTGTTGGCAATATAAGAATGTAGTTTAATTGAACGTTCTTTAATAATCATTTACTTTTTAAACATATAACTCAACTTACTAGCAATCATAAACAAACTAGTATTTGTATCGTTGATGGCACAACCGTTTTTGTTTTGTTTTGTTTTGTTTTGTAAATTAATTGAACACACACAGTGAACTAATAGTCGTACATATTCTCATTATCCTGGTTTCAGGTCGCTTTGGGGGTATTGTATGTTTTTATCTTTGTAACAGGTCGTTTTTGTCGTCGTACATGTTTTATTTTATCCTTGTAACAGGTCGTTTTTGTCGTCTTACATGTTTTATTTTATCCTTGTAACAGGTCGTTTTTGTTGTCTTACATGTTTTATTTTATCCTTGTAACAGGTCGTTTTTGTTGTCTTACATGTTTTATTTTATCCTTGTAACAGGTCGTTTTTGTTGTCTTACATGTTTTATTTTATTTTTGTTACAGGTCGTTTTTGTTGTCTTACATGTTTTATTTTATCCTTGTTACAGGTCGTTTTTGTAGTCTTACATGTTTTATTTTATCCTTGTTACAGGTCGTTTTTGTTGTCTTACATGTTTTATTTTATCCTTGTAACAGGTCGTTTTTGTTGTCTTACATGTTTTATTTTATCCTTGTTACAGGTCGTTTTTGTCGTCTTACATGTTTTATTTTATCCTTGCAACAGGTCGTTTTTGTCGTCGTACATGTTTTATTTTATCCTTGTTACAGGTCGTTTTTGTTGTCTTGCTCCTCGGCTTAGTTGGTTATTCCGAACAGCAAACGTATGGTAAATGCAATTATTTTTATATAACCATCAATTATTTTACATATAAACTTTAAGTATTAACTTCTTACAGCAACATAAATGATCTCATTAGTTCTTGCGATATATCTCGTTATAACAAGAAAATATTTAATTATTACGAGATAATATCTGACTGCATAGTTCGAAGTTAGGGTCCCTTTGTTACTACTGTTATTACTGCTTCAAAAGTAAGACTTGCTTTTTTCTTCATAAACGACGTTGACGCCAGTTCCATATACGTATACATGTATATAAAACGTGATATGAAATCTTCAATACTGTTTGAGAGTGTTTGCATGTGATCCCTTCTGTATCATTGTTTCTAAGTGGCGCTTGTGGCCGAGCGGTTAGAGTCGCCAATACCTCAAACCTTCACCGCGTGTGTTCGAGTCCCGGTCGGGGGCGAGAACTTTCATATGGGAATGTTTACCAGCTAACCTGTGGTGCGCCATTGTTTCTTATTTGAATGACCAGGGTAAAATACTACTTAAACAATTCATTGTGGGAAGTAAATATTTTAATTGATTCTTAAATTGTTGTTATTAACGACCCGTATAACAACATGTTAATAGACTTTGATCTATTGAAAACTTATTTCTGGTGTAAGATGCAAGTCATACACAAGTATAAAAAAGAAGTTTTTAAACGTCCTCAATACTTTTTTTTATCTGTCTATTGTTATTACCAAATACAACCGTGCAATTGTGTAACTCAACATGCCCCACAAATAGTCCATTTTATCGTAGAGAAGCAAAGGTCACACAATAGCACAGTGACCGCCACAAGCACAATCCTCAGTAATAAAACTAGCATCTCCAATACCACCAATCCAACGACGTTCCCCACAACCAACAAACCCAACCCCACAAGATTCTCCAATAGACCCCAACCCACCCCCAACCCACCCCGACTATCCCCACAACCAACCCAACCCCTCTAGCATCTTTAATACCCCCATTCCCACGCACGACTATCCCAACAACCAACCTAACCCCAACAGCATTTTTAATACCAAATTCCCACGACTATCCCCACAAACAACCCAACCCCTCTAGTATCTTCCATACCACCGCTCCCTCGACTATTCCCACAACCAACCCAACTCCACCAGCATCTCAAATGTTCCAGTCTATCCCCACAACCAACGCAACTTCACTAGCATCTTCAATACCACCGCCCCACGACTATCCCCACAACCAACCAAACCCCACAAGCATCTTCAATACCACCACCCCTCGATTATCCCCACAACCAACCCGACAACTAGCATCTTCAATACCACCACCCCACGACTATCCCCACAACCAACCCAACCCCACTAGCATCTTTAATACTTCCACTCCCCCGACTATCCCCACAACCAACCCAACCCTACTAACATCTTCAATACCACCACCCCACGACTATCCCCACAACCAACCCAACATCACTAGCATCTTCAATATCACCACCCCTCGACTATCCCAACAACCAACCCAACCCCACTAGCATCTTTCATACCACCATTCCTACAACTATCCCCACAACCAACCCAACTCCACTAACATCGTCAATACCAACACTCCCACGACTATCCCCACAACCAACCCAACTCCACTAGCATCTTCAATACCAACCCTCCCCCGACTATCCCCACAACCAACCCAACTCTAGTAGCATCTTCAATACCATCGCTCCCACGACTATCCCCACAACCAACCCAACTCCACTAGCATCTCCAATACCTCCCCCCCTCCCGACTATCCCCACAACCAACCCAACTCCACCAGCATCTTTAATACCACCGCTCCTACGCACGACTATCCCCACAACCAACCTAACCCCACTAGCATTTTCAATACCACCGCTCCCACGACTATCCCTACAACCAATCCAACTCCACTAGCATCTTCAATACCACCGCTCCCATGCACGACTATCCCCACAACTAACTTAACCCCACTAGCATCTTCAATACCACCGATTCCACGCACGACTATCATCACAACCAACCCAACTCCACTAGCATCTCCAATACCACCGCTCCCACGACATTCCCCACAACCAACCCAACTCCACTAGCATTTCAATACCACCGCTCCCAAGCACGACTATCCCCCCAACCAACCTAACCCCACGAGCATTTTCAATACCACCGCTTCCACGACTATCCCTTTAACCACCCCCAACTCTCCACAGATATCACCGCAATCACCCTATCATCAGCAATATATCTACAACCACACCGAACACACTTCTATCTCCACTTCCATCCAAACCCTCGACTACCTCATTATGTACAAAACCCCACTTCTAAGGCCATGACGACCCCTACCTAACTACTGTCGCCATAACCATCCTAATCCCTACAACTGTCCCAACTTCGACCCAAACCCCAAGACTATCACGGTAACCTCCCCAACTAAACTACTTTTTCAACAACCACTAAAACCCCAGTTCTATCAACCAACCTCACAACTAACACCACAACCACCCAAAACCTCACCACTATCATCACAGCCACACCGCCACCGTAACTATTACCACAACCATCATACCACCACTATTATCACCACATTCACATAAACCCCACTACATTTACCACAACCACCCTATCCCGACTAATATAACTACAACCACCCCGAACACATTTCTATCCCTATTTCCAACCAAACCCCACGACTATTACCAAACCACAAAACCCACAACTATCGCTAAGACGACTTAACCCCATTTCTATCACCACAACCACATAAACTCCACTACTATCACCACAACCAACCAACCCATCTACTATCCCTACTTCAACTCGTATTCCACGACTACCAATAGATCAACCCCAACCCTACTACAATCACCATAATACCCCACCCCCACTGCCATCACAAACACCATCACAATCTACTAGAACTACTAGAACCCCAACCACACTTTTAGACCTACAAAGACACTACTTTCCCCACATCCACACTTCTATCACACCAACCACACTACTTTTATCACACTGCTATCACCACACTGCTATCACCACACTGCTATCACCACACTACTATCACCACACTGCTATCACCACACTACTATCACCATTCTGCTATCACCACACTGCTATCATCACGCTGATATTATCACGCTGCTATCATCACACTGCTATCACCACACTGCTATCACCACACTGCTATCACCACGCTGCTATAACCAAACTGTTATCACCACACTGCTATCATCACACGGCTATCATCACACTGCTTTCATCACGCGGTAATACCACACTGCTATCATCACACAGCTATCACCACACTGCTATCACCACACTGCTATCACCACACTGCTATCACCACACTGCTATCACCACACTGCTATCACCAAACTGCTATCACCACACTGCTATCATCACACGGCTATCATCACACTGCTTTCATCACGCGGTAATACCACACTGCTATCATCACACTGCTATCATCACACTGTTATCACCAAACTGCTATCGCCACACTGCTATCACCACACTGCTATCACCACACTGCTATCATCACACGGCTATCACCACACTGCTATCACCACACTGCTATCATCACACTGCTATCACCACACTGCTATCACCAAACTGCTATTACCACACTGCTATCACCACACTGCTTTCACCACACTGCTATCACAACACTGCTATCATCACACGGCTATCATCACACGGCTATCATCACACTGCTATCACCACACTGCCTTCACCGAACGGCTTTCATCACACTGCTATTATCACACTACTGTCACCACACTGCTATCATCACACTGCTATCATCACACGGCTATCATTACACTGCTATCATCACACTGCTATCACCACACTGCTATCATCACACTGCTATCACCACACTGCTATCACCACACTGCTTTCACGACACTGCTATCATCACACTGCTATCACCACACTGCTATCATCACACTGTTATCATCACAGTTGCTATCATCACGCTGCTATTATCACACGGCTATCATCACACTCATGTCACCACACTGCTATCACCACACTGATATCATCACACGGCTATCACCACACTGCTATTATCACGTTGCTATCACCACACGGCTTTCATCACACTGCTATCATCACACTACTGTCACCACACTGCTATCATCACACTGTCATCGCCAAACTGCTATCACCACACTGCTATCACCACACTGCTTATCACCACACTGCTATCATCACACTGCTATCATCACACTGCTATCACCACACTGCTATCATTACACTGCTATCACCACACTTCTATCACTACACTGCTATCACCACACTGCTATCATCACACTGCTATCACCACTCTGCTATCACCACACTGCTATCATCACACGGCTATCACCACACTGCTATCATCACACGGCTATCACCACACTGCTATCACAACACTGCTATTATCACACTGCTATCATTACACTGCTATCATCACACGGCTATCATCACACTGCTATCACCACACTGCTTTCACCTCACTGATTTCACCACACTGATATCACCACACTGATATCAACACACTGCTATCATCACACGGCTATCACCACACTGCTATCACCACACTGCTATCATCACACTGCTATCACTACACTGCTATCACCACACTGCTATCATCACACTGCTATCATTACACTGCTATCATCACACGGCTATCATCACACTGCTATCACCACACGGCTATCATCACACTGCTATCACCACACTGCTATCATCACACTGTTATCACCACACTGCTATCATCACACTGGTATAATCACACTGCTATCATCACACTGCTATCATCACACGGCTATCACCACCCTGCTATCACCACACTGCTATCACCACACTGCTTTCACCACACTGCTATCACCACACGGCAATACCACACTGCTATCATCACACTGCTTTCATCACACGGCAATACCACACTGCTATCATCACACTGTTATCACCAAACTGCTATCACCACACTGCTATCACCACCCTGCTATCACCACACTGCTATCACCACACTGCTATCATCACACGGCTATCATCACACTGCTATCACCACACTGCTATCATCACACTACTGTTACCACACTGCTATCATCACACGGCTACCATCACACTGCTATCACCACACTGCTATCACCACACTGCTATCACCACACTGCTATCACAACACTGCTATTATCACACTGCTATCATTACACTGCTATCATCACACGGCTATCATCACACTGCTATCACCACACTGCTTTCACCTCACTGCTTTCACCACACTGATATCAACACACTGCTATCAACACACTGCTATCATCACACGGCTATCACCACACTGCTATCACCACACTGCTATCATCACACTGCTATCACCACACTGCTATCACCACACTGCTATCATCACACTGCTATCATTACACTGCTATCATCACACGGCTATCATCACACTGCTATCACCACACTGCTTTCACCTCACTGCTATCAACACACTGCTATCATCACACGGCTATCATCACACTGCTATCACCACACTGCTATCATCACACTGTTATCACCACACTGCTATCATCACACTGGTATAATCACACTGCTATCATCACACAGCTATCATCACACGGCTATCACCACACTGCTATCACCACACTGCTTTCACCACACTGCTATCATCACACGGCAATACCACACTGCTATCATCACACTGCTTTCATCACACGGCAATACCACACTGCTATCATCACACTGTTATCACCAAACTGCTATCACCACACTACTATCACCACACTGCTATCACCACCCTGCTATCACCACACTGCTATCACCACACTGCTATCATCACACTGCTATCATCACACGGCTATCATCACACTGCTATCACCACACTGCTTTCACCACACTGCTATCACCACACTGCTATTACCACACTGCTATCATCACACGGCTACCACCACACTGCTATCACCACACTGCTATCACCACACTACTATCACCACACTGCTATCACCACACTGCTTTCACCACACTGCTATCACCACACAGCAATAGCACACTGCTATCATCACACTGCTTTCATCACACGGCAATACCACACTGCTTTTACCACACTGCTATCACCACACTGCTATCGCCACACTGCTATCAACACATTGCTTTCATCACACGGCAATACCACACTACTATCACCACGACCACATTACCAACACAACAACATCAATACATTCACCCCGAACCCCCTTATACCTCCCCCAAACCTCTCAACACCACTATTATTACCACGACCACCCCAATTCCCAAGACATTCGCCACGACCAACATACCCTATTTCTATTCCAACTGACACCACGACCACCCAATGCTAATTATATTCACCATGACGACTCCAACTGTTACGCTATCCTCACGACCACCACATTCCAACTGCTATCACCACAACCACTCCAGCCGGGCTATTATGACCACAAGCACCCCCCCACCACCAAGGCCACTCCAATCCTTAGACTTTTACCAAGATCACCCCAATCCCACTTCTTTCACCACAACCCAATCAACCTACTACTATCTCCACGCTCGCCCCATAAATAGTCACAAGTTCTTCGGTGAGGCCTTAAATTTTATTTAATTCAACCACAAGTCTATTTTTAATTAAAATATAAGTACATAGGCTGATTACAGCTACAAGATTCGTTTTCTCACTACATTTATGTTTAATTCCAGTCGGTGCCGAGTGCCGCGCTGCAGTAAACGGTGGTGCCTTTGCATTCACCATCCGGGTCAACCGAGACGGCAATACAGCACTCACGGGTCTACAGGCCTATGTCGCTGGCCCCACCCCACCGACCATACAAGCTACAGGTACGTTCATTCTGGAAGCTTTAGGTCACCGGTTTAAAACATAGGTCAACAGATCATTATAATATCATTTGTATTAACTGTTTGTCCTACATTTTCGCCAAAGCAGTCTAGGGGTCGTAGTCATAAAGAATCTTAGCAATGTTTTCTTACTTAAAATAAGAAATTTCCTTATATTATGAAAATATCTAAAAATTCTTAGAATACTTTTTTATTTAAATGAAACTTCCTAAACTCGAATGATAACCTTTTTGCATTTAAGGAAAATTTCTTAAGTCAAGTCAGAAAAATAACTAAGATTCTTTAAGAGAATGACACCATACTTTTTCAGAAGAGTTCTTAGCTTGAGCTCCTCACGGGGGAAAGGGCTAGTACTTAGAGCGAACAGAAAATACAGGCATTTCATTTAAGCACAAATGAAGTGCTTATACTAAAACAGTAATTTTAAGTCGTTGCCCTTGACCTTTCAGCACTTAGATGAAAAGCTCATTATCTGGGCTCTTTAAATATCGACGAGAAGAATAAATAGTTTCAATGTTAGTCAAAATCTGTAGACACGCGTAGTTTATCATCGAAATAAATAAACAACAACAACACACCAAGTAAGTTACCGAGTCATTCAGGGTTGTTCATATGGTTCCCTTGCACGCCGCGAATGCCATGCATGATACCACACCCAGTTATTCTGACATCGGGACAACCAGTCCTGGAACTATCCTTATACTTGCATGAGCGTTAACAAGGATGATATACCACTACCAAATCATTATATACATGTACATGTATTATCCCACTGACAGTGTGTCCCGCGCCATACTTAAAAATGAAACCCTTAAGGTCAAGGTCAGATTTTATGTCATTCTTTTTAAATGGCTTCTCAACAGTTGCATTCCGATCGAACTTTACCATCTAACAGATATTCAGTTGAAAGTGTGTCTCGCCAGTGTAACTATAAAATTCAAGGTCATATTTAATGTCACAGTCATAGTTAAGGTCATTGCACCTTCAATTCCAGTGCCATTTTTTTTAAATTATACATTGTGTTTATGGCCTACTACCACCGTGAAGGCACCCCTATATATATATATATATATATATATATATATATATATATATATATATATATATATATATATATATATATATATATATATATATATATATATATATACTTACAGGATCGGGTTGTTCAACTTCGACGCTCACTAGTGGGGGATTGTACGTACTGTCGTTTGAAGTCGACACAGCAGGTACAACATGCGGTGTATCCAAGGTAAGTTTAAGAGAAGGCATCGTATTCATTATATATATCTTAAGTATTATTTCTTAAATTACGAAAATTTCTTAATAGAAATATCGTTGATTAAAACAAATTAACGAATAAAATTTCTGTCATTTACAGTATCTAAGGAAATATTTCAGATTTAAGATTTTCTTAGTTTATAAGTACCTTAGGAGATATATAAGTTGCATTCGGAAAACAATATTCAGGGGTCGTTTGATAAGAATCTTTATATTCTTTTCTAACTTAAGTTTAGAATTCTTTTAAAAATACAAAATTTAAACAAAGCTTGGCTATATTTTTTTCAGTTTTCTAAATGTGACGTTCCATTAAAATTTTGTTGCCTTTTTACATTCAAATCTATTATCTCAACATTTCATTGACTAACATTTGTTAAAAACATCACCATGACATATATGTTAATCCAAGAAATGTCACCATTATGCAATAGATCATCATATACTGTATTGTGTACCGCCTCAATAATGGGGCGAAAAGTGTTACACAGATGGGTAATAAATATAAAAAAATAAAATAAACAATAAATTAAACAATAACAATAAACAAGCAATAAATGTAAAATATGATCTTGCTTCGAGTATCCCTTTGGGCCTTTTACTAAAGTAGATGGCTTGCCAGCCATTGTACATTTTTGAATTTACAATTATTTTAAAAATTTTACAATGAAATAAGCACATCATATAATTAAAGTTCTTATTATAACAGACATGTACGTTGCAACTAAACATTCATGTACATATTATTTTTGTTTCAGGTAATCAATGACTACACACTTGCATTTCGCGGCGTCGGAACCAACCAGTACTACAAAGTGACCTGTAATCCAAACACTCTTCAGACTGTTCCAACAGAAGTCTCGGAATTGAACTATGGAACCGCGTAATTAAAATGGCTTTTGTTTTTAAGTGTGTGTTTATGTGTGTGTGTGTGTGCGTGCGTGCGTGGGCGTATTGTAATACGTACCACAATACATTGCCAGATTTGGTCAGACCATGTTAAGGAGCTTTTCACCCAGTTATAATGAACGGAAGGAACAATAAATGCCTGAGTGTAATATAACATAGTTTTAGAACAGGTGAACACGGAAACAATAAAGTAATAGGATTGGAAGGTAGCAACGTAAAAAACAATAAACCAACAAATGTATTGCAAAAAGATCACAACAGTTTAGTGCGATGCAACCGGTAAATTCGGATGATTACCACTGGCGTAATTTCCCTTAGGCACTGTAGGCACGTGCCTACACATTTTTCTCAAAAATCAACGGTTTCGATTAAATTGCTGAACAAAATGTAATGATAATGTCCTAAGCATTCTGTCACAAACTATCATATAACAAAGTGACAGTTTGTAGTAAATTTTAATTCCAGTAAGATTCACGCTTTTATGAAACATTTGTTTTTCTTAAATGCAGAAACGAAATTGTCAAAACAAAAGTCAAAACCTAGTTTAACATTCTTATTAAAAGGAACACCACAAAGGCAAATCGAGTACGCCACACTTTCCGGGCGCTTTAGAATGAATTTCCCTAACATGTATTTGACTTCAGATTAGATTTTGAGTCGGTTATCGGCGATAGCTTTTTATTAATACGAGCATCTTTCACGTTGGATGTACAAATGATGGCAGCAACCAAATCTTAAAAAATATCTTAAAAAAAAACGGTATGTTCATTGTGTATCGCGGTACTGTATTGACTTTACCCAGTGTCGCAATATACCTATATACCGCAACAGCCCTAGTTTTCACTATTGCCAGGACTTTCTGGACTTGTGGGTCGGACTTCAATGAAACTTGTGCAACATGCTGATTTCGACAAATTACAATGAGACAATTACATAAGCCCTTTAAAGTGTTCTTAAAATAGTAAAATCTTAAATGCAACCTTCATCTTGTAAAGTTTGCAAGGCTCTAAAACTTGAAATAATCCCATTTAGGACTGTTTCGATAGAAAGAGTCTTGGCAATCTTTACCAGGTAATTGTTATACCTGGCAGTTTCTTATAAAGCATCTCCATTGAATGGCAGCTTGTGAGAATATAGCATGGAAAACCAATGTCGTGAAACTTTACACAAAATAGAAGCGGGTGTTTTCTGACCTTGACACTAAAAGTTATGTTTCAACTCCAAGACGGTTCAGCCCAGATGATGCGATCATGATATGATATTACAGTGAATCAACGTGATATCTGTTGCGACAATCTCAATAGAATTCTAAACTTTCTAAAGTTTAAAAATAAACAATAAATAAAACAATCAATCTAACAATGAAATAATGAAGAAAATAAACATATGTAAGCACCTAAAGTGTTGCTAATAACCACATTATCTCGCCCTATTTCAGCCACTATAAAGCCCACCTTGAGTTAAGAAGTCCCCCGATGAGTGCTAGGTTCGCTGTCTACCAGGCAGATGGTCGAACTTTTCCTACAGAAAGCGCCTACCTTGGCCAGGATCTTAACCTAAAGGTGGTCTTCAATAGAGGCTTTCAAGAAACTGGTACGTGCTTGTTTGATTATCAAAATCTGGCCCAAGTACGACTGTTTAAATCCTTCTAGTCTAATTAACAACCATCTTCATTAATCGCTATTGTATACTTAATTGTGACTTGACAGATAAAGCATACTGCAGTACACTGCAATGCAACTTGCAGGCTTTTCTAAAGCGAAACTGTTTTGAGGTGTTCTTAATTGTTCTTAACAGTTTCATTGCCAGTGTTGTTAAAATATTTAAAAAATCTTCATTACGTTAATCATTTGCTAGTGATTACTTTAAATAGGGATGTCATTGAGTACGCAATTTTGTTACGACATTAAATGGTCTTTTGTGTTCATTTGATCAGTCCCGTGTAATCTTCGTTTCTAAAAGTATTCGATGCGTTTCTTAGTAAGTTACACTAATAATTAAGCTTTCAATATGTTTTAGTACGAACATAAATATTTTTGTCACTGTATGGATGCATAAATGGAACTAACATTACAATGTATTCACATTATGAAGTTTTATCTTATACCCTTAACAAATATTATGTCTGTGTAGAAGTACTGATGCACTGCAACTCTGCGGGTTCCTTTCATCACATAGAAAACTTCATAGCAACTTGAACCCCAATCACCATATGAAAGTCTTCAACGAGACTTGAACTACCTGGTCCAATCATCATATGAAAATCTTCATAGCGCCTTGAACTCCCTGGCCCCATCACCATATGAAACTCTTTATAGCGACTTGAACTACCTGGCCCAATCACCATATGAAATTTTTATAGCGACTTGAACACCCTGACCCCATCACCATATGAAAGTTTCTAAAGCGACTTGAACACCCTGGCCCCATCACCATATGAAAGTTTTTAAAGCGACTTGAACTCCCTGGCCCCTTCACATTATGAAAGTGTTCATAGCGACTTGAACACCCTGGCCCCTTCACATACTGAAGCCTTCATAGCGACTTGATCTCTGTCCCCATCACATAATGAAAGTGTTCATAGCGACTTGAACACCCTGGCCCCTTCACATACTGAAAGTGTTTATAGCGACTTGAACACCCTGGTCCCTTCACATAATGAAAGTGTTCATAGCAACTTGAACACCCTGACCCCATCACATAATGAATGTCTTCATAGCAACTTGAACACCCTGGACCCTTCACATAATGAAAGTGTTTATAGCGACTTGAACACCCTGGCCCCTTCACATAATGAAAGTGTTCATAGTGACTTGAACACCCTGACCCCTTCACATAATGAAAGTGTTTATAGCGACTTGAACACCCTGGCCCCTTCACATAATGAAAGTGTTCATAGTGACATGAACACCCTGACCCCTTTACATAATGAAAGTCTTTATAGCAACTCGAACGCCCTGGTCGCTTCACATAATGAAAGTGTTCATAGTGACTTGAACACCCTGGCACCTTCACATAATGAATGTCTTCATAGCAACTTGAACACCCTGGCCCCTTCACATAATGAAAGTCTTCATAGCCACTCGAACGCCCTGGCCCCTTTACATAATGAAAGTCTTCATAGCGACTTGAACACCCTAGCCCCTTTACATAATGAAAGTCTTCATAGCAACTCGAACGCCCTGGCCCCTTCACATAGTGATAGTGTTCATAGTGACTTGAACACCCTGGCCCCTTCACATAATGAAAGTGTTCATAGCGACTTGAACACCCTGGCCCCTTCACATAATGAATGTCTTCAAAGCGACTTGAACACCCTGGCCCCTTCACATAATGAAAGTGTTCATAGCAACTCGAACACCCTGGCCCCTTTACATAATGAAAGTGTTCATAGCAACTCGAACACCCTGACCCCATCACATAATGAATGTCTTCATAGCGACTTGAACACCCTGGCCCCTTCACATAATGAAAGTGTTTATAGCGACTTGAACACCCTGGCCCCTTCACATAATGAAAGTGTTCATAGCGACTTGAACACCCTGACCCCTTTACATAATGAAAGTGTTCATAGCGACTTGAACACCCTGACCCCTTTACATAATGAATGTCTTCATAGCGACTTGAACACCCTGGCCCCTTCACATAATGAAAGTGTTCATAGTGACTTGAACACCCTGGCCCCTTCACATAATGAATGTCTTCATAGCGACTTGAACACCCTGGCCCCTTCACATAATGAATGTCTTTATAGCGACTTGAACACCCTGGCCCCTTCACATAATGAATGTCTTCATAGCGACTTGATCTCTGTCCTCATCACATAATGAAAGTGTTCATAGCGACTTGAACACCCTGGCCCCTTCACATAATGAAAGTGTTTATAGCGACTTGAACACCCTGGCCCCTTCACATAATGAAAGTGTTCATAGCGACTTGAACACCCTGACCCCTTTACATAATGAATGTCTTCATAGCGACTTGAACACCCTGGCCCCTTCACATAATGAAAGTGTTCATAGTGACTTGAACACCCTGGCCCCTTCACATAATGAAAGACTTCATAGCGACTTGACCTCCTTAGCCCCTTCACATAACGAATTTCTTCTTAGCGACTTGAACACCCTGGCCCCATTACTATATAAAGTCTAAATAGCAATTTGAACTCCCTGACCCCTTCACATAATGAAAGTG
Organism: Sinonovacula constricta; assembly: GCA_007844125.1. Classification (NCBI taxonomy): domain Eukaryota; kingdom Metazoa; phylum Mollusca; class Bivalvia; order Cardiida; family Solecurtidae; genus Sinonovacula; species Sinonovacula constricta. Next base: position 33,128,752 of record CM017571.1, read on the forward strand.
TTTATTGCGACTTGAACACCCTGGCCCCATCACACAATGAATGTCTTCTTAGCGACTTGAACGCCCTGGCCCCATGACCATATAAAGTCTTTATAGCAAATTGAACTCCCTGGCCCCTTCACATAATGAAAGTCTTCATAGCGACTTGAACACACTGGTCCCATCACCTTATGAGAGTCTTCATAGCGACCTGATCTCCTTGGCTCCATCACCGTATGAAAGTCTCCATAGCGACTTGGACTCCCTGGTCCCTTGCTATATGAAAGTCTTCATAGCGACTTTAACTCCATGGCCATATCACCGTATGAAAATCAACGTCGCTAGTTTAAATCTAGCGACTTGCACTCCCTGATTCCTTCAACATATGAAAGACTTCATATCGGCCTAAATGTCATGGTTAAGTCATATAGACTTAAATATATCGCTGGCTCCTTCACCATATGAAAACCTCCATACTGAACATCCTTGCCCATTTATCTTATGAAAGTCTTTTTCTCGACTAGACCTCTTAAGCTGAGTTTGACATTTATATAGAGTTATGTTCTTTGAAATGCTTTTATTCCCGTTCTGAGCGTATCGGTCGAACAATTTAACTTCTCAGTTCCGAGTCTTTTTATTTGTCTGTATGAAATGGGTAAGTATGAAGCGCGTTATATATGAAATGGTTTAGTATAAAGTTGGATAGCATGACATTAGTTAATAAGGAGTATGTTAATATGATGTGCTAGTATGAAGTGGATTAATAAGATGGTAGTTAGTATGAAATGAGTTAGTGTGAAGTAGGTTATTATGGCATGGGTTAGTATGAAATGGGTTAATATGACATGGGTTAGCATGAAGAGTGTTAGTATGGCAAGGGTTAGTATGAATAGGGTTAATATGACATGGGTAAGTATGAAGTGAGTTAGTATGAATAGGGTTAATATGACATGGGTTAGTATGAAATGCGTTAGTGTGAAGAAGGTAAGTATGGCATGAATTAGTATGAAATGGGTTAGTATGGCATGGGTTAGTATGAATAGGGTTAATATGACATGGGTTAGTATGGTATGGGTTAGTATGAATAGGGTTAATATGACATGGGTTAGTATGAAATCGGTTAGTATGAAGTGGGTTAATATGACATGGGTTAGTATGAAGTGGGTTAGCATGAAGAGGGTTAAAATGACATGGGTTAGTATGGCATGGCTTAGTGTGAAGTAGGTTAGTATGGCATGGGTTAGTGTAAAGTGGGCCAATGTGACATGGAATTAGAATGGCATGGGTTAGTGTGAAGTAGGTTAATATGACATGGGTTAGTATGGCATGAATTAGTGCGAAGTAGGTTAGTATGGCATGGGTAAGTGTGAAGTGGTTTAGTATGGCATGGGTAAGTGTGAAGTAGGTCAATATGACATGGGTTAGTATGGCATGGATTAGTGTGAAGTAGGTAAGTATGGCATTGGTTAGTGTGAAGTGGGTTGATATGACATGGGTTAGTATGGCATGGATTCGTGTGGAGTGGGTTAGTATGACATGGGTTAGTATGGCATGGGTTAGTGTGAAGTAGGTTTGTATGGCATGGGTTAGTGTGAAGTGGGTTAATATGACATGGGTTAGTATGGCATGGTTAAGTGTGAGTAGGTTAGTATGGCATAGGTTAGTGTGAAGTGGGTTAATATGACATGGGTTAGTATGGGATTGGTTAGTGTGAGGTGGGTTAATATGACATGGGTTAGTGTGAAGTGGGTTAGTATGGTATGGGTTAGAGTAAAGTGTGTTAATATGACATGGGTAAGTATGGCATGGGTTAGTGTGAAGTGGGTTAATATGACATTGGTTAGTATGGCATGGATTAGTGTGAAGTGGGTTAGTATGGCATGGGTTAGTGTGAAGTAGGTTAGTATGGCACGGGTTAGTGTAAAGTGGGTTAATATGACATGGGTTAGTATGGCATGGATTAGTGTGAAGTAGGTTAGTATGGCATGGGTTAGTGTGAAGTGGTTTAATATGACATTGGTTAGTATGGCATGTGTTAGTGTGAAGTAGGTTAGTATGGCATGGGTTAGTGTGAAGTGGGTTAATATGGCATGGGTAAGTATGGCATGGATTAATGTGAAGTGGGTTAGTATGGCATGGGTAAGTATGGCATTGGTTAGTGTGAAGTAGGTAAGTATGGCATGGGTTAGTGTGAAGTGGTTTTATATGACATGGGCTAGTATGGCATGTATTAGTGTGAAGTGGGTTAGTATGGCATGGGTTAGTGTGAAGTGGGTTAGTATGGCATGGGTTATTGTAAAGTAGGTTAATATGACATGGGTTAGTATGGCATGGGTAAGTGTGAAGTGGGTTAATATGGCATGGGTTAGTATGAAGTGGGTAAGTAAGAATATGGTTAATATGACATGGTATGAAATGGGTTAGTATGAATAGGGTTAGTATGTCATGGGTATTACTGTGTCGTATTGACACATATATGTACGTACTTTTATATTTACATTGTAGGTACGGTTAACTTCGGTTATAGTTTCCATACTGGGTTCTTTCCTGTAAGCTCGGGCCCTGTGGAGTATCATCTGGAGATATCAACCCCCGGCCTAGGGACGCTGATTGATGTCGTTATCGGACCTGGCGCAGGCATATGGAAATATTCTACCTATGTTAAACGGGACAAGGCGGTAAGCTATTGTTCCTGCCCGACACCTGCTTGCAAATTTTTAAAATCTATTTATACAGTTTAAATTTACACCAAGCAGCATGTAGCGCTCCTTTTCTTCTAAGCACTGCCTTTTTTTTAAATAGCTTCCTTACTTAAATAAATCAGTGAGCACTTAACTGTTATCCAATTTATTAATGGAAACGTCTAAACGTTATTCACATAAAGTACATCCACCATCTTCCGACTTGTTTTACGGCCCATTGACAGTAAGGACGGTAATATGGCCAGTATCCGCCCCGTTTGCGTCGGGTGCCAGGTTGAGTTTCTACGATGCCGCCAAATGTGATGTAATTTGCTTTTTCAAAAACAGGGACACCAGCTCTTCTCTTGATTCCCAATGCTCCAATCATCTTACTTACTGTGACGAGTATCTCTCACGTTCAATATGGAAAACTCATGTCTTCCGTCCTGTGTCTATGTACTTTTGTGCCAAGTCTTCTTATTTTGCCGCTTATCGTATAACTATAACCCACCGTTGGAACCCACGATGAATATTCTGTTTTCACTACAAACATATTTCGTGGGTTACTTGGTCAGAAAAATATACGCTTAAAGCATTTATTTGGCTCCGTGTCACAAACATATGGAAAATCAGCAGATGAAATAATTACAATTTGTAAACAACAGGCGTCGCAGGTTAGCGGCCATATTAAGATTGATAAGTAGTTTTTTTAACTTCAATTGGAGAGTAGCATCGATGTAAAGCGCAATGTCAATGGACCACTGGTTGCTATGAATGTTCACGAAAACGAACATTTATCAGCGTAATATCCCATGGCCACCAGCAGAGCTTAAAGCCCAGGCGAGTCCTTATTTTTATTAAATGGTAGACTTAGATCAAACTTTTACGCATTGGACTCTGGCGTTTAAAATGATACCTGGACAAAGGTTTGTACACATGACTTCTGGCGTAAACTCTAACCGTATGTTTTCACGTTAACTATAATATCTCTCAACAAATTGACACTTTTAAGATGTTGGGAGCATTTGCTGGTAGTATGTTTGATATTGTCACCGTCACGCTTACTACCCGCAAGCGCAATTGTTGAGGTTCGACTTTCTCTCCATATCCAGAAATAGGCTTAACTCTTCCAGAAGCTGGATTTTTATACGCCCGTCGAATGCGGGACGTATTATGGGAACACCCATGGCGAGCGGGTGGGCGGCGTTCGGACGGGCGGGCGGCGTCCAGATGTTTGTTCGGAGCATAAATCCAACACTATCAAAGCTATTGACTTGAAACTTTCTAGTTGGATAGATCTCATTGAGACGGAAGTGCAGTGCACAAGAACCATCACTCTGCACTTCATGATTTTGGAGTTATTCCTCTTCGTTTAGTTTTTTTGTCATGAGTATAACTCCGAAACTATCAAAGCTATTGACTTAAAACGTTCTAGGTGGATAGAATGCGGTGCACCACTCTTCTTTTCATGATTTTGGAGTTATGTCTCTTTGTTTAATTATCTTCTCCGGGGCATAACACCTACATTATCAAAGCTATTGACTTGAAACTTGATACATATATAGGCCTTATTGAGACGAAATGCAGTTCGCAAGAACTGTAACTCTGTACTTCATGATTTTGGAGTTATGCCCCTTCGTTTAATTTTCTTGTCCGGAGCATAACTCCTACGTTATCGAAGCTATTGACTGGAAACTTCAAAGGTTGATAGATCTGATTGAGACGGAGTGCTGTGCACAAGACCCGTCACCGTACACTTCATTATTTTGGAATTATTTCCCTTAGTTCATTTTTCGTTCTTGATGTTCGTACACCTACATTATCAAAGCTATTGACTTGAAACTTCATAGGTGGATAAATGTTTTTGAAACGGAGTGTACTGCACAAGAACCGTCACTCTGCTCTTCTTATTTTTGAGCAACGTCACTTTCTACACAAATGCCATTACTCGCATGTAAATTTCTGTGAATGTGCCGTTATGCCCTTTGACTTTTTAATAAAGTATCCAGATTGTAGTCCACAATCATGCCAGAGTATATTGCACAACAGTTTCGCAGTTTGGCAGATTAAAGACTTCTTTTGTGTTATTCTACTTTAATTTCTTTCTTTTTTCAATAATCCAGAGTGCAGTCCAAAACTTTCCTATACTGCATTGCTCAAAAGTGCTCAGCAGTTTGTTTCAAATTGCTCAATTAACGGGCGTATTTTGCTCCGCCTTGCGGTGCTCTTGTTTAGGTTATACAGAGTGAAATGTGTCGAATATTAGTACTTCTAGATACTCACAGTGGACAGGTTGGCGTATTATACTGCCTCTATTGATAGTGATTTGCTGAAGATGGTTGCAAGTCGTGTACAGAACGTACGAGAAAACTAGAACGGTACATATAACCAAAGCTCTTGCCTTGTCAGTTTGCTCGCTGGCACATCCCACCCGGTATGGTTCCCATGACATCGTATCTAAGCTGCCCTAGCTTACCGTACCAGTTCTTATGTTGTTGTTTTCTGATTTCCGCTAGTATACTCTTTTCTTCTCCTAGGCTTTTTTTTTCTTCTCACCTCTCACAACTCACAGAACCAAGTTCCTTCTTTCCTACATATTCCATTATAAAACCCTTATGCATAGCCACATTCAACAAGTTCGTCTTGCTGGCCTTTTTAAAGTTTTATGATGTCTTGACATCACGACCACCAGGGCTTGTTTAAAATTGCCCATATTCCATTATAAAATGTTAATTCCTACATATTCCATTATAAAACCCTTATGCATGGCCACATTCAACAAGTTCGTCTTACTGGCCTTTTTAAAGTTTTATGATGTCTTGACATCACGACCTCCAGAGCTTGTTAAAATTGAAAAAAAAATCCGAAAGATCTCGTGTCAGTTAACAGACATCTTGCTTTGGCAACATCGAATTGCTCTGCAATTACAGTAACGAGCACCTACCATGTCATGTATTGCTGTACAGTTCTATCGTAATAAAAGGATGCAGCAGCAGGACCATCCATCGTCTGAGATGTTAACTGTGTGATTCCTCATTCTTATATATAGTGGTGACAGGTAGCCCACTTCCCATCAATGGTCCGACACGTCTCGACTGCAGACTCTGCTGAAATATCCATGCACTCAACCTGCCGGCAGGATCGTTGTCATCATTTTAGACTTTGTTCTGGTTTCGAACCATTCACATACATACACAAGCTCATGTTGATTTTATATAAAAACAAAAACAGAAGAAGGAACGCAAGAAAGTATTTCTATGGTAACATGAATACAGATAATTAATGTTTGTTGCCACCCAGGCATTAATTAACACTCGTTTTTCAATATGAATGATAATGGTCCCAACTATACGAGGTTATTATAAACAGGTAATATTAAATGTTAATATAAATTACTAATAAGAAAAGTTACTATATTTATTAACATGACAGTATTTCTATAAGTTGCAATTTTTATGTTTCTAACATTTTAAACACTATCATATAAGGCGCGCGTTGCGGCGTTACTATTGTACCTAATATTTTAGCGTTACTTTAAATTAGCAAAACGACAATTTTGCTATAAATAATAAAGATGACTGTGTATCTATAAATAACTACGATGACAGTGTTCTATAAATAGTCAATATGATAATGTTTCTATATATAACCACGTCTACGGTGTTGCTATAAATAGCCATTGTATCGTGTTACAAGAAGCCAATACTACAGTGTAACTCTATTTGCGTCACCGAGAACGACGACCCTATGTTTATTATTGGTTTTTCTCAATGCCTATGGGGTGACGTCACAGCTTTAAGAAGCAATCGATTCTATTCTATTTCAGCTGTTAAAGAACACATTGTTACATTTGTATTAAAGTGTTCTGTTTATTTTTTGTGTGTCTTATAAAAATCTAGTACATAAAGAAAAACAAACGTAGGAGCTGTGAAAAAGTTACAAGTAAACCTGTAAGCATATAGATTGTAAAATTCTTTTTTTTCAAATTGCAGGACTGCATTAATTTGCCAACAAACTCTTCAGTGCCATATTCATTGTTAAGCATTTCTTCCTATAAAAGAATAATTGTTTTCTTTTTTTAATATTCAGTAATCACAGTGTGGGTCTTTTTTATAACCCAACAAAAAGCGTTTGAAGAGAATCGCACAATAACAGCTCGATGAATATTCGTGGTGTGTTTGGTGTAGATATGGACAGACTGCAGAAATTATCAAACACATTTGCTCGAACACCTTTGAAGTGAAAATTAAACTGCAACACGTGAAAAAAAGAATTACTCCCCTTATGTTAAAGATCCCCCTTTCCCCTCCCCTCTCTTCTCTCCGTCTCGAGCGCACGTTATACTTTGATAGACATATGTGTAATATATGCTCGGTATTCAAGGTTTGTAAAGATTTAAACTTCATGGTTTTACTTTTGTATTAAGGAATATTACTTTTCGAGAAATATTGCGAAGAAATAAATAGGTCATATAAGTGCAATGTTTTGCTGCGCGTTGTAAAGATTTCTCGCACTAAGGCGATGTTGGTGACTTTGAACTATTTCAAAGCCATACCACAATAATTTGTTTGGAGACTTCGTACGGCGTTTGTTGTGTGGGTGTTGTGATTCTCCTAAGAATTAAAAATTGTCATTAACACTTACAAATTTGCTCAGTTTACAACATAAGCTTTTTTAAACATTTTATTACACAATAGCAAATGTAGTGGTGCTATATGCTACTATGCTAAATATGCGTAGCTTTCAAACATATTATTTCCGGCGACTTTAATGCTATATGTTGTATCTAATGCCAGTCTATATGTTGTATCTTTTATCAGTCTATGTGTTTGATGCGCATGCTTGGTAACTTGTGAAACGAGATATATATAAATTTGGCTTGGAAAAAAAAAAGCATATGTTGTGCTTATTTGTATCTGTGAATATCTGACTTTATACTTATCAATATACATCAACTTTTTCTTGTTATCAACTGTTGTTTATGTTCCAGGCATGGATTACAATCCCTACAAGTTTTGTGACCGGTTCATATAGCACTGCAACCTGGCCAAAACTAAACCAAGGTATAAAGATAACTTCGAGACATGATGTTATTGGAGTGAAGGCTGTAACGACTAGACCATCCAGCCCACCTGTTTTTCAACAAATTCACGAAGTAATTCCTGATGAGCTCTTGGGGACCTCGTATCACATAAATACTGGACTAGCAGGTATTTGGATAGTTATCGAGATTAAACAATGACACTCAACAATGAACATTAATGGTAAAAGAAAGGTAAAAAGTAAAATGTAATAATCATATTTTGCACAAGTGTCACAAATTTACAATAATAGAAATCAGTGACAAGCAACGTGTCCATCCACTCAGTCATGACAGGAAAGGCACTTTAACATTTTCACAAGATTAAACTGTGGCAAAAATGTGTAACACCAAATTAATACTGCACAGACTTGTCTTTAAATCAATGTTGCCTTTTTTAAATCTAGGACAGAAATAGCATCCTGTTTCTTGTAAACAAATGCTGAAGTTGACGTTGTATTAATTCGCACAGTTAGTAGTATAATTTGATCTTTTAATACCAAATTACCTCCATATTTCCAATAATTGCAATGATACAAAAGTGACCTATATGTGTTGTGTTGTTCTTTGAAAAATTTGATGAAATAAACTTATTATTTGAAAAGTGTATTTAATGTGAATATGTTTAACCTGTACTTGAGTATGTACTTGTCTGTATTGAGAAGAATGAACTACCAAATGATAAATTGATAGGAAGAACATTATTTTATTTATTTTCAAAATAAGCAATAAGCTTAAAAACTATAAAAATATGTTCTTTTTTTTTTCAAAATAAGCCATAAGTATCAAATAAAGAGACGTAAACAATGCTTAATCTGTTGATTGTTGATAAGGCTCATATTTTCACATACAATCAAGGAGACACAGCGTCAGATGTTCACACCATGCGGGCACATGTAGAACGATATGAAATTAGTGTACACGACCTCTGTATGAATAAAGTCTCTGGTTGGTTGGATGCTGTACACTGCACACAAGCAATGTTACAAGTAGACTGATCACTGCACACAAGCAATGTTACAAGTAGACTGATCACAGCACACAAGCAATGTTACAAGTAAACTGATCACTGCACACAAGCAATGTTACAAGTAGACTGATCACAGCACACAAGCAATGTTACAAGTAGACTGATCACAGCACACAAGCAATGTTACAAGTAAATTGAATACAACACACCAGCAATGTTACAAGTAGCCTGAATACGGCACACAAGCAATGTTACAAGTAGACTGATCACAGCACACAAGCAATGTTACAAGTAAATTGAATACAACACACCAGCAATGTTACAAGTAGCCTGAATACGGCACACAGACAATGTTACAAGTAGACAGATCACAGCACACAAGTAATGCTACAAGTAGACTGAACACAGCAGACAAGCAGTGTTACACGTAGACTGAACACAACAGACAAGCAATGTTACAAGTAGACTGAACACAACAGATTAGCAATGTTACAAGTAGACTGATCATAGCAGATTAGCAATGTTACAAGTAGACTGATCACAGCAGATTAGCAATGTTACAAGTAGACTGATCACAGCAGATTAGCAATGTTACAAGAAGACTGATCACAGCAGATTAGCAATGTTACAAGTAGACTGATCACAGCAGATTAGCGTGGTTACAAGAAGACTGATCACAGCAGATTAGCAATGTTACAAGAAGACTGATCACAGCAGATTAGCAATGTTACAAGTAGACTGATCACAGCAGATTAGCAATGTTACAAGAAGACTGACCACAGCAGATTAGCAATGTTACAAGAAGACTGATCACAGCAGATTAGCAATGTTACAAGTAGACTGATCACAGCAGATTAGCGTGGTTACAAGTAGACTGATCACAGCAGATTAGCGTGGTTACAAGTAGACTGATCACAGCAGATTAGCGTGGTTACAAGTAGACTGATCACAGCAGATTAGCAATGTTACAAGTAGACTGATCATAGCAGATTAGCAATGTTACAAGTAGACTGACCACAGCAGATTAGCAATGTTACAAGAAGACTGAACACAACAGACAAGCATTGTTACAAGTAGACTGAACACAACAAACAAGCAGTGTTATAAGTAGACCGACCACAGCACACATGCAATGTTACAAATAGACTTATCGCAGCACACACAACACACAAGCAATGCTACAAGTAGACCGATCACAGCACTCATGCAATGTTGCAAGTAAACTGAACACAGCACACAAGCTATGTTACAAGTAGACTGATCACAGCACACAAGCTATGTTACAAGTAGACTGATCACAGCACACAAGCAATGTTATAAGTAGACTGATCACAGCACACAGACAATGTTACAAGTTGACTGAACACAGAACACACAAGCAATGTTATAAGTAGACTGATCACAGCACACAAGCAATGTTACAAGTAGACTGATCACAGCACACAAGCAATGTTATAAGTAGACTGATCACAGCACACAGGCAATGTTACAAGTTGACTGAACACAGAACACATTACCAGTAGAAATTTCTTTTAGAATATTTCAGTGTTTACAAACATTTAATCCAATATTTAAAATTAACCTCTTCCAAAGAAAATTTGTTAACACATTACGATACACTATACAAAGCAGGAGATAAAATCACGAAAAGCAAAATGCAAATGCAAAAAAATAGTGATTTAAGAAAATAACACTTTTCGGCGATATTCGAACAAGTGACCAAATGTTATATAATGTTATATAGTTATCAACTTCTCCACTACTAAGGCGTTGGCGACTCTTGTTCATAAGTCATTAAGTCCGTTGGCCTGTTTGTTTACGTTAATCGGTTAATCGGTTACGGAAATATACCAATATGCAACAGTACCATTTTTATGTTGTCAAATGATAACCGCTCCCAATCATCATATTATGACAGGTATTGCACTTATTTGGTAACCAGGTATATGTTATCATACAGGACCGACAGTTAAAGACAGGCTGTAAGGGTTGTGTTAATTAAGATTTATTGGGTGAAGCAAATGGCAAACTTCCCAACTTTCGTCGCAAGTCAAGTGGTTTAAAATGTTGACGATATGACACCACCAACACCACCATTTTGCCATTTTGCTATTGAATAAGAATATATGGCAAAGTCCTATGAGCATTGCAACATATACCAACATTTGAAAAAGGCACAGAACAAAGGTATTCACATGCAAGCCAAATGTAAAAGTAAGAACAAATCTGTGATGAGTCATTTAACAAAAAGATCAAAGCCAACAGTTCCCGATTTTGCTGTGTCAGGTGCACTTAGAAGACTTCATTGCTCTCCCATGCATCACAGACCACTTCTTTTATAAGATTGCATTTAAAGCTACTCTCAAGGTAACAAATAAAACACGTCATAAGGAGGCGGTGTGTCGCCCGCAAGAGAGCAATGCTGGCTAAAAAGTCATCAATTGGAGGTAAAAAAAATGAAAAAAAAGTTATAAGTTTTCATTGCAGTTTTCAATATGTCGCTTTTGGTCACCTAGTTCATATTTTTTTCTTTTGTTGTTTATATTTACATTATGTTTGTTGGTGTTTTTTTAAGGCAAATTAATATTTAGGACAGAGCAAGAATATTAACTCGTTATATTACATCCAGCCATTTCGCTTTGGTAGTGCCGTTCATATGTTATGGTATTTATGCTGTGCTAAATTGGATTTTCTCCCTTGTTTTACTGTTATCTTGTGTTTTATCTATGCTTTAGATACTTCAAATGGACAGTTGGTAATTGTATGCAAAGAAGCCACGTCCATGACGTTTGACTTTGGCAGTTCGATCATTAAACCAACTACTGTAAGTATGAACTCCAATATTGTACCTATCCTGGTTGCAGGTATTGACAATTAACTCGTTTTCCCAAAAGTGGAGAACAAAATATTTTAATTAAATTTTTAAATAAAAATATTTATTAAATTTAAGAATTTAGTACTCATATAATTGTATATTGGTTTGATATATTTGCATTTTAAAACTTTTTGCATAAAATAAATGACTTAACGTACTGGTCAAAAGAGCTTAAGTCTTGAATAAAATGCAAAACCTAATTAGTTTCAATCATGATCAACATAATGTGTAAAATATATAACTGCTAAATAGATAATATAAATAATAATAATAACACAATGTCAGCTTGAAATCGCAGGTGTCATGTAAAAATTGGTTATATAATATATATACTAGTATATAGTACCGAGCAAAACCTCCCAACATGCCTCTGTGTATATTGGCCTTTTCCGTGCAGCTATCATTTTGTTAGTAAACAAACCCGTCGCATCATGAAAAAGCATCGAAGTATTTCGACACATCTGACTCATCGAAACACACATCACTATCACTCACTCACTCTAAAGCTTACTGACTATGACACCTCTACACACTGACGCTCACCTACCCACTTACATCTACTCGCTTACTAGCACTTACTAGTGATCACTCCCATACTTACTGACTCCGTACTCTCCACTTTGTCACTATCATTCGTTCACTTACGCACTGGCACTTGACAACTCACATACTGACACAGGTCCACAGCCAATTTAACATTCTCCCAGTAAATGACATTCACCAACTCACTGACACATTCTGACAGTCTTTCCTCACGTACACTCACCAGCTCACTAAGTGGCACGTGTCCACTCACTTTCTGACAGTCTTGCCTCACTGACACTCGCCAGCTCACAAACTGACACGTGTCCACTCACTTACAGAAGTCTTCCCTCACTGACACTCGCCAGATTACTAACCGATATGTGTCCACTCACTTTCTGACAGTCTTGCCTCACTGACACTCGTCAGCTCACTAACCGACATGTGTCCACTCACTTTCTGACAGTCTTCCCTCACTGACACTCGCCAGCTCACTAACCGACATGTGTCCACTCACTTTCTGACAGTCTTGTCTCACTGACACTCGCCAGCTCACTAACTAACATGTGTCCACTCACTTTTTGACATTCTTGCCTCACTGACACTCGCCAGCTCACAAACTGACACGTGTCCACTCACTTTCTGACAGTCTTCCCTCACTGACACTCGCCAGCTCACAAATTGACACGTGTCCACTCACTTTTTGACATTCTTGCCTCACTGACACTCGCCAGCTCACAAACTGACACGTGTCCACTCACTTTCTGACAGTCTTCCCTCACTGACACTCGCCAGCTCACTAACCGACATGTGTCCAGTCACTTTCTGACATTCTTGCCCTCACTGACACTCGCTAGCTCTCAAACTGACACGTGTCCACTCACTTTCTGACAGTCTTCCCTCACGTACACTCACCATCTCACTAAGTGACACGTGTCCACTCACTTTCTGACAGTCTTGCATCACTGACACTCGCCAGCTCACAAACTGACACGTGTCCACTCACTTACTGAAGTCTTCCCTCACTGACACTCGCCAGCTCACTAACCGACATGTGTCCACTCACTTTCTGACAGTCTTGCCTCACTGACACTCGCCATATCACAAACTGACACGTGTCCACTCACTTACTGAAGTCTTCCCTCACTGACACTCGCCAGCTCACTAACCGACATGTGTCCACTCACTTACTGACAGTCTTCCCTCACTGACACTCCCCAACTCACTAACCGACACATTTCCACTCACATGCTGACAGTCTTCCTTTAACCATTCACTCAATGGCACTTGATGTACGGACACTCGACCATTTACTCAATGACACAAGCCCATGCGCTCATTGACACTCTGCGTCAAACCCACTCACTTAAGCAGACTCACCCGTCCGCACTCAATCATGTATTTATTTGATTTGTTCTTTCTTTGTAAAGATTGCAACTGAGTCTATCGGAGCGAGCGACCCGTTTACATTGACGGCAGATGTCGGTGCTAACGATGTCGTGCGAGTGTTCTGTGGTAGCAAATGCGAACATCTGGTGGTATCCGGTAACAAACCTTTTGCAGTGGTTGCTGGCCACATTGCAACCTTTCTTGCAATTACACAGCTCACGCCGGATGATCGCCTTGGGAACCACTTTGTTACATTTGCAACGCTACTTGGCGATGAAAGGTATGTGTTTAAGGCCTCGGCATCGAATACTATGACGACTGGTAGCCCCAACTTTATTCCGAATGAGGACCTTTATGAACAATCTACGACAAGCAGTGCTATTTCAGCAAAAGAGGTTGTGTTTGATAAACCAGTCCAAGCTCTTCTTAGATATACAAGTAAGTCTTTTTTCTATTTCTGTTTCCCTTCCATTTCTCATTAATTAGAAATACACCGGTTTACACTGTAATATAACCGCATGAAAATCTTGATCATGGTGTTTGATTTTTATCAATATTATCTTTAAATTGCAATTTAGGCCACACGTTCATTGCATCTTGCGGTGAGGTGGGGGTGGTTTGGGCGTAAAGCAGACGTCAAATCATTGACATTTCGTGTTATGTGTTGGAAAATACTTCTTTCTGTGTCAGTCCTTTTTGGGTCGACAGCCGAAATACTCCTTGTTCATAGTTTTCCCAAATACGCTTTAATTTCAAATACATTTTATGTTTTCTTTCAATAAGCTGATGCCGTTGTCGATACCGTTAGGATACCCTCGGTGAAGGAATGGGGCATCCACCAGTCGTTTTACGCTCGAAAGGGATATAATTACGACATCTTCATCGTGACTAAAAAGGGGGAAATGTCTAATATCGTTATTGCAACCAAACCTAGTTCAATTGCCTACAGTACCATCGGTGCAGCGCCCGGCTTTGCTTCACAGCTTCTGGATGTTGTGCCCGATTCGGGATCAACTGGTAAATATTGATATATACACTTCGCTTATTTAACCATTAGCTTGCTACATTTTGTTAAAGATCCGTGTTAAATTCTCATGATTATTTTATTTAATATTATATATGTTACATGTCAAGGCTGGTATACTTATAAACAGAGACTGAGCAGCAAATAGTGGAGATCTTAAACAGACAGCTCCTAGCAGGAAGCTGGCTGATCTGGATCAACGCTATTTGCCTAAGTCTTATTAATATGCCAATAGCTGGCTAAGAGTTGAATAGTATACCATTTTAGTTTACAAGCCAAATTATATTGACATTTCTGCTTTCGTGCTTTGACTATTCCAATGCGTTAAACATCTGTAGATACGCACAAAATGATTATGTTTAAGACTTATATTAATTAAAACAACAGAAAGGTAGACAGGGCTTGCAGTTAATTTACTCTAAAGACCTACCAAATGTACAATAATTTGGTCCCTACTTTGTGAATCCTTGGTAGTTTTTCGCGAAATATAACATCATTCCAACATTGTTTATATCCAAAATGGATGACAACTGCCATATATATCTCTCATGTATCATCCGTTTTTTCTTAAGTTTTTGTTGGTATATTCGTATAATGAGTGTGACCAAACAAGGAGTGTGTCATAGTACTGGGATATGTTAAATACTTTCATTGACTTAACGCATTTTCCTAGTGTATAATTAAGTAAAACTGAAAGTGCACTTCGTGGTTTTACGCACTGCAGTCTGTCTTTCAGGAAGCATAAACTTCAGCAAAATAAAGTTGAGTCTTTATTCACACGCATTTTAATTTTTGTACGAACGCTTGTATTTGGGCTTTTTACATATAATATTGCTCAATCTTATTTTCAATATTTAGTTAACTACGAGTTCTACTACCATACCAATTTCGTGGCGTCGGACGGTGTATATGAGGGGTTGGTTGAACTTCGAGCGGGATCACCTAACCACCCTTTCATGCTGCTTGTGAGAGCTAACGACTCATCTGGTGATGGCTACTACAGCTTCTTTCTTCCATATGGTCTTAGATCCCCTCCTGTGGTAAGTTGTAAATTGGTAGAAGATGCAAACACTAACTTTGTGTTTTGTTTGTTGTTTATTGTGTGTGTGTGCTGTTTGTGTGTGTTTGTTTTGTGTTGTTGTTTTTGTTGTTCTTATTTGTTGCTGTTGTTTTTTTGTAGTTTTTGTTATTGTTTTTACATCGCACCGACACATTCATGGTCACATTGGTGATGTCCAGCTTATTATTGGTGAAGGAAGACCCCAGACATATGTCTAGGTATAACCACCTGCGCACCGTAGGTTAGCTGGAAAACTTCCCAAGTAAAGGTTGTCGTCCCGACCGGGACTCGAGCCCACGCGGTGAGGGGCTGAGGAGTTACAAGTCGGCGACTTTAACCGCTTGATTACGGGCGCCCCTACACTATCTTACATCAGGTTAAGTTCATAAAAGAACGAAATCAAATTAAAAAAAAATGATAAATTTATATCACAGATGGCTGGTCGAAACATTAGCAATCGATCCCTATTTGGGCCCGGTTTTAATCAAAAGAAACTAATAAAATACTTGGTTCCTCAGTTATTATATTTAACCAAATACCCTTTAAAATCTGATAGGGAGAAGGTAATACAATACCTGGTGCCTCAGTTATTATATTTAACCAAATACCCTTTAAATGTGTTAGGGAGAAGGTAATACAATACTTGGTGCCTCAGTTTTTATATTAAACTAAATACCCTTTAAATATGTTAGGGAGAAGGTAATACAATACTTGGTGCCTCAGTTATTATATTTAACCAAATACCCGTTTAATGTGTTAGGGAGAAGGTAATACAATACTTGGTGCCTCAGTTATTATATTTAACTAAATACCCGTTAAATGTGTTAGGGAGAAGGTAATACAATACTTGGTGCCTCAGTTTTTATATTAAACTAAATACCCGTTAAATGTGTTAGGGAGAAGGTAATACAATACTTGGTGCCTCAGTTATTATATTTAACCAAATACTTTTTAAATATGTTAGGGAGAAGGTAATACAATACTTGGTGCCTCAGTTATTATATTTAACCAAATACTCTTTAAATGTGTTAGGGAGAAGGATACAATACTTGGTGCCTCAGTTATTATATTTAACCAAATACCCTTTAAATATGTTAGGGAGAAGGTAATACAATACTTGGTGCCTCAGTTATTATATTTAACCAAATACTCTTTAAATATGTTAGGGAGAAGGTAATACAATACTTGGTGCCTCAGTTTTTATATTAAACTAAATACCCTTTAAATGTGTTAGGGAGAAGGTAATACAATACTTGGTGCCTCAGTTATTATATTTAACCAAATACCCGTTAAATGTGTTAGGGAGAAGGTAATACAATACTTGGTGCCTCAGTTATTATATTTAACCAAATACTCTTTAAATGTGTTAGGGAGAAGGTAATACAATACTTGGTGCCTCAGTTATTATATTTAACCAAATATCCTTTAAATGTGTTAGGGAGAAGGTAATACAATACTTGGTGCCTCAGTTATTATATTTAACCAAATACTCTTTAAATGTGTTAGGGAGAAGGTAATACAATACTTGGTGCCTCAGTTATTATATTTAACCAAATATCCTTTAAATGTGTTAGGGAGAAGGTAATACAATACTTGGTGCCTCAGTTATTATATTTAACTAAATACCCGTTAAATGTGTTAGGGAGAAGGTAATACAATACTTGGTGCCTCAGTTATTATATTTAACTAAATACCCGTTAAATGTGTTAGGGAGAAGGTAATACAATACTTGGTGCCTCAGTTATTATATTTAACTAAATACCCGTTAAATGTGTTAGGGAGAAGGTAATACAATACTTGGTGCCTCAGTTATTATATTTAACCAAATACCCTTTAAATGTGTAAGGGAGAAGGTAATACAATACTTGGTACCTCAGTTATTATATTTAACCAAATACCCGTTAAATGTGTTAGGGAGAAGGTTATACAATACTTGGTGCCTCAGTTATTATATTTAACTAAATACCCTTTAAATGTGTTAGAGAGAGGGTAATATACTGTATACTGCCTCAGTTATATTTAAATGCCATTTAGCAGACAGCACAATTCAAACAGAAAAGTCATTCTTATAAATTAAGTTTATAACCAGGTTAAAAACAGGCATTTAGTATGTCAGTATTTGGGCATCTGACAAAGCTGGGATTTCGTCATTGACCAGCCTGATACTGGTCGTGACACCGTATTCTTTTTAACTAAAGACGTTTTAAACTGTTAGAGAGAACGTTAAATTATTTGTAGTGACACAGTATAAACCGCTAGGGCGAAGATAAAACAATGTTTTGTCACGGAAATTATGGCTTTAATTAAAACATGGCAAGGCAAGGATTCTTTTATTAGTTTGTAGATATAATTTTATTATAATATTAAATAAATGATAATTTTAATGATGATGATGATGATGAAGATAAAAGATGATGATAATAATAGTGATAATAATAATAATAATAATAATAATAATAATAATAATAAAACCCACACAAAGATACCTTATTGTTATGCTATGTATGGATAATTCCTTTTAAATAATGCTACTAAAATGCCTGTTTGGTATATCTTTCTGTTATTATTCTACTTTATGCATACGATATAGATATTCATATACCTGCCTTCCTTAATGATCTTGTAATATATGTAACACTTTAATCGAGGGTCTGTCCCAAACATTGTTTTCCTGTTTTATTTACCCACAATTTTAGTCGGCTATATCAAGTATGTTTGGTGGGATATAAACTACTTATGTTCGTAAGTATATACACTGTCTTTCTTCAGGATTGTGCTGTACATTTACGTGATTTTTGTTTCTGTCCAAATAGTGCACAACTCCTACAACTATCCCACTTATGCGACTGGGACACAACTATGGCAATACTGTGCACAACCAACCTGGAGATAATTTGGACAACGATTGTGATGGCGAAGTGGATGAGGAACTGCTCAATGGAATGGGTTCGTTAATCATTAACATGTCACAAACCATTGCTGGGGGACCCTAATAAGCGCAACTTTGGAATAACATTTTATTGTGATAATAGTGTAGCAGACACTTACTGGAAATCGTAGTTGTTCGAAGAGGCCTTTTTTGAAAGAAAAGAACCAAGAATCTTGCGGTTAACAGTGTAATAACAATTATAAAAAGAGCAGCAGGCATTAATAGGCTTTTACTTTGGATGGATGGATTGATGGATGGATGGATGGATGGATGTTGTAGTCAGTAATATGAATTTGAAAGTATCTCAATGAAATCACAATTTTATGTCTGTATCAGACAATACCGATGTTGTCATTTCTTTGGTATATATACGTTCAATGGATTATTTGTGATCAGTAGTCACTAATCATTAAATAATAATTTCAAGACTCAGTGTTGCTTTCTGTGTTTTGCTGTTTTCAGATGATGATGGTGACGGTCTAATTGATGAAGATTTGTCCATAACAGAGTATCTATGTGAGTATATTCAGCGATGTTTTATAATATTCATTTAAATGGATTTGTAATGGCATGTTTACGTCAAAACAAAGCGCCTTGGTTTATCCTAACGGCAGTTCTCACTCACAGATTAACGCTGCTGAAGAGAGTGATACTTTCAATGGAATTATTATTAACAATGCCACTCAATGAAAAGCCGGTATACTTCAAAAGTCCGTATACGAGAATGGCAATGAATAGTCGGTATATTCCATATACTTCATGATAACGATCAATAAATAGTCGGTTTTGTCCGTACAATTCACAAGAAATATCGATGAATAGTCGGTTTTGTCCGTACACTTCACGAGAACGATAAGTGAATTAACGGTCTTGTCCGTACACTTCATGAGGACGATCACTGAATAGACGGCCTTGTCCGTACACTTCACGAGAACGATTAATGAATTGACGGTTTTGTCCGTACACTTCACGAGAACGATTAATTAACTGGCGGTTTTGTCCGTACATTTCACGAGAACGATTAATGAATTGACGGTTTTGTCCATAGTACACTTCACGAGAACGTTAAGTGAATAGTCGGTTTTGTCCGTAGTACACTTCACGAGAACGATTAATAAACTGACGGTTTCGTCCGTACATTTCACGAGAACGATTAATGAATTGACGGTTTTGTCCGTACACTTCACAAGAACGATTAATGAACTGACGGTTTTGTCCGTACACTTCACGAGAACGATTAATAAACTGACGGTTTTGTCCGTACATTTCACGAGAACGATTAATGAACTGACGGTTTTGTCCGTACATTTCACAAGAACGATTAATGAACTGACGGTTTTGTCCGTACACTTCACGAGAACGATTAATAAACTGACGGTTTTGTCCGTACATTTCACGAGAACGATTAATGAATTGACGGTTTTGTCCGTACACTTCACAAGAACGATTAATGAACTGACGGTTTTGTCCGTACACTTCACGAGAACGATTAATAAACTGACGGTTTTGTCCGTACATTTCACGAGAACGATCAATGAATTGACGGTTTTGTCCGTACATTTCACGAGAACGATCAGTGAATTGACGGTTTTGTTCGTACACTTCATGAGGACGCTCAATAAATTGACAGTTTTGTCCGTACACTTCACGAGAACTATCAATAAATGGTCAGTTTTGTCCGTACACTTCACGAGAACTCTCAATAAATGGTCAGTTTTGTCCGTACACTTCACGAGAACTCTCAATGAACTGACGGTTTTGTCCGTACACTTCACGAAAATCAATGAATAGTTATGAATACTTTGCAAGAATGATCAGAAACTTGCAAGAAACTGTCGCATCTTTTTTGGTTAGCGTCTCAGTTGCATTTTTATAAAAATAAAAAAATATAAAATATAAATCTTGCTTCCATATTTCCTACCCATATAATTATTTAGAACAAATTTTCGTGGAAACAGTTATATTTCAGTGAATATTTTACTGATGTTACAATTTTTGAGTATTTTCTTTATAATTCAGAGAACAGCTTCATTATCAAAAAGCATTATACTAGCATTGTATAGTTCACTATGAAAAGAATGAGTATAAAAATGGAAATACACGCTGAAATCTTTTTAGTAATCATTGTAAAAGGGGGATCATATGTTAACAATTATACGATTAAAAGATTAAAAAATATAGCGCAAACAAAAATGTCGAAGACTAATTCGAACCTGAAACTTTCAGATTAGTGTGTGTACTTCATTATACTATTTATCCTAACTGCCGAGTCAATAGATCCACATTGACTACGCCCACGATATGTCAAGGTCAACTCCGATAAACCACGAAATGTATTGACATTTATAATATGCATTATTACGCGCAGTTTCTTCAACTTTATGGACTTTTCACTGAACCATCGTTTTGATTTACAGAACACTCAAAATTCGAATCGGCACACTTTGCCCAAAGGATTCGTAAACAATTACAAACCCAATTCTCAAGAAGAATTACCTTGAAATCATGTGGTACGACTAGTCGCAAGCGCTCTTACATAATTCTTTTATTGTTCTGAGTTCAATGTAAACAAGTGGCCATGTGCACAATAATCTCTCTCGTTGATGGGCCGGGTCTCGCAGAATAGTAATCTTTGGGCGCATCCATTATTGTTAGAGCAACTGTAAAACGTTCTTAAATATTTCCTTTATTATTTGTTTAAAAATTATTTATGTTTACAAATACAAGCTTGGCGTAAAAAGAAGAATCCATAATGTAAACACGTGGCTTAAAGTCTAGATTAAATAAAATCTATTTAAAGTTGGATGAGGTATCTAAGTCTATGAGACTTATTTCAGTAAAACCTGCGATCAGACTGGTGGAATTAGAGGTGGCCGAATCAGAGATGTTTACTGGACTGTATTACAAAAAGATAATAGAAAATGGGTGAGAAATGGTTTTCTTTGTGTGTTTCTTTTACGGGTGTTATAAGTAAGTCAGTATGTTATATGCAAAAACGCATGATAGATGCGTTAATGGCGGTGATGATGATTACAAGGGTGAAGGTGATGATGATGATGATGATGATGATGATGATGATGATGATGATGAGGATGATGAGGATGATGATAATGTAATCATGATGGCGAGGGTGAGGGTGATAATGATGATGCTGCTGATGATGATGATGATGATGATGATGATGATGATGATGGTGCTGGTGCTAGTGAAGGTGCTGTTGATAGTGATGATTATGACGATGATTATGATTGTGGCAATGATGATGATGATGATTATTGTGATGCATGTATACCACGTGACTAAATAATATGCTAAATAAAACATTTTAAAAGTCCAAATAAAAGTTGTTCTGTATGTGTGTTTTTTTTTCATTTGATTAAGATGATGTACTTTGTACAATTCTTAATAAATGAATGTTCTGTTCTGTTCTGTTCTGATGGTGATACGTGTTTTAATGCAGGTGCCTGACATCAGTGGGACAGCAATCATTTTCAGACCTTGGTCCGTTCACTCACGTTACCAACCTTGGCTCTATCTTTAACAACTATTGGGTCATCAGTTCCCCTGATTTCGGTGCCTTCCGCTGGATGGCCAATGCCAATACGAAGGTCTTCTTCCGGGCCACTATCGGCTTCTGCGATGGAGATCCCACCTTAAGTACTTCGCAATGTACAAAGGTAAGTAGGCAGATTAGTCAGCCTCTTAGGGGTGCATAAATGGAAGAAAACACTTCAACTCCTGATTTAAAAACTATGAAGACACTGGAGAGACCAACCTCATGTTTTTACAAGTGTGCTAATGTTAGAAGGCATACGATCATACTGCCTGCCAACTTTAAGTACTTTTGAATTTGCACATGTATAATGTAAACGGTTTTAGGTACATATGAATTTACAAATGTGTCTAAACAGATAGGCAACACGTTAAAAACCTCTAAACATTCCGGAATGTACAAACGTAAATTGACAAACTTCGCCTAAAGTATTTAAAACGTACAAATGTATTGTGATAGATAAACATCGTCTAAAGTTTTAAAGAATATGCAAATGTTACTTGAGAGACAAACTTCGCTTAAAGTACATGGCAATGTACAAATGTATGCTGACTCGTTCAAGGTATTTTAATTTTTACACATTTAACTTGACAGGTAAACCTCGCCTAAAATATTTGAAATGTATAAATGAACGTTTACAGATAAACCACGTACAAATTAATTCGAAATATACAAATGTAATATGACAGTTAACCCTCGTCTAAAGTATTTCTAAATATACAAATATAAGTTGACAGATAAAATTCTCGACTAAAGTTTTGCGGAATTTACAAATTGATGGTAGTTGACAGATAAAACTTATCTAAAGTATTTGACATTGTATAAACATAAGTTGACAGATACTTAAGTTCACACATATAATACATCGTCTAAAAGTATTTCGAAGTGTTGCTTCGTTTGCTATTGCTACTGTTACTAGTGGAAAACGTTGATGCGGAGCCGATCATAAACTGCCTAAAACCTCGAGATGCTTTTCTTCCAATGAATAGTGGGTCGGTTTTGTTGGAAGTCAAGTTCAACATAAATTCAAGCGGAGGTTTAGGTTTTTCTCATAAGACAAGGCTAAGAATTCTCCTGTTAATTGACTAAAATTGTACAAGTCTGGTGCAGCATTGTCCCATTGTTCATTAAACTCATGTCGATTTTTCCCGCTATTTCCAATTATTCGAAATTATCAGATAGTTCTTGGAAATCTTCTTTCTGACATCTATACCAGTTGTCAAAATATACCAATTACCTAAAACAGAATAATAAGAGATTGCTATGGCGGCACGTGTTTCCAGCCCGACAAACTCGGTCACCAAGCTGCTGGAAGTATTCTAATTATCGTCGCAGAAGACAATGCAGAAAAGCCCCAAACTAGCGCGCCTTGACCTGTCATTTCTAGGAAATCTCCAGAGCAGGAATCTCTTTACACATTATACAGCATTGGAAAAAAACATCACTTTCGCCGCTACCACCTCAAAACAGCACACTAATATAAAACTACGTTCTAAAAAAAGTACTGGCTGACCAAGAAGATTATGGAAAGCTCTTAATTAAAATCTTCAAAGCAACGTTCCAAACAAAACTGCACAGTGTCTTCCGCTGGAAACTCAACTGATGGTCTAAATAATATCCTAAATGACTGGCAACAACACTTCCAAAGCATCAACTCATACCTTGTTACTTCTAGCTTCGGTAAAACAATCAATGTGAATTTGCCCTTTCTCTAGAACAAACATTGCGTCTCTTTTTATAATTTGCAAACCTGAAAAGTTGTGCATGTTCTACTGAAAAATTAAAGTGCCAACATTGATTACAACACTAATAGACATGTAAAATAAGAAGAACATACATTTTAATTAACCTAGTGAACTAAACTGATAAAATAATTGAAATTTCGCAAGGACCTGGAAGGTTTAAGAAGGGTATAGCTATGGAAAATCATTGCAGCCGATAGCGTGAAAAATACACAAGCTGCAGCATGGCTTTCGGCTGCCAAAAGGTTAGCTTGTCCGCAAAGGAGATCGCCACAACTGCACCGAGCACGTTAGCCCACTGCCAGCATGCCACATCGACACCAAATTTGCCTTAAATGTCTTCTGTGTCTTAGGTCTAATCTACGAATTGCACCTTTTACAATATTCAATATGAATGAGTCAACTAATTGAAGACGTGTTTCTTTGGTCGGATAGCAGTTTTCATCTATTGTGAAAACGAGGTCGCTTAGCCCATTCTATTGACATTTGTTCAACAAACGATACAAAGCATACGTTTCCATGGGTCTAAAACATGTACGTGAATCATTTCTATGGTCCAAATCCATTTAAAATGGCAAAACTCAATACCAGAAAGCTCTTTTTAACATTCAAACAGTAAAAAATGCTGGCATTGATATGCTTGCAAACAATGGGAAGTACACATCACTGCTGCCTTTATAGCTTGTTCGGTCTTCGTTTGTTTGTTGGATTTATCGTCCTTTCAACAGCGTTAGCAAGGAAAATTCATGTATAACACTATATTAACGTCTCTTGAATGTCACAGTCAGGGGTCGAAACCGGGGTCTGCCAAACCTGGAGCAGGACGCTCTAGCGAATGCGTTACCAGGCCTGACCTGCACAGTCTGTCTATACTCCCATGACCATGTATGGTCAAACAAAAGGTTTCCTTGACTTTGCCTTATTTGAAGCCTGATTTGACCTTCAGAAGTTGCAGTTTTAGCACCCTATGGCCGTAAGATCAAAAGTCGATAAAAAGCACGTGGACGTAGTGAATTTGTAGATTTTAATGTAGACACGGTTACTTTAGATACAAAATCTATTCTAAAAATACAATTACTGTTGCTACTGTAAGACATTATACTGTTAAAGGGTACTTCTTACAAAATATGTCATCATCATGTATCTCCTTTTCTGCGAGAGATCTAGACTTTACGTCATTTTAACTATGATAAAGTTATAAAAACATAAATAAATTCAAAATTGCGTCCATTTTGTTTATTTGAGTACATTGTAACAGTCCCGAACAATATGGAATTCCATTACTTTTTAAATGCGATTAAATGCACAAAACTAGGTTAAATTGGGTCAAACTTGACCGAGATAATCTTCTCTCATAAACGAAGGGAACCGTGCCTCAACTTTTTTATGTCTTGTCTTGTTTGAAAATTATTTGTTTTGTATTTTGTATCACGCAACACTTAAATAAGATCAAATAATTTCGCTTCTAGAAGGAAATTACACTTTCTGGGGCACGGTTCCCTCCGTTATTCTGTTCTCTTTCATTTACCAAAAACCGCATTAAAATCTATAAATCCATCGCTGAGCTATCCCTGTCCAAAACTAGGCATCTTTCTGACATATCCAACTCGAGAAAACGCGATATCACTTTGATCTAGAGGAAGATGATGATGGTGAGGAGGAGGAGGAGTGGGAAAGGACAAAAGACAAATTTTGAGACCATATTGAAAAGGTTATTTGCAAAAATAACTTATCTACCTATTTAACTTTTAAAGTTTCTTCAACACAGCATATCATGATTATTGAAATTTCTTCAGAGAAATAAACAGTGTTCACATTTATATACATATTTACTAATTATTTATATTGCCTTATTATCATGCAGCATTGTCGTCGTCATCGGTAAGATTTGACCCTAAGTGTTTCAAATGCTAGTGCTTGTGCCTAGGCTAGTGCTCCTGTGACTTACCACTCCATTTACACAAAGGTCTGTGATATTCCTTTGATCTCTCCCTACTTTGTCGACACCAAGAAAAAAAAGAAACATATCTACTCTCTCTAAATTCCCACAGAAAGTGATCAATACAGCGTGTGTTGTGCAATTAAACATAAATCTCCATTCGGCTGACCCTTATTTCTGCAGTCGAGCGACTTATGACCCACCTGTACACTGTTCACTAGGTTGGAGTAAAGGAAATGTCCAATCACACACTAAAGGTCAGCGGTAAATTATGGAGATACGCTTTTGTTACGAGTAGATTATGTAAAGAGGTAACGGGCATCCATATACATCCTTTTGTTTAGGTGCTGATTAGAGGGTTGAGAGGGGTGGGGTAATTTGACAGCTGGTATTACGAAATCGTGATAATCAACATACTTTTTTTTTTTTTTTTTTTTTTTTGCTGCTTGTGTGCACTGTCAAAGGTCTAGTATACAGCATCACAAAACAAAATGCATACAGTCGATTATTTCACCTTAAAATTAAGGCGACTAGTTACCCTGTCTTGGGCCCCACTGGGAAGGGGCTTATCAGCCGACTGCTGCGTCAAATAAGGTCAGCCTTAGCAATCGGCTAAGACAATGGGAGTAGAGTTACTAAAATAAGAAAAAAAATGCAAGATTTCAGGCATCTATAAAAATGACAACATGTAGAAGAATAATTGCCCTTTAAGATTGTGATTTTTGGCAAATTGATATTTTTCAGATTTCAATGTAAGGAGTACCCTTAAGTCTGTTATTGCAGATACTATTACAGATGCGCGTACTTTTACTATTGTTACTACTGTTTCTACTGTTACTTTACCTACTGTAATTGTGTCTTCTGTTACTGTAACTGCGGTTACGTTTGGTACTGTTTCTGTAATAAGTGTTATGTTTATATACTGTTTCTGTTACTTCTGTTATTGTCGTTACCGTTACTGTTTCTCTGGATACGCATACTGTTGCTACGATTTCTGTAATATATTTACTCTTGCTTCTTTTATAGGCTGAAATAACCTGGAATGAAGCGGTCTGGTATTGAAAGAATAAATGATGTGTCATGATATTTTTATAATCGTGTTTACCTTTTTAGGTACGCGATCATGAGTAGTGCTATATGACGGAAATGCACCAATATTTTGAAAGTTCATATGCATTGCTTGCAATGTAAATGTTCCTTAATAGATGTTTATTCTGTAATTTCAGTCTTGTCAAACCCCTTCCGGGCGTAAGAAGCGTGATGCAGACGAATCAGTGTTCCAGCTTGTAACCGGATTACGCGTAAATGGTGGCAATGTTACGGTCGTCGAAACTTTGGGTAAGTAGGTCGCGTGGTAGAGAGCGATATAATGTGTGCGTCTTTTTTTTCGGCGTAGCTGTCGTACCTCACGTTTGACCTACTGACAAATACCGACGCAAGGCTAGCCCGAATAAATATCAGAGCGACTCGCATTTTTATAGTATTCATTTACTGTAGTGTTTCTATCAAACGTCGTCGGTGATGTATAGCTATTATACAGTTATATAAGTCATAAACAATTCTAAATCAATTCCCAACAGAATTAGTGTGTACAACGTCACATGATCCTGCATTCCTTTAAACATTATACCTGCCATTTGCCACAAAGCAGATCGCTGTATCCCCGCACTCTCTAAATGCTTCGTAAATTTTAGTGTCTGTTACATCATCAACAATATGAAGCGCAGATTGAGCGAGCAACTGGTGTAAACATTGAAATATATAAGGATTCGGATGTCAACATTTGTTTCCCCAGCTCATGAATCTGTTTTAAAATGCTGATCTTTTTGCCTATCGTAGTTGTGGGATTTAATTATATGTTTCTTTGTACGATGTTACTATTCGCGCATTGAAGATTGACATGTACATTAGGATAAACATATTTAGTGCCATGCAACCTTAGTTGGTTGGCGTAGATTGACCTTCACTGTTTTTGCACGACTTTCATACTCGGTAGAATGTAGCGCGGACGGGTACACAATATGTGGCTATCAGTTTAGGCAATATGTGTCGTTTTAGTCTAGTCGTGCTTTCATTCAACTGCCGTAGCAGCGTTTAGGGCGCTTTGATTAAAGAGCAAAAAAGACCATATAGCTCACATGACTTGTACATTTGATTATTTAACATTATATCAAGACAGAATGGCATATAATAATTACACAGTCTATGTACACATAGTTACATGATATGATATCTATAAATAAAAGATCAAACTATGTGTTGGATTTATAAGTGAAACAGACAACTTATGGTTCATGTGGCGCCACAACGCTATAACTGGCAAGGGACGACACCAGAAAAACCACGACAAAACCCTCAAAATACCGTATGCTATTTAGACTTCGATAACAACAACTGATTTTCAAGTATAAGTAAAGAAATCACTTTTGAAAAATATAAAATTATTAATTTTATGAATATGTTCTAATAGTTTAGGGCCATTGCCGAATATTTCATATTGAAAATACATTTCAAACAATGGCCTTGAATTTGAAAAGTGGCAAAAAGCAGAGCAGGGGCGGATCCAGAAAATGTTGGTGGTGGTGTTGGGGGTGGGTGGGTTTAGGGGGTATTCATCAAGATCCGTTCAACTTTATCGCAGTAAATAATAGATATATACACAGTAAGAGGCCCTATTTTGGACCTAGCCAGTCAACAGACAAAATTTACTTTAAAAGTTTGGTATTTTTAAAGCTTACATGTGTGTATTTTAACAACTCTACTCTTTTACCTGGTTGGTTTGGGGGGGGGGGGGGGGATGCATCCCCCATCCCCACTACT
This sequence comes from Sinonovacula constricta, assembly GCA_007844125.1. NCBI lineage: Eukaryota > Metazoa > Mollusca > Bivalvia > Cardiida > Solecurtidae > Sinonovacula > Sinonovacula constricta. Next base: position 33,157,315 of record CM017571.1, read on the forward strand.
GGGTCCATCCCTGAAGCAGAGTGTTATAGATTGCTAAATTGCATTATACTCTCACGCAATTATATAAGGTTGTTCCACAACTGGTTAACCCCTTTGTTAGGATAATGCGACTAGGTTTGGTATTATGTTAGATAACTACGTCACCATGACAGTGTATGCAGCACACTATATGATTCAAACATTAACGGTCTCTAAATAACTAAAAGCGTGTTGTTTGTGCTAAACCAAACAAACGCAGTTGCAATTTTGTCATTGAGGAGCCGTTTTAAAATATTGACATTGGTTATTACTCATCTTGATCAGGTTAAGGCAGATAATGTACATAAAGATACACATAATCAAATCAGCAAAGTCGAGATATACACTATTTGCTGATTAGTCTCAAGAATTATGTTTTAACCAATAGATTATTTGTTGTTCTGTAACTAAGTATGAGGCTGTTAACAATTGTTTGTGTATTTCAGAGGAAAGTGAGCCACCCCATCCCTGTCGTACAGAGCCAGTTTTTCTGGTGCCGGCAGCTCTCATCCTGGCTATGCTTCTGGTAGAATCAACCACTATAGGCTATGTGTTTTCCAGGAAAATGCAAATGAGGAATTAAGTCACGCCCATGGCTGGAACATTCAAATGTGGCCTTTCGCTACTTCTGGAATTAAATATGCAAACAAGGCATTAAGTCATGCCCTGGGGTGAAAAATCCAAATGAGATACATTCAGCTATTGGTCATCAACCATAGCACTAATTCGTTTCTTAACAAACAAACAATTGATGGTTTCGACAGTGTATTAATTATACGTCACTTTATTATTTTTATCAAATAAAACTTAATTTATTTCAGTATAATTTAAAATTATAATGCGAGTGTAAACTTTTAAAAAACTGTTTTCCTCTTAGTTTTTTTTTTTAAATACACCAAGAAAAAAATCAACAATGGACTAGTATACTGTCAGTGACTAGGGTTATATTTTCATGATAGCTATTTTGCCACTAACACTGGGCTTACCATTTATGACACCCTGAGATAACAACTGAAAATATTCCAATTAAAGTTTGCTACATTAAATTTTATACTAAAATAGTTCTTGATATAGTTCATCCATATATGATAATAAAGTATATTATATTTATGTGTTCAGTTGCTTTCATTTCTTGCGTTTTTTAAAGAACGCATTTCTTTACGGAAGAATGCATTTTAAATATTTTATTCTTAAATATTTGTGAATCTGTAATTTTATTAAAAAGAATAGTCCTATCACATTGAATATGCAGCTGTATGAAACAGTAAATTAATTGCAGAAATTTTATACACTTTTTATCCTTCATAAATATTCGTGAATTGGTAATTTCGTTAAAAAGAGAACAAGGCTACCACATCGAAGATGCAATTATACACCAATATAAATTGACTGCATAAACTTGATACAGAATACATCAACCGTAGATATAATTTCAAAGACCTTCATGTACTCTGATATTTTCTTTTACTGTATTACAGTTAATTACAATGAAATTTGTGACTATAATTTAGCCCTTATATTTAAACACACGTATACTCACATTTACCACTTTAACGTGTAATTCATCTAAGCTTACAAAGAATTCTTTAAAAGTAAGGCACACTGTCAAGAGAAATAACCTTTTTAGTAATATTATTGAATGTATTCGGTTCTGTTCTAATGAATAGCGGGTAAACTATGGAACTTAAAGCAAAATATGAACAACAAAATCCTGATGTGTATAGGGTTAATCATTTTAAACCTTATCAACTTGATTGGTGTGGTATTAAGATTTTATAAACTAGAAACAACGGAAATAATATCTATCATTCCTAACCCGGGTTAAGCAACGATTTTCTTAGTGTATTTGGTACCTTTAGATTTTCGAAAGAAGTTACGCACGTGCGCAAAGTGCGTAATGGAAGAAACGCGCCAGATCTTTAGAATGTTGAAACAGAAGTGTGGGGGCGCTAGTGTCCGAGCGGTTAGAGTCGCTATCTTGTAACTCCTCCGCCACTCGCCGCCTTGGGTGAACAAACCACGTGACAACTTACTTTTAAGATCACGTTATGCCGTCATCCAGGTAAACCACCCGACGTCGATATCTATTTTTAGCAGATATCACTATCGTTCTTATTAATAGATTTGGAAAAAGTGGAGGATGTTTATTTTTGTTTCGCAATTTGTACTGTCTAACAATTTATTGAGCGCTCAAAACGTCTCTACTAAGACTAAAATTTGGGTTTATGCAGAAAATATGCCTAGATCCCACAAAACAGTACGTGCAATATTGTTACATGTAAATGCATGTCATATAATCAATCTTTCGAAAACCACCTTTAAGCTCAAATGGAGCGTCGACTCTAGTCTGATTCTGCCGACTAATGTCCAAAGTCTTTAAAGCGGTCTGGTGTACATAAACGTGAGCTTGTGTATCCCGCTGACAAGTAAAAGGCGGGCTTTTTCTGAATTGAGGTCACAAACATGTCTTTGTGTCTGCAACTTTTAAATTATACACGCAAAAACGATTTCCCAAAATTGTAATTTTAAATTTATACTGCAATCCTGCAGTCGGAATCGAAAGAGAAAAGATGAAAATTTCCATAATGTTTATACTTTACAACGGAATACGCATGGTAACCCTGTTATGTACGGTATTACACCAGCGTGTAAGGTTACACTAGTCAGGTTAAGGGGTTGTTTACTGTTGTTGTATTAATGACGTATTTTGCCTGACATAGCATTCGCGTAACTGCTAGAAAGAAAAGGATCATGCTAGAAAATCATTTGTTTATTTTTAATTGGGTGTCGTGAATGTTCTGGGTTTCTTGAATGTTCTGGAGACTTTTGCGTTCTAGAAATTTTTTGGTCTATATATATGGGCTTGCTATTCGATTTAAGTGGGAAGTTTGGATATAGAGTTTGGACATATACTTTGGAAATACTTGCAGCTTCTATATTAAACCTTTCATTGATGGAGCTTACGTGGACTTATTATATTCAACAGTGATGTAATTATTAAAGTGTTGGATTTGGAATTATATAAATTACATTCGTATATTGTTCTACCTTTGGATTATTTCAACTGTTCGTATCTACGAGGATATTCTACCGAAAAACTCTGCAGGATTGTTCGACGTTGGATTATTAATTAGACTATTAAAGGGACACCTACAAGGACAAACTGTAAGCTTTCATTTATTTTGCATTCTCAAATTTCGTCTGATATATTTTTTTTATTTTGTTACGCCATTGATTTTATTGTTTATTAAAATAAAACATTATTGTACTAGTTTGTTGCCATTCTCTCACCAGAGGGCGTGCTACACAAGTTTCGCTTACACCTCTGTCAACGCCGGAAAAAGTAGTTCTCATACACGTGATATTCTATCGTCACATGTCGCAAAATAGTTCCCCGAAAATTTGGGTTAAAATATATCTTAAACATTGTTCTAAAAAAAATAAAAATGCCAATTTTCATTTTAAGTAAAATAGACAGAGATCAAAATAATCTCACGAGCATTTTATTCATTATTTATATTTTGTACAAGAATCTTGTACACCGGGCGTTGACAGAGGTGTAAGCGAAGCTTGTGTAGCACGCCCTCTGGTGAGAGAATGGTTTGTTGCTGGTTTGTTCTTTCTGTTATACCATTTCGTCGTTTAGTAAATTTACCATTTTATTAATAAATCTTAAATAGCGATACCGGTTGTAACAACCTGTCCTTGCAAGGGAAATAACCCATTGTGTTTACAGTTTATTAAAAAAAGTCATGGCTCTATAAGAGCATCTGTTAATAAGAAAAACAACATTGGCAACCACGCAACAAATCGAGACAGTGATAAAAAGTTCTATAAGCATAGTTACAGATTGGTAAGAATGGCATTTCAAGTTTTTACTAAATATTTGGAGAATGGGTTTTTAACAGCCAGATGAAAATGAAAAAGAAAAAAAAATACGGTAAGTAACTGTAATCATTGATAAACAATGGATGGGAATGTCACAATTCTAACAACCTGAGAATAGTGTGAGATTAAGGTATACAAAGTATATTAGATTTAAAAGGTAAGAGTGCATTACTATTTTGGTAATTCATTTAAGGTTGCTCATTTAAGAAAGTTAAGGCTCAAAAAGAAAATGCTTAGGTACACAGCAAGTAACAGTGATTCCTGATAAATAATGTATTGGAATAACTAGGTTCTGAAAAAAAGAATATACTGACACGTTCTATCAACAGTTTATAGTGCACTACTCCAATGGGGTTAACCTATCCATCCAAAAGTAGCAACAATAAAATAATCATCGACAGAAAGGTTTGTTTATTGGGGTTTATCAAAATTTCAGTTATCTGGAGACGGTGTCCACTTGAAGCAGATATATTGCTGCCTTCACTGTGTATAGCATGCCATGAACACCTGGCATGATACTACACCCAGTCACATTATCCTGACACCGGGCCAACCAGTCGTGGAACTACCCTTATATTTGCTTGAGCGTTAGCAAGGGAGCTTTACCACTACCATTTTAACGACTTTGGTATGTCTCGGCCTGGGATCGAACCCGGGGCCTCCCGTACCTGGAGCCGACGCTCTACCAATTGCGCTACCAGGTCCGGTCGCGACAGAAAGGTGAAGCATGAGATACCTCAAACATAATATACAGGCACAAGTACTCAGTATATGTCATAACAAACCCAATGTACTGCCAGCTATTTTCCGAAATCTTATATTTTAATGTGCCGCAGAATATATATGTACTAAGTTTTTTTAGTTAGCTCAACTGATTCTTCCATGCGTTTGGCGCGTTTTCTTCTTTCTCTAAGAAGCTTTGACACTTTTTGCAGCTTTAACCCCCCACTTGATGTAAGTTCTTATTGTAATAATGTTGTAATAGTTTAAATAAGTACGCCTATTGCCTTATTATGTAATGATAAATGTTGTTTGTTTTTTGCTTGTTTTTGCTTAAAAGTGATGTTTTGTGAAATCAACTAGGTCAAGTGACTAAAATAAATCCTTTCATTTTTTAAGTTTGTAGAGGTTATTTCTAGTTAAATTATTCTATTTTTACCTCTCAGTGTTTTACATCAATGCTTTATCATGTTTTCTTTTGTCTATTGTCACAATAATTTGTTAACTAGTGAATATTTTGTTTTGCTCTGTTTTTGTAATGATTTAAATGTACACGTACACACGAGTTAGGATAGTTAAAGCTAACTGTTCTGAAATGTTTGTAAGAAAGTGCTGTCATCATTGCTGTTTAAGAAAATAGTTATGACGTCTGTTACACGCATGTATATCTGAATGTAGTACTGCATTTTTTAATTCTACATTGACTGAATTTGATTTTTCTAGGTTAGATTTTGTTTTTGTACTCTAGTAACAGTGTGTCTATTTTTCTTTTTTTCAGAATTCACTATGTGTGTATGTGCAACTATGTGCAATTGAAAAGCTCTAATAAATTCCATTCCGGATAACCCAATACTAAACATTTAATTATTGAAAACAGTAAATGTTGTAATAATATTATTGCAAAAAAGCAGATAATTTGACTTGTTGAAGTTTAAGTGTTCATTAACTTATTAAAATTATGGACATTTGTATTAGTGGAACAATACAAGGGAATGTATTGTCTACGGCCTTGCTCTAAGAAACTACATTGCATAAGAAAATGGCATTAATCTTTTACAACATTCATATTACATAAATGACAAGTTCTTGGCTCACCACTGTCAACGCCAAAGAATCTTCCTTTTCAGTTGGAATTTTATGATTGGTACACCTAAATTTGAACAAGTACGTTGCTAAATACAAAGGTAATTTGATCAGGTAATCTTCAAGCTCTTATGTATGTTTGTAAAGTCTGTACTAAAGACATTTGGCAGATTTATCAAGTTTAGTGAACCACTTTTGTTTGTACTGATCCTTTTACTAAACTTTTTAACATGGTTGATGATTGATAACACTGTTGATTCCAAATATAGGTAAATCCAACACTATTCAAAGTATTACGAACTCATTTTAGCCAAGGTAATTTAATATTAAATCTATCGTAAAGGCCGAAAGCTGTTTTATAAAATATGTTGCTAATTTTGCTATCTTTACAATAAGTAAATTTGTACCAGTGATTCAAGACTCACATTTTGACCTGAAGAGAGATTGGCGTCAAGCCGAATTCAACATTATTCTTACAGCTTAGGGTGTACATTTTTAGTTCATATGTTGTTTTTTTACAAAACTAAAGTTGAAAACTGTCCAATATAGTAGCAGATGCATACCCCAACCCACCCACCACCACCACCACCCCACCCCACCCATAAAATAATGTAGTTAGAATTATAGTGTCAATTAAATGTAATTGCAGGTTTACAGGCAAATATAATTTTCTTGATTTTTCGATGACTGAATACATTGCTTTCTTGGCCTGATTGATCAAGTAAGTTTTTGTATGATGAAATTTCCCATTACAACAAAATTTAACTCCTAAATAGGGGAGATTATCTACAATGTCTATTATGCTGTAATTATAATAAAACTGAGGTATGTTTCTTAAACCTCTCATACTCTTCGAAAAAATCAACCTTTTAGTTTTATTAGAATTAACTCTTAACTTCCATTATTGACAATATTCATGGATATCATGACAAATATAACAAGACAAATAACTTAATAGATACTTCAAATTTTCATCACTCAATCCTTCATCAACAATGTTTGAAAGACTAGTAAGACCACAATATTTCACGGACATGAACTGGTTAAGGTCATTTAAAAACAATGAAAATAGTAACGGAAACGAATTCTCCTCTTGACGTACACCAGTAAAAATTGTAAAAGAATTCTGACAAATTATTACCATTTACAGTCTTTACACATGACTTAGCTTTAGAGTACATATTTTGGATAATGTTCAAACAGTTGCCATTAATATTAAAACTCATGAAATTTGCCATAGTGCTTCACGATTAACACCATCAAACGCTTTACTATAATCAAAAAATGCACACAATTTCTTTTCTAGAAAGGAAGATGTAAATAATGAACTTTATGGAAAAAATGTTCTACTCTGCTGTGCATCTTCCTAAAACCAGCTTGTTCTTCGCACAGTAAATTGTAGGATTTTAAGTTGTCATTTAATCTATTATTAAGCACTGATGTAAAGAGTTTACCAAAACCGCTTAGTGTAGGGATCCCTCTGTAGTTATCAGGATGATTTATGCTACCTTTGTGTTTATATATAGGCAAAATTATACCTTTGCTCCATATCTCTGGAAAGATTCCAGATTCTAAGATAACATTGAATAGGTTACAAATAACTTGGTTTCAGGATTATTCTTTAGATATTCATTTAATGTATTATCGAGGGAAGATAGTGATTTTCTTTTTTAACTATTTAACAGATTTCACAATATTATCTAATAAAAAGGCCTATTCAGTTCTTCATTATGATTTAGGCAATTATTAAGACCTTCTTCAGACTCCATATCATTTTGATCTTTATTTTCATTCAAAAAAGGCTTCGTTGGTGACTTAACACTTTTTCTTTCAGCAGAATACTTGTGAAGAAGAGACCAATAAAATTTGGATCTGTATTTCTCAGATCCTTGAGTTTAGCAGCAATGTTATTTTGATAATATTAAAACTTTCCATTTATTTCTTTTTATAAGATGTACTGGTTTATATAAGGTCTTCTCTGTTTACATTTCCTAAAGTTATTTTAGAATACAAATAATTGCCCCTGAGTTTTATACAGACGTTATCAAACCATGGTTTATTTTTAACATGCCCAACAAATAAAGTTTGTTGTTTGTTTGTATTCTTAATACAATTGCATTTATTGGCTGCATCAGTTATCATTGTAGAGACCTTCTAACATTTTCTTCACTATACAATCTAGTTTTATATAAATTATAGAGCTCTATAAAATCTAAAAACTATTCTTGAACTCTTCTGTCATGTTTGGATCCTGCACGTTTTTTTTATCTGAGTATAATTGTTTCTAAAGTCAACTTGGAACAATTTTATCCTGAATCGCATTTACACTAATAGGAAAAATCCAACCCACAGTGAACATCAGATAATATTGGGTCAAAATCTAAAATTTTAAAATGTTTCAACTTTGGGAAAAGCATATCACTCATTATAAGATAATCTATAACACTATTTGTTATACATGTAATTTTGCCAAGACAAATATCTGCACCACATCTGCCATAAGCAATAAAGATCAATGAATCTGCACAAATGAACAAGTCTATTTCCATAATTGTTTATGTTATGTTGATCCGGTGAACAACGTTCAAGACAAAAACCTAAAGCGGTCAAACAGTTAACTCTATCTTCTCAGCTCATCTGCATCAATAAAATCTCTAACAGTATATTCATCAAACTCGACAAAGTCTAAAAGTGTTTTAGCATTAAAATCACCTGCCACACAGAAAACATATTGTTCATATTTCACTTTGAGAAGTGTAATAATTTCCTCTCAATCATCAAATTGTTCAATACTGCTATAAACAGAATTTTCAGGGCGAATATTATCCAACATTTCACAATGATCAACAATCGTGTTTTATTAGTACCCCTAGACCACCAGATTTTTGTAAGCAAGATTTTCTGTTGGAGTTAGTTTAAAGTATAACCATCAACAACAATATCATCATATTCATCAAGTTTAGTTTCAGCTAAGCAACAAATGTCATATTTGTTAATAAATTCTACAAAATCAGGATAAAGTAACCTTAAAACTATCCCACAAACATTAATAAAACAACATCATAACAAATAACTGTATGAATAACTGAGCTGTTAATCTGCTGACTAGTAATGTCGTCAGTATCATCTTCAAAATCTCGAACCTCATCCTCTGGAGCTCCCTATTCCAGATGAGCGAAACCAGTGCCTCCAAGGTCACCTTCAATATCCAACTTGAAGAGATCATCTGGAGTGTTCACAGCCACACGTTTATTCTTATAGTTGCAGTGGATGGTACCGTCTCTTGTGTGGACGTTCGTGACACCCATGTGTTTCCGTACAATTTCAAAAAGCTTCAACTGCAGATTGGTAAGGTGTTCTTGAATATAGACATATTAGTAAAGCTTACTGTGTTTAACCTGCCTCTTTACAGTAAGTACCTTGTGAACTGAAGCTCGGGAAATAAATCGTACGATGATCTGCAGAATCCTGCAGGCAATTCTCAGAGGTACTTAGTGACAAACACTAATTACAGATGCTTTGAAGGTTACAAGATTCTCATCTAAGTCATCTTCGGCATTCGCATCGCTCCCATCATTGTCCTTGGAAGCCATTCTACTCAGGTGACTGAACAAACTCAAAAACTATCAGTTACATCTGCATCTTTTTTCCCGTCGTATTCCTGTGATTCTGACATTTCTGACAGTCTAAACTTGTCAAGAGATTCTTGCAATTTGTCAAACCTTTCAAATGCTGCCCTGGGTAAATTAAAATTGGATGATTTAAATTTAAAGCCGCCACAATTTGAAGTTTTACAGGCATCGTACTGTAGTGAGCTGTCATCCGAGCTGCCATCTTTGTTTTGACGTCTATCACAAAAGTAGTCCCATTTAGGGAAATTGCCGAGTTGATCCGACTACCTACATACATCCGAGAGATGATTCGTGAATTATCCGAGGTGTTCCGATTGTAAGAGTCATGTGTATGTTTTTATTTGCAATTTAAAGGTGATGAAGAATTGATGTATGATATTTCATTAAAGTGTGTCGTTTTGTTAGGTCACTATTAATGAGATCATATTCTAGTAATGTTGCTTATTAGAAATTAAACGGAATGTAATTGGACGATTAGACAAAAGCTTACAATTACGTGTACCTTAACATGGAGATGGCTACCAAACCATGTCATTTAAAGGTCATTTTAATCGTTCAAACATTTCATTATGTAATTAAGTTAATTTACAAATTGAAACAAGACTCACATTTAGGTTAAAAATAAATCATCCAATTAAAGGTAAATGTCACGCTTGTTTTCAGGCACAATTAACTGTTTGTCTGGTTAACACAAATTTACAAGGCAAAAGCAAACAATGTTGATCCAGATCAGCCAGCTCCGAGTAAAGTTGTGGGCTTGGTTTGGTGTCTGTATGGACCGCGCAGACCATTTTGTCTTGATAATATGACATCACTCGAACAGTTTTGTTTTAAAAGGATGTGTTTTCTTTTCATTGCTTGCATTTGTGAAACCCCTCAGGAAATGCGAGGTTTAAGCTCAGTTAAACCGGTTTAAGTATCCCAATCTGTCTTTTTGCCGACAGATCTCTTAAGGCGGTAACTGTTCAATTTGCTTTATTTTATCAAATGACTTGTCGCTGTTTTGTTGTAACTTTAACATCACACTGGAACTGGTGAACATCTTTGTCCTGGGCCTTTTTGAAATTTAACATATGTTGCAGTATTGACTTCTTACGCCGAAGTAAGGGGGCATATGTGTGTATATATATCTAGTATTTACTGCGATCATAACCCCCCCCCACCCCCCCACCCACCCCCAACACCAATATTTTCTGGATCCGGCACTGCATGGGTCATAGTCAAATTTTTATTTGTTTTAAAAATACAACAGACAACCATAGGTGCACTACGGGTCATTTGATGGTGATAAACGTATTTGCAAATATTTATGTGACATGCTAAGAATGATTATCAAATACATTATCACATGATTCATTTCACACAGACTTGCAAATAAAGCGTACTTTTTAAAGCCATTCCAAATGTAAAAACGAGGATAATGAATTGCAATAATAAATCATCATCCGTCATGTTCTTCTTTAAAATGTGCAATTTTTGTACATGGAGGGACAGTGCAGTTTGGTGTTATTTAAAATGACCTGGTTCTTGTTTTATACTTTTTAAACAAATCGATATTTGTACTAACATGCACTGCTTTTTGCTTACTTAAACGTATATTAAATGTGTTTTTTTCTTAAATATTGTACTGAGATAATGCAGTAATTCATCACATGACAGTGACCTTTTTTAAGTCTTTTTTGATGTCACACACATTATTAGTCTCATCAATTCGTTATAATTCTGCGGTAGCGGTTATTCATTGACATACCACATGCCTAATGTCCTGTGTTAAGTCGGAACATTTGTCCTTCCTTAGATATCTTCATTTGACATTATTTAGAGAAAAAAGGTATCGGGGGCGAGGTCGGAGTGCCCCCCCCCCCCCCCCCCCCCCCCACCCCCCCCCCCCCCCCCCCCCCCCCCCCCCCCCCCCCCCCCCCCCCCCCCCCCCCCCCCCCCCCCCCCCCCCCCCCCCCCCCCCGTCAGTTGTTGGTGTACTTAACACAAAATTCAAATTACAAAAAAGTTTTTCAAGGAAAACAAACATCGACTCAGGTATGAATCTTTTTTTAACGACGTGTTGTTTATAAATGATTTCAATTAATAATTATACATTACTTGTTTATAAATAATTTTGCAATTAATAATTATACATTACTTGTTTATAAATAATTTTGCAATTAATAATTATACATTACTTGTTTATAAATAATTTTGCAATTAATAATTATACATTACTTGTTTATAAATAATTTTGCAATTAATAATTATACATTACTTGGTACATTTCTTGCTTAGAAACTACACCACGACGTCATGAAATCGTCAAATAAGATGTAATACATTTTAGTAAATGCGGACAGTTGTCGATGTCATTATGCTGGCCAGAGGTTTATTTCCCCCATATTCTCTTGTAATGCTGTTAAGCCAAGTGGGCACATGCTCCCAACAAAATTTCGTTCAGATAAGAGTGACCTTCTGACAAAAAATGAATGAAGGAAATTTGCATTGAACAGGTACGATTTTACTTTGAAACGACGAGTAGTTCTAGAAAACAATGTTATTATTCCTTTTCAAAAGTACAACCTGCTGTGAATTTGGTATGGAAAAAAGCTTTGTTTATAAAACTCTCTGCAAAAACTCTCAAAACGTACGTATTAGTTCATAATTGACTTTCATTTTATTTAAAAGCCAGCTGCGATGTAACACACGCTATTTTGTTAATGTGTCTTTATTGTGTGATTTTATTTAGAGTTTAGAAACTTCCTATTGCTTGAAGATGTCAATAGCGAACATATGTTCTGAAGATTTTTTTACCAGGTCATTAATATTCTTAACACAAATATCTGTGTTTTCTAAGTTTACATGTATAACAACCAAAAGGTAATTCCACGATGTAACGTTACGCTTCAAACTTCACATTTGATTAGATATGTCAAAGAAACAGCGTAAAAAATAATATACAAGTTTAAATCAAAAGTTTTAACTATGTTTATTTCATTAAACAATCATAAGAAGGGTGTAGTTATATAATTTACTATATTCATTTTAATGAAACCGCCTTTATATTAAGTGTCTAGAATTCCTCGGCGATGACTGCGTCCTTAGGAAGTGACTGCCGTTTTGTTGTTGTTGTTGTTGTTGTTGTTGTTGTTCTTCTTCTTCTTCTTCTTCTTCTTCTTCTTCTTCTTCTTCTTCTTCTTCTTCTTCTTCTTCTTCTTCTTCTTCTTCTTCTTTTATGTACAGTTTGTTCTTATCATATATGTTTTAAATAATCAATAAGTAACACATGAATTTATCGATTCGACGTGAAAACTTGATTAAACTCCAAAGACTGTCACGTGTAATATTTCTGGGTCTTTGCCTACGCACAGATTCTGTACAATATGAATTGATATAGAAATTACATGTGTGAGTCTATGGATTTTGGCGATGGCTTTTCTTCCAGATTTACCTAAGAAGGCTCCAGTATACTACTTTCAATAAAAAGACTGTCCATGTTTGTATACATGTAGTTTGCAGAAGGAAACACGGCGATCAATGAAAGTAAGCCACAATGATTCGAACATTTACGACCTATCTGACTCATAGGTTGTACTAACAGTATTGAATCTCGATCATTATATGTACCTAAATATCTTTAAACAAAGACATGTTTGCCACCAACATGTCTTGTTAAAGGCGCGTAAGGAGCACGTCTGACGACGCGTGTTATGTTTGTACTACGGGTTACAGTGACTATCATGTTAGACCTTTGTTTAACATACAATTTTAACCAATCATCTATCACCTGGACTAATTGCATGTTAGCCATCAATGAGTAAGTTACAAATAATGGATGGGACATAAATATGACCTAATTCAAATCACGTTGTATAAAGAGGGTCGTTCAAAAAGATCGTAGTTGTCTTTGTTTTTGCTTTAGATAAATGTATTAAACTCTTAGATAAGCTTAACTGCTTTATTTAAGGGTCAGCACATGCATTCGTACTTTATCACATAACCCACCGCGCGAGCGTGTGGATACACTCGTGCGTTAAAAACACGCTAGTTAGCTAGCGTAGTGTGACGTAATTTAGTATGTGTAGTGTATATGCCACTTCCTGATCAAACGTTGCCGTTTTATGCATTTTGATAGACAATATCAATATAATTAATGAAAATTATAATTTTGGTCATGTGAAAAACGGGTGGTAGAGTAAAGCGTGGAACTGTTTTGTGCGGATTCTCCCAAACCGAATGACACATCAAGGCCGACTGTTCATAATATAAAAAGATGATGCATTGTAAAGAAAAAACATCTGATGTTTTGGTTATGCGATAAATAGAATCTAATATTCGTGTTCATTAGATACTGAACATATTAAACTCGTTGTCTAAAATGATACTAACATCGGCAGAGCCTCGTTTCGTATCATTTTATCTAACTCGTTTAATATTTTCAGTATCTAATGAATACTCATATAAGATCCTAGATTTGTTGTGATCCCTTCATGTTGCCCAAAGCACGACTTAAAGACATTTAACCAAAGTGTCGATAGTGGGCTCCTATTTGGTATTTAATTTCGGTTATCTAACTAAAACACTGAATATCTAGTGGTTTTTTTCAACTCCTATGACATTTAAATGGGATGGACAAAGTGCTGAATTTTGTTAATGCAGTAACTTTTTAGGATTTTTTATTTTAAATTTATTTTTTATCTAGATCGATATAGCGCAACTAAGGAAGATATAACTCTACAAAATTGTATACATGTAATATATTAATAGAAAAAATACACACGACCCTAATAACAGACGTTTATATGTTTAATGCACGTGCTTGAAATTTATATTTTTAGTAATTTCACTCTTTTCCTCTTTCTGCACAGTTTCATAGTGTAGGAGACACAGTGCTGGTGGTAATTTATCACACAAGTACATACAATCCGAAGGAAAATGCCATTTTGTCTAGTTTCTAGATAGGCTTTTAATGACAAAGACGTGATGTACATTCTAAACTCTTGTAAAAATAGCAAAACAACCAGAGAAGTTTTATAGGCATTTTTTTCATTCACAATCACAATAAAATAAATCATTATGGTTTAGCAGTTTTACCCAAGTGATCATTTTCTGTAGTGTGTTTGTTTTTGTTTGTTGTTTTTTTTTGTTGTTTTTTTGTTTCAGTTTTGCCTCTCATGGTTTCACTCATATAGATTTGCAAACAACGACATTTTAGTCAATGGGAGTAATTATCTTCAGCTAATACCAATCAATGAACATTATATTTATAATGTGTAGACATTGCCTTCTTAACGATATAATGGATTTTAATATGGATACTCCGAACTATATTACAATGCGGATGCACAAATCCCGCATCTCGGCTGGTTGTGAAGCGCCATACTATAGATCACCGGAACACCTCGGCCATTCCGACAAAATGGACTTGTACTGATACCGCCGAATAGTTACGAATGACTATAGATCTGATTAAAATGACGTCACTGTCTGTAAAGAAAAAAAAAGATAGTTTGATAGTTTGCCAGTTTCTATTTCTACATAGATGAGGGAAAATTCAGATACTGGTTTTGTGTATGAAAACATTCAACCATATGCTCTACACTAACTCTGATCGAAAAAACCAGATAATAAGTCATACTTGACCGCCCAATAGTTCAGAAAGTATCGCCAAATGATTCAGTGTCGACATAGATCCATTACTTATTGACAGGCTTAAAAGTATTGGGGTCATAATGGCTTTATGTGTCTGACTGGAGATGGTATTTGTCAAATAATGACAGCCTTTGATTGGCAGTTTTTTTACGTCCATGTTCTTTATGTCTGGGCATTGTGACTCTGACCTTCCCCGAGGAAGAATGCTATTTAAAATTAAGTTTATATAAGAAACAAGGCAATAATCTTACTTTAAAACTCTGCAAGTGTATATACTGCGACACTTATTGATCACACATTACATCAAGTAACTTCTTTGTTCCACTATTTAGAAAAAAGCACATATTTGTCAGTACGCTCGTAATGAAAATTGCAAAGCCATCTGTGTAAAGGCATGTTAGAAAAGTGTATGTTCAGCATGATGTGGCTATAGGCGCGTGGATACGCTTTCAAGATTAAAAACATACAATAATTGTATATGCATATTGTGCGAACATGTTTTGACGCTAAATTGAGTATAAAAAATGTGCAATAAGAAGACATTTGTGCTGTGAAAGGAGATAAAAAATAAGTCAAAATGTCACGTGGTTTATCACGTGTTTATATGAACGACAATGTGAAAAGACAGAAGTCGGGAATGACGTTATCCTGTGGATAACAAATGAATGCATATTAAACAAGAATATTGCATGCCAGTGATAAAGGCATGGCTTTCATTTTAAATGGCTTGCAAGCAATCGTTTTGAAATCTTTATCTACATACAATCGGCGCTGTTTGATAAATGATCCACATATTATAATTGCCCATACATTTGTGAGATTGTAAAATTAATATAAGCCCCACCTCTTATGTGATAAGCTCATGTCTCTACTGGAATATCATTGCATAATGTTCATAATATAAACAAACTTAAATACCACCGAGTTGCTACACAGAAGAATGCAATTGTTAGGCACGGTGATTTATAACAGCTACCGTCGTTTTAGATTACGAGTAAATGAAATCTACACGACAAAGGTTAATAATCTGATTAACGTCCAACCTTGCTAGGCAATCTCCCAAAACAACACTACCATCTATCAAATAGATGGAACGATGATACATTGTGTGTTGTTTAATATGCAGCAACATTACTTCTTAAGTGACGAATGTACGCATTCATCTGCAAGGAAACAAGCGAGCATATCCTTCGGTGTGATTATGCACAAAATATGGTGAAGCAGACGCAACAGACCCTTTTTAAAATGGCACAAAAGACATTTTACCAAATTAGTGAAGATTGAAATAATGGCTGTTAACATCAACACAATACATGTTGCAAACGATCGTATAATCGGAATGCCATTTAGCATTTAGCATGACAACACATTCTTTTTCTCATTTTATCTCATCCAGAAAAAATATATGACATGAAACTACTTGAAGGAAAGGGTCTACAGTTAATAAAAGATAGATGCGCCCCTAAACTGATTGGATAAAACGATTTTTATGATGAAGTTTCTTTTACTGACACAACGAATTGGCTTGACTGGAGGCTGCCGAACAATAGTAATTACCTATGTAGTCCTTAGATTATCGTTATGTATCACAGTGTCCGATCGCTTTTTATTTCCCTAACAAATATAAACATGTCACTGCTGTTCTTATGATGAAAAACAGTGAATTATCAGGAGTTTATGTTTTTAAAACTAGAGTGATAAGCAAATATGGCATCTACAATCATGTCTACGTCACTGGTAAAAATATTATTTTGCACTCTCTTGCACATCGGATTTCAATCCATTCAGCTCTGTGACGGGCTCAAAAAGTAGTGTGTACGAATGACAACTGTGCTCGGAAATTGTGTGTTTACATCTGCGGGATTCTTTCTTTCTTTATTTATTTATCTATGTATTATGGTTATGGTCCTGAAAATCAAATTTAGTGTGGGTTTGTCTGTTTTGACAAGATTCTTGTCATTAAACCCATAGCAGAGGTGTTACTGTGAGCTACGAACGACAACTCTGCTTGGCGATGGACTACTTTGCCGACTACTCGTAGAAATAAAATCCATTTAACACACACACACACAAAAAAAACAATAAATTTTCACAAGATCACACTTGACCAAAACTTTAATCAGTAAATTGAACACTGCACATTTATAAGTTTACTCATAATCCATGCTATTCTCTTTTAATCGAGGACAAAAAATGGAGGCTAATTACTTGAAAACAAACATTACTTGACGTTGTACTAGTATTCTCCGCACATGAACTTCAACTACTAAACCGCCATACTTTCATTAATTTCAGTGAAATCAAACCTTAGTTTTTCTTAAAAGAGTTCTTTGCATTTTATTTGAAAAGAAAATGATAAAATGAAACTGATGAATTTGAAACTATTTTTAAAGCGATAGATTGTTTTGCAACTTGCGTAGAATGAGGTATCATAGGGAGTCTTTAACAAATAAGAATTATTTGTTTATTTTTTCAAATAAAGCTCTAGCTTTATTTATACTTTTTATATTTTTCTGATGTAAGAAAGGTTTCATTTTAACTCAAGCAAGCAAAAGACACCGATCTTCACTATCTTCAACCGGAAAAAGCAAATATCCCCTCGATCTGTCTGCTGTATTTGCAGACTTGGTCGTTCTTATTCAAGTTCATTTGTAAAACTCGACTTTTACTAGAAACTAGCAAGAAATTATCAAGAGAAATTCATGGAGTGACATCGCACATTCCTGTTTAGAGAACAAATCATATATTTTATTGACGTAAACTTCTTGTCAACATAAATACACAAATAAAGTAAAATAACAAAGGACGAAACAGTGTACTTCGATCAAGCTGGTTTTGCTTGATATCACAGTAAAAGCAGCACTGTCTTCGAATAAATTGATAGAATTCTAATAGCAAAATAAAAAATATCAACCAAACATCATATATTCACATCATTATAAATGACCCAAAATGACCCATTTAGAACGAGAACGCCCGCAATTATTTGATTTGAGGTAAACTATTAATTATTTATGAGTAACGTGTATAAATCCCGTTGCTTAAAGGAACAAGTTCATTCATACGAGAATCGCGATAAAACGGAAAAACCATGCAGTGCGCAAGTGCTGCGCATGTGCACGAGTGTTATGTAAACTCCATTCTGTCTCCATATATAAATTAGAGCCCCATTGAGTGTAAATGATTAAAGATGTTGTCGCCATCCATTTTAATACATTGTCAGCGCCAAAGGTCAAGACCTCATGACTATTACAATAAAACTATTGATCTTGTTTGTCTTAATCTTCATTTATCAACAACTACTCCTTCGCGATAGGCTTTTCTAGCAAGTGGTCGTATAATAACCATGAATGGCCATAAGACGGTCTCACTTAAATGTGTGTATTTGTGTTGTTAATTTTCAATTGCTTTAAACAATCCATTTATTTGCACATTATGAACATAAACAATGAAGAAATGGAATATTAATATATAATAAATATGAACTTGTAACAACTGAAATGATTGTGCAGTATGACTGCAAAATATTTTTCCATCTAAGCATTAATTGTCTAAATGGTAAATGAGAACGTTAACTTATAAATTGTGATGTTTGTCGTAGCATTTTGTTAATAAATTCGTTCCAAAAAGTTCATTTTGATGTGTTGTCAATACTTTACTTGTACAAATGCATCGAAGAAAACATTGTTTTCACATATAACTTGCTTTTCGCCTTCTATCACTAAATAGATTCATTCTGTAATTTTCAATCTCAAAGTGCATAATAGTGTAATGATCATATTATAGTGTATTTATTGGGTAACTTATAATATACTGGCACCGCAAAAGAAAGTGTGCACTTTTATATTGGACATAATCTTTTTATTATAAAATAATGGATTTTACACCATGAATGAACAAAACAACCCCACGCCCTTACACTGCACCCGTTTGCCCGACATTTAAGCGCATATTCGACATTCACGCTGACGGCAGGCTATTGTGCAAATTTTCGCTCGTGCCACCTGTGCAAAGTTGGCACTGACCGATATACTATAATACAATAATAAAATCACAGTTAACTTTTGATTTTCTCCCGTAAACACGATACCACGACTTCAAGAAAACCACGAATTCAAGCACTTGTACAGGGTTCGCAGCCGGCTAACGTCGCTGGGCAGTTTAACTGCCACATAAATTATATTATTAAACTCAGAGAACGTTATAACCAGAATGGAAACGTGGTGATCACCCACGACAACGGCACGTCAGGACAGAATTGTGACGTTCATGCACTTACATCTTCGATTCAAAATTGCTTACAAGCACTGCGACGCAGCTTGGCGTGTCTAGAGATAATGTTCTGAAACGACAACAATAAGATACCGAGAAAGAAACAAAATACTACGTTCGAGAAAAATACTATCTGAACAATACTTATTTGTGTAATGTGAAGCTGCTGCACATCTGCACTTTCTGCTTGTACACTTTATTTTTATAGTTAATTATAATAAATTTACAACTTTTTTCTACATATGTTACATATGAAAACCTATTAAATGGTGTCGGATTTTGCGTTTTATTTTGTTTTAAACCATTCTATGGCCTCAGGAATATAAGTTAATACATATTTTTTCTCGGGATTTATAGTATACTGAGAACTTTCAAATAAAAACCATAACGTTTCGAATTGCTTTGTAACTTGCTCACTTATTGCTTTAATCTATTTACCTCTTCCACTTCTCTATCTTGGAGCTGACTGCCTGAAAAAATTTCCGTAATTGGTTAAAAATCTGCACAAAAAGGGCGATCTTTGGTCGCGGGTAGACCTCTTACCGACCCGACCAGGTCGACATAGAGGAAAAGTGACACCATGTTTTCTTATGCATTTGAAAGAGGATCGAAGCAGCTTTCGAGTCCTAAGAGCCTTTGGCACTATTTTGGGGCTGACTGCCTGTAAAATGTCTGCGTAATTGGTAAATATCTACAAAGAAAGCGGATTTTTGGTCGCGGATAGGCCTCTTTCCGACGCCAACAAGGCCGACATATTAGAAATGTGACACTACTTCTTCGTATGCATCTAAAAGAAGATCGAACGAGCTTTCGAGTCCTGTAGGGCCTTTGGCTCCATCTTGGGGCAGACTGCCTCAAAAATGTCTGCGTAAATGGTAGAAAATCTGCAAAA
The DNA here is from genome assembly GCA_007844125.1 of Sinonovacula constricta. NCBI lineage: Eukaryota > Metazoa > Mollusca > Bivalvia > Cardiida > Solecurtidae > Sinonovacula > Sinonovacula constricta. The sequence continues at coordinate 33,177,457 of CM017571.1, forward strand.
AGGGGAATATTTCGTCGCGTGTAGACCATTTACCGAACCCGACAAGGTCGACATAGAGGAAATGTGTCACCACTTCTTCATATGCATCTGAAAGTGGATCGAACCAGCTTTTTTGTCCTGAAGGGCCTTTGGCGCTATCTTAGGGCTGACTGCCTGAACAATGTTTCCGTATTTATTATAAAATCTGCACCAAAAGGGTGACATTTGGTCGCGGATAGGCCTGTTTCCGACTCCGACAAGGCCGACAAAGACGTAATGTGACACCACTTCTTCATATGCATCAGAAAAAAAATCGAACCAGCTTTTAAAAAATGAGAAGCCTTTGGCTTTATCCTGGAGCTGGCTGCCTCAAAAATGTCTGCATAATTAGTAAAACACATCTGCAAAGAAAGCCGATGTTTGGTCACAGGCAGGGCTCTTTCCGACCCCGACAAGGCCGTCATAGAGGAAATGTGACACCACTTCTTCATATGCATCTGAAAGAAGATCAAACCAGCTTTCGAGTCCTGAAGAGCCTTAAGCTTTATCTTGGGTATCTCCGTAATTGGTAAAAACCTGCACAAAAAGGGAGATCTTTGATCGCGGATAGGCCTCTTTCCCACTCCGACAAGGCCGACTTTGAGGGAAAATGACACCACTTCTTCATATGCATCTGAAAAAGAATCAAACCAGTTTTCGAGTCCGCCCTGAAGAGCCTTTGGCTCTATATTGGGGCTGACTGCCTCAAAAATATCTGCGTAATTGGTAAAAAATCTGCTCAAAAAAGGGCGATCTTTGGTCGCGGATAGGCCTCTTTCTGCCCCCGACCAGGCCGACATAGAGAAAATGTGACACCACTTCTACATATGCATATGAAAGAAGATAGAACCAACTTTCGAGTTCTGAAGAGCTTTTGGTCGCTACTTTCGGAATCGAAAGCTAGTTTGACCCCCTTGAAATGGCGTAACATTTCCTTAATGTCGGCCTTACCTGCGACCCCCTTAAAAAACCCGTCTCCACCTACATTTGCTTCTGTATCCTGGTGTACTTCTACATTGTTTTAAAAGTATAACCTCCCTCCCCCATTAACTCAGATAAATTATATTATTTGAGGAAATATTATTTTTGTTGAACATTCATGTTAATTTGTTGAACTAACATTTACACATTTTTATTTATTTCCAATTAAGCTACTTTCATTGCATCGCACAAAACATAAACAATGCCAACGTCTGACAGCGGCGTGTCTGCTGCGCTGGGTAAATTAAAATTGATTTAAATTTGAAGCCGCCACGAAGTTTTATCGGCATCGTACTGTAGTCAGCTGTCACCCGAGCTACCATCTTTGTTTTGACGTCTGTCTCAAAAGTAGTCCCATTTAGGGAAATGGCCGAGGGGATCCGACTACCTGCATACATCCGAGAGATGATTCGTGAATTACATGAGGTGTTCCGATTGATCGTTTTGGAGGTGGTATTGGTAATGGTCTGGGGAGTTAATCATAGGTGATATAAACTGGTGATACTGATCAAGTTTTACGCCCATTTGTTGTTTCTTTCCCACAACAGAACCCTGGCTGTTTTATGCATAATACTGCAAGGTCATATACCGCTGTACTTGCCAAGAAAAATCTCGCTACACATAACGTTAACGCCTTTCCTTGACTGGCTAGCTCTCCGTGCATGAATCACATTGGACATTTATGGGATTTGATTGGTCCAGGAGCAATGAAAAAACAAGAAATCAACAGTATCAATGACTTGTATGCAGCCTTAGTACATGAATAGAACGCCATTCCCGCCAACGTCGCAAGACTTCACGTCAGTTCTATACGGTCTAGTACACTTGCGTTGATCCGTAGACGAGGTGGGCACAACAGATACTGATAGACTGTCACGTAACTAGAAAATTATTCAAAGTTATAAAAATCACAAGTCTGCAGCTTTTACTTTTTACCCCTCCTTTATTACACGTAAAACACAATTCTGATATTACAAAAATTTCAATCAAAAGTAAACCATTGTGTAGTTTATACATATTTGCAAATGTCGATACCAAATATACCAATAATTTGCTTAAAAAGCACACACGATTTCCCTTTAACCAAGTGCACACTTTTCTTAGCGTGTCAGTATTGTTGTGTACAGTAGTACACCAGCGTTTAAGGTTACGCTCGTCAGGTTAAGAGGTTTTTATCGCTGTAGTATTAATGACGTATTTTGCATGACGTAGCATTCGCAAACAGCTAGCAAGAAAAGGATCATGCTCGAAAATTCATTTGTTTATTTTTTACTGGGTTTCGTGAATGTTAAGGAGACTTCTGCGTTCTAAAAATTCTTTGTTTCCATATAAGGGCTTGTTAGCCAATTTAAGTTTAAGTTTGGACATATAGTTTGGAAATACTTGCAGCTTCTATATTAAACCTTTCTGTGTTGGAACTTACGTGGACTTATTAAATTCTACAGTCATATAAATATTAAAGTGTTGGATTTGGAATTATATTAATTACATTCGTGTATTGTTCTACCTTTGGATTATTTCAACTGTGCGTATCTACGATGACATTCTACCGAAAACTTTTCGGGGTCGGAAAGAGGCCTTTCCGCGGCAAACATTTATTTTGCATTCTCAAATTTTGTCTGATATATTTGTTATTATTTTGTTACGCCTTAGATTTAATTGTTTATTTAAATAAAACATTATTGTACTAGTTTGTTGCTGGTTTGTTCTTTCTGTTACACCATTTCGTCGTTTAGTAAACGTGCCATTTTATAAATAAATCTTAAATAGCGACACGGGTCGTAACAGTATTACATATTGAACGTGATTAATGCGTTTAACGATACCAGAGTGTTTCAAAATATTTGTCAAGTTTTACCAGAGGGTTTTTAGAAACTGCTTCATCATCATCATTATCATCATCAGAAACTGCTTCATCATCATCATCATCGTCGTCGTCATTGCATAATCATTATCATTTTTTTTTTTTTTTTTTTATCATCGTAATTTTAAAACAAAGCATTATCATTATCATTATCATGACAACAACCACTAAAAGCAATTTCATTATAACCGTTTTTAAATAACCGACTTTAGGGAACGAATTTTGTCCATTCAACATTACACAAATTGTAGTATGTAAATTTATTTAATAATTCTATATTTATTCTTTTGTTACATCACGCCGACACAATTATTTCATATTGGCCAGCTTATTATTGATGGAAGAAGACCCAAGATTTATAACTGGGTAGAACCAACGGCGCACCTTCCAACATGAAAACTCTCGACCCGACCGGGAATCGGACCTACGCGGTGATGGGCTGAGAATTTACAAGTTGGCATCTCTTAACGCAATTTCACGGGCGCCACCTATTAATTCTATGTAATGTATATCGAGAACGTAAAATTCCTTCTGTAATTATCTCACGAGTCTTCATGTCAGTGATGAAATCGATTATGGACTCTAAATTACACGTACAATTACATGTACATCAGTGGCAGATAAAAGCAAATTGGTTCCTTCAGAGAGCTGACCCCAAACTGCGTTCCTACAGGGCCTCTCCTTTTATGTCATACATTATAAATTTGATATCAATTCGAAATATATATATTTTGATTTTAGAAAGACAGCCCATTAAGAAGGTCACAAAAGCATAACTGGAAATAACAATTTAACTGTCTTTGTGTTTTTGTGCGTGCGTGCGTGCGTGCGTGCGTGTGTGTGTGTATCGGGGTATAAATACCTCACTCGAGTGTAATTATATTCGTTACCGCAGCTTCGACCTTTTATTAACGGAGACACTGGAAGATAATCCGGATAGAACCACAAATCCCTCTAGGAATAGCTGGACGACCTGCTGACATAAATGTGATCTTGCCGCCTTGGACCCGAACTCATGCTGGAAGGCCTAGTGGTTCTGATTTTGGTGGAAAAAAAACACACACTTTCCTTCAACAAGACAAAGGTTAATCATTTTTTGTTTCATGACTTTCATGGGCCCCCATACCTGACAACAGCGTGATGAATTAATACATCATCGTTTATTTAGAGTTTTTAGGGCAGGACGGACCAGAAAAGTCAGCTTCTAATCATCACTCTCACTTGATCTTGACTCCCTTTAGTGTGTTATATGATTCACGATGGAGCTCGCAATGTAAGTTAATAAGTAGCCCTATAGCCCACGCCCAATTTGCACTACTTTGAAAGGGGGCGCTTCGTATAGACGTCATGTTTCAAGGAGGTTATTCCTATTTGCAAAAAAAGGCATGATGTCATTTTAAAGGTGATTACAACCATTAAGTATGACTCTTCCATTCGCTTTGTGAAACATCTTTTCTTTAATTTATAGTAAATGAATTGCCATCCTATCTTGTGGCTGTCAGTCTCTGATCAAAGCGCAGGAATTAAACTAAAGCCGCTTTTGTTTTTATTACTTATGCTTATAAAGCGATGATAATAAATTTACTGTAAATATGCAGACACTCTATCAAAAACTTTTTGTGTCTGGGTTTGTTTGTTTTTAAATTTTGGATTAAGATTGTTTCATAATTAACAATGATAATGCTTAAAGGTTAATAGCATGTTACCGATCAATCTCTACAAAGGTGACTTTTCCTGATTGTACATTGGCCACACACGTATTTAGTCGGTATCCTTGGTGGGACAATGGTTTTCGGAATAACCATAAATATTTATTTTAGCCATATAACTAATCTATGAGCTGTACCGGTCTAAAGCAATTCAATATTATGTAGCATAACACGGCAAAAACACATTGTTAAAATGTCATTGTGGCATATTCAAACGACAAATATGTCATACAGCTCGTTTGCTCCACGCCGTAAAACATCACATTTAACAGAAATATGTTGTTTTGTTTCCGTTACGATTTTTTTCTCCAAAAAATATCTAATTATAAACAATAAACTGCTCATTGTGTTTTTTTTGGTGTTATTTAAGTGCTTAAACCTTGCTTCTGACTGGACCTTTCATTAAAGGTGCTACCCAATAGTTTGTCTTTATTAAATAGATGTATCAATCAACCTACCACAGCTCTGGGGAAGAGGAGCATAATTTCTGCATAAACTCATACTTGAGTCTAAGTAAAAACTATGTTGACATCTAAATGTATTGTTCGGCGGTACTAATCACGGAAAATCACCCTAAAAGATCATTCTTTCCAAATCTATACAAGACGAGATACTGGTGTCTGCTAAAAATAGAAATATCGACGTCCGAGGACATTACCTAGATGATAATATAAATCGCTTCCAAAAGTTAGTTTTCTCTGGTTTTCTTAGTTTAAAATATCTCTCTCTATAGGAAATACCTGTTTGTAATGAGGATTATGGTTATTCACACAGGTCGGAGACATCAATAAACAACATTTTGCAGGACCTTTTCATGTAACACTGAATTATTTGGTTATTTAAAGGAAAAAATACGTCAATTTTGTAATATTGGTGAACATTTTGTATGAGGAGCACATAATCGAGGGCAACAAAATTTATTTTACATTATATTCAGAAGAAAAAACACACAAACCGATGTCTGTACGTTCTGTACGTTCCGTTTTGCGTTGACGCATTATAGCTGGATCTAAACGTGTCTTGTTTTGATTTTGTTTTTTTGTTGCTTTTTTGTTGTTTTATGATTAAAAAACAAGACAAATGCTACTAACGTCATATGAGCAAAATGATTATTGAATAAATGTCATAAATCTTATTTTTTTGTATTAAACGCGGAAGAGGCACACGCGGACGAAAAGGCTCATTATGAAATGTCACGCCCACCAGCGTAAACATCATTTTTTATAATAACAAATGCTTGGTTTAATTGCGTAGGTTTCGAAGTGAATTAAAATACATTCTAATTGCTGAGATTTAATTACATATGTCAGAATAACAAATAGACTCACTGGAAGGGTAATTATGTCAAATAAGAATATCCGAACAATTGTCGTGATTCAATGCTAATAGACTCGTCATTGGTAAAGGAGGATAATGATAAGAAAGGCTAATTCTCTCATTTTGTTATATGTCAGAGTGTTGGAGGCCATTAATTCGCTCTTTGGTTTTGTTTATGAGCCTCATATCTACAACTGGACACTGATTTAAACTCTTTGACTTTTGAGAACGATTTATAGGACTTAAGCGTGGGATCAGATTTGCCAGCTTCCGCTGGGAGTAGTCTGATCAGGATCTGTACCTTTAGCTGTCGAGCCTCTATCAGTATGTTTTGTAACCTTTAATCGTCGTTAAAAACTAACATTTTTATCGTTGATTTATAAATTAAGCACAATAAATTGCGTATGGTTAACATAAACCCCATCTATTGTGACCGCCGCAATAGCTCTGTTGGTAGAGCGTCGGCTTGCGGATCGAGAGGTCGCGTTCAAATCACGGCCGGGTCAAACCAGAGACTTTAAAGTTGGTAGTAGTGACTTCCCTCCTAACGCTTGGGGCTAAGGGGACTGCATTACGCCTGACTCGTCGGTGTCAGTATAATTGACCGGCCGGGTTCATTCCCTGGGCACCTCATAAGTGCCCCTGTGCTATAATGATATAAATGTCGCTGCACAGTATCGGCAAAAATGCCGGCAAATTCCAATCCCGTCTATTGACAAGCTATCTTAGATAAGTATCGTACTTACAATTCGTGTTGGACGATTTGAACATTGCAAGAAGGCGTCAAGACACAGATCGTACAAGTACACAGTACACGGGGTCTTTGTAATTACCGGAACAGTATCTGCTGGCTGCGCATGTCAAACACTGGAACATAAATTTCAATGGGGCATTAATTTTAGTACATCCGTTGTTTCAGTGGTTTTAGTATTATAAACGTGTTCATGGGGCAGGTATTGTAGTGATTTTATTTTAAGAAGCATGTTGTTTTATACAACGTCTTTAAATGTGTGCATTGAGATGTACAATTTATGTAGCCCATAAATAAAAAATAAAAAAACCCAATGCAGCGCTTAAATGACAACCTGTAAACATTTTCAGTTCTTCTCGTAATATAATGTTTTCTCTTAGTAGCTCACTCATTTAAAGGTCGTCAGGATAATCAAGGTATTTGCCTTTATCATCAGGAATCATGTGAATGCTCTCACCAAATTTTGCAATGAGTTGTCTCTGAATATGTTTTAGTGGACACGTTGACCTCTTTTATACCCATATCAGATAAACAGACAGTTAGTTTCCTTGTCAACTCAGTCAGCCTTACAACTTTGGGTTTCTGACAGAGATCATTCCTAACAAAAGTGAAAAATTCATCATAACAGAGTTTTTCAATTCTGGCATACAAAACATCAGGATTGGACTCACTTTCCATTGATGTAGTTGAGCAACAGGCTAGATTGTTATTGTCATCGGTAGACTTCTAGGAGGTCTGGTGTAATCACGATAACACTGACCATGGAAATGGCCTTCTGCAGCCACTAGCTCTCTGAAAAGGAGGGCGATAACTAGAGTGTCATTGTTCCGTACAGCTGCAGCCTTGATTGTGTCATCTCCACACACATCAATGTACTGTATCAGTTGCTTTCTTGTTTTTGTGTGCTTTATATATCTACTGGTCTTCAAACAAAATGTGCATACATGTTCATAAACTGTTGAACTAGATGATGCTGGGACCGATAACCTTCGCCTTGGGAAACCTCGAGACTCACAAGGCTTATGCTGTGATGAACTAGCCTGCTTTGTGTTAGCTTCCAAGTCCCTTTTCTTTGTAAATTTATTTCGACACTTCCGATGATAGTATACCTCAGGTATGGCACCATCTGGAGATTTTGCAGAAATGCTAAGAATGGCATCATAACCCCTTGTTTCAGCTGCACGAACAAGCTGTGTCCAGGAGTCAAACGTCCTTCTTTGCATTCAAGTCAGGATCGTTTTAGATGCAGTTAAAAATGCAACATATTCGCGGCCGTTTCCATGGTATTTCGATGTCTTCACGATCACCATCTCTTTCTGGTTGCCCTTCAGACATACTTTTGTCTTCATGGGCTCCCATCCCCATCGTGACTTAGCCTAAAAACTGGAAGAAAAAAATAAGGAGTATGAGGACGGTCAGCAATGTCCATTGCTTGTAGCCGACAACAAACGTCTCAGATTACTGTTTATAAAAAGGGACAGCAATTGCAAATTAATTTAAAATTGTTTTGTTCTCTACTAGGTGTATTTTTTGCTGTTGGGACTCCTAATTTTTAGTATTTTGCCATACATTCCAAATAAAAGGTGTTGCATCGCGGCCAAAAAATATGCACTTTCATTGTGTCAGTTTCTTGAATCTAAGTGTTCCGGTGTTGAATACATAAAAAAACTAACACTTGGCTAAACAATTTCAACGTTCATTGTGAATTATGAGTTCTTTTTCTGCAAGGTTTTTGTTTATTCCACAAGCCGAACCTATAAAAATCCGGCCAGCATTTTTAATCATTTAAGCCACTGTTCTACACCTTCAAATCAGCATTACCGTTTTCTATGCGCGGACCAATGGGTGATTTCCTACCATTTAGATATATATATATATATATATATATATATATATATATATATTTACACAGTTATAATCCCCCGCCCCCAACCACCACCACCAAATTTTCAGGATCTGCCCCTGCTTTAAATGTCATAAAAAAGGCATCCACCCATTTCACACCCTTCTACAATATCCATCTTCTATACCGATATATACAACCAATCTTCACACACATATTAACACCCCCTCACACTCATTTTTGCAACCAACCTTCCTGCCCATCTTTACACCCGTCTACAAACTCACCTTCTACATCCACCTTACAACCAAACTTCACGCGCATATTCACACCCCTCTCCTACATCTATATCTTCATAACCCTCTTGTACAACCCTCGTCTGCACGTATTCCCACACATCTTGTACACCTATGTTCTCATCAAACCTTTTCACCTATCTTCACATCAATCTTCGACACCTATCATGGATATATATCTTCAAAACCAACCTTCAAGCACATCTTCACAGTCTTTCTTCTACATTCATCTTCTACACCATCTATACAACCAATGCTTAGACCCATCTCTACAACTAATCATCACGCAATTTACCACACACATCTTCTACGCCGGTCTTCTTATATACATCTTCAGCATCCATCTTTACAAACAGCATTAAGAACCATCTTCTACACTCTTCTTCTAAATCCTTCTTCTACACCCATTTCTTCACCTACCAATCTTCTACACCCACCCATCTTCTACACCCACCGATCTTCTACACCCACCCATCTTCTACACCCACCCATCTTCTTCACCTACCTATCTTCTACACGCATCTCCTACACTCATCTTCTACACGTATCTTCTACACCCAGCTTCTACACCCAGCTTCTACTCCCATCGCCTACACCGATCTTCTACACCCAGCGTCTACTCCCAGTTTCTACTCCCATCGCCTACACCGATCTTCTACACCCAGCTTCTACTCCCAGCTTCTACTCCCAGCTTATACACCCATCTTTTACACTTATTTTCTATATTTATCTTCTACATTTATCTTCAAACACCCATCTTCTACGTCCATCTTTACCAACAGCATTTAGACCCATCTTCTACACCAATCTTCTACTCCCATCGCCTACACCGATCTTCTAAACCCAGCTTCTAATCGCAGCTTCTACTCCCAGCTTCTACACCCATCGCCTACACCGATCTTCTACACCCAGCTTCTACTCCCAGCTTCCACTCCCATCGCCTACACCGATCTTCTACAACCAGCTTCTACTCCCAGCCTCTACTCCCAGCTTCTACACCCATCGCCTACACCGATCTCCTACACCCAGCTTCTACTCCCAGCTTCTACACCCATCTTTTACACTTATTTTCTATATTTATCTTCTACATTTATCTTCAAACACCCATCTTCTACGTCCATCTTTACCAACACCATTAAGACCCATTTTCTACACCCATCTTCTACTCACATCGCCTACACCGATCTTCTACACCCAGCTTCTAATCCCAGCTTCTACTCCCAGCTTCTACACCCATCGCCTACACCGATCTTCTACACCCAGCTTCTACTCCCAGCTTCTACTCCCATCGCCTACACCGATCTTCTACTCCCAGCTTCTACTCCCAGCTTCTACACCCATCTTTCGCACTTATCTTCTATATTTACCTTCTACATTTATCTTCAAACACCCATCTTCTACGTCCAGCTTTACCAACAGCATTAACACCCATCTTCTACACCCATCTTCTACACTTATCTTCTACATTTATCTTCTACATTTATCTTCTACATTTATCTCCAAACACCCATCTTCTACACCCATCTTCTACATCCATCTTCTACATCCATCTTCTACACCCATCGTCTACACTTATCTTCTACATTTATCTCCAAACACCCATCTTCTACGTCCATCTTTACAAACAGCATTAAGACCCATCTTCTACACCCATCTTTTACACCAATCTTCTACACTTATCTTCTACACCCATCTCCTACACCCATCTTCTACACCCATCTTCTACACCCATCTCCTACACCGATCTCCTACACTTATCTTCTACACTTATCTTTAAACACCCATCTTCTACGTCCATCTTTACAAACAGCATTAACACCCATCTTCTACACTTATCTCCTACACCCATCTTCTACACTTTTCTTCTACACCCATCTCCTACACCTATCTCCTATACCCATCTTCTACACCTGTCTCCCACACCTATCTCCTACACCCATCTTCTACACCCATCTCCTACACCCATCTCCTACACCCATCTTCTACACCTATCTCCTACACCCATCTTCTACACCCATCTTCTACACCCATCTCCTACACCCATCTCCTACACCTATTTCCTTCTCCCATCTTCTACACCTATCTCCTACACCCATCTTCTACACCCATCTTCTACACCCATCTCCTACACCCATCTCCTACACCTATTTCCTACACCAATCTCCTACACCTTTCTCCTACACCCATCTTCTACAACCATCTCCTACACCCATCTCCTACACCTATTTCCTACACCCATCTTCTACACCCATCTACTACAACCATCTCCTACACCCATCTTCTACACCCATCTTCTACACCCATCTTCTACACCCATCTCCTATACCTGTCTCCTATACCTGTCTCCTATACCCATCTTCTACACCTATCTCCTACACCCATCTTCTACTCCCATGTCCTATACCCATGTCCCACACCCATGTCATACACCCATCTCCTACACCCATCTCCTACATCCATCTTCTACACCCATCTCCTACACCCATCTCCTACACCTATCTTCTACACCCATCTCCTACACCCATCTCCTACACTTATCTTCTACACTTATCTTTAAACACCCATCTTCTACGTCCATCTTTACAAACAGCATTAACACCCATCTTCTACACTTATCTCCTACACCCATCTTCTACACTTTTCTTCTACACCCATCTCCTACACCTATCTCCTATACCCATCTTCTACACCTATCTCCCACACCTATCTCCTACACCCATCTTCTACACCCATCTCCTACACCCATCTTCTACACCTATCTCCTACACCCATCTTCTACACCCATCTTCTACACCCATCTTCTACACCCATCTTCTACACCCATCTTCTACACTTATCTTCTACATTTATCTTCTACATTTATCTTCTATATTTATCTCCAAACACCCATCTTCAACGTCCATCTTTACAAAGAGCATTAACACCCATCTTCTACACCCATCTTCTACACCTATCTCCCACACCTTTCTCCTACACTCATCTTCTGAACCCATCTTCTACACCCATCTTCTACACCTATCTCCTATGCCTGTCTCCTACACCCATCTCCTACACTCATCTTCTACACCCATCTTCTACACCCATCTTCTACACCCATCTCCTATGCCTGTCTCCTACACCCATCTCCTACACCCATCTCCTACACCTATTTCCTACACCCATCTTCTACACCTATCTCCTACACCCATCTTCTACACCCATCTTCTACACCCATCTCCTACACCCATCTCCTACACCTATTTCATTCTCCCATCTTCTACACCTATCTCCTACACCCATCTTCTACACCCATCTTCTACACCCATCTCCTACACCCATCTCCTACACCTATTTCCTACACCCATCTCCTACACCTTTCTCCTACACCCATCTTCTACAACCATCTCCTACACCCATCTCCTACACCTATTTCCTACACCCATCTTCTACACCCATCTTCTACACCCATCTCCTACACCCATCTTCTGCACCCATCTTCTACACCCATCTTCTACACCCATCTCCTATACCCATCTCCTATACCTGTCTCCTATACCTGTCTCCTATACCCATCTTCTACACCTATCTCCTACACCCAGCTTCTACTCCCATGTCCTATACCCATGTCCCACACCCATGTCCTACACCCATCTCCTACACCCATCTCCTACACCCATCTTCTACACCCATCTCCTACACACATCTTCTACACCCATCTCCTACACCTGTCACCTACACACATCTTCTACACCCATCTCCTACACCAATCTCCTACACCCATCTCCTACACCCATCTCCTACACCTATCTCCTACACCCATCTCCTACACCTATCTCCTACACACATCTCCTACACACATCTCCTACACACATCTCCTACACCCATCTCCTACACACATCTCCTACACACATCTCCTACACACATCTTCTACACCCATCTTCTACACCCATCTCCTACACCCATCTCCTACACCCATCTCCTACAACCATCTTCTACACCCATCTCCTACACCCATCTCCTACACCCATCTCCTACACCTATCTCCTACACCCATCTCCTACACCCATCTTCTACACCCATCTCCTACACCCATCTCCTACAACCATCTCCTACAACCATCTTCTACACCTATCTCCTACAACCATCTTCCACATTCATCTCATACACCCATCTTCTACACCCATCTTCTACACCCATCTCCTACACCTATCTCTTACACCCATCTCTTACACCCATCTTCTACACCCATCTTCTACACCTATCTCCTACACCCATCTTCTGCACCCATCGCCTACACCCATCTCATACAACCATGTCCTACACCCATCTCATACACCCATCTTCTACACCCATCTTCTACACCTATCTCCTACACTTATCTTCTACATTTATCTTTAAACACCCATCTTCTACGCCCATCTTTACAAACAGCATTAACACCCATCTTCTACACCCATCTTCTACACTTATCTCCTACACCCATCTTCTACACTTTTCTTCTACACCAATCTCCCACACCTATCTCCTACACCCATCTTCTACACCCATCTCCTTCACCCATCTTCTACACCTATTTCCTAAACCCATCTTCTACACCTATCTCCTACACCTATCTTCTACACCCATCTCCTACACCCATCGCCTACACCCATCTCATACAACCATGTCCTACACCCATCTCATACACCCATCTTCTACACCCATCTTGTACACCTATCTCCTACACTTATCTTCTACATTTATCTTTAAACACCCATCTTTTACGCCCATCTTTACAAACAGCATTAACACCCATCTTCTACACCCATCTTCTACACCTATCTCCTACACCTATCTTCTACACCTATGTTTTACACCCATCTCCTACACCCATCTCCTACACCCATCTTCTACACCCATCTTCTACACCCATCTTCTACACCCATCTTCTACACCCATCTTCTACCACCCATCTTCTACACCCTCTTCTACACCCATCTTCTACACCCATCTTCTACACCCATCCCTACACCCATCTTCTACACCCATCTTCTACAACCCATCTCCTACACCGATCTCCTACACTTATCTTCTACACTTATCTTCTACATTTATCTTTAAAACCCCATCTTTTACGCCCATCTTTACAAACAGCATTAACACCCATCTTCTACACCCATCTTCTACACCTATCTCCTACACCTATCTTCTACACCTATGTTTTACACCCATCTCCTACACCCATCTCCTACACCCATCTTCTACACCCATCTTCTACACCCATCTTCTACACCCATCTTCTACACCCATCTTCTACACCCATCTTCTACACCCATCTTCTACACCCATCTTCTACACCCATCTCCTACACCCATCTTCTACACCCATCTTCTACACCCATCTCCTACACCGATCTCCTACACTTATCTTCTACACTTATCTTCTACATTTATCTTTAAACACCCATCTTTTACGCCCATCTTTACAAACAGCATTAACACCCATCTTCTACACCCATCTTCTACACCTATCTCCTACACCTATCTTCTACACCTATGTTTTACACCCATCTCCTACACCCATCTCCTACACCCATCTTCTACACCCATCTTCTACACCCATCTTCTACACCCATCTTCTACACCCATATTCTACACCCATCTTCTACACTTATCTTCTACACCCATCTTCTACACCCATCTTCTACACCCATCTTCTACACCCATCTTCTACACCCATCTTCTACACCCATCTTCTACACTTATCTTCTACATTTATCTTCTACATTTATCTTCTATATTTATCTCCAAACACCCATCTTCAACGTCCATCTTTACAAACAGCATTAACACCCATCTTCTACACCCATCTTCTACACCTATCTCCCACACCTTTCTCCTACACTCATCTTCTGAACCCATCTTCTACACCCATCTTCTACACCTATCTCCTATGCCTGTCTCCTACACCCATCTCCTACACTCATCTTCTACACCCATCTTCTACACCCATCTTCTACACCCATCTCCTATGCCTGTCTCCTACACCCATCTCCTACACCCATATTCTACACCCATCTCCTACACCCATATTCTACACCCATCTCCTACACCCATATCCTACACCCATATCCTACACCCATCTTCTACACCCATCTCATACACCCATCTCATACACCCATCTTCTACACCCATCTCATACACCTATCTCCTACACCCATCTTCTACACCTATCTCCTACACACATCTTCAACACCCGTCTTCTACACCCATCTTCTACACCCATCTTCTACACCCATCCCCTACACCCATCTCATTCACCCATGTCCTACACCCATCTTCTACACCCATCTTCTACACTTATCTTCTACATTTATCTTCTATATTTATCTCCAAACACCCATCTTCTACGTCCATCTTTACAAACAGCATTAACACACATCTTCTACACCCATCTTCAACACCTATCTCCCACACCTTTCTCCTACACTCATCTTCTACACACATCTTCTACACCCGTCTTCTACACCCATCTTCTACACCCATCTTCTACACCCATCTCCTACACCCATCTCCTACACCCATCTCATACACCCATCTTCTACACCCATCTTCTACACTTATCTTCTTCATTTATCTTCTATATTTATCTCCAAACACCCATCTTCTACGTCCATCTTTACAAACAGCATTAACACACATCTTCTACACCCATCTTCTACACCTATCTCCTACACCTATCTCCTACACTCATCTTCTACACCCATCTCCTACACCCATCTTCTACACCTATCTCCTACACCCATCTTCTACTCCCATCTTCTACAACCATCTCCTACACCCATCTTCTACACCATCTCCTACATACATCTCCTACCCACATCTTCTACACCCATCTCCTACACCCATCTCCTACACCCATCTCCTACACACATCTCCTACAACCATCTTCTACACCCATCTCCTACACCCATCTCATACACCCATCTCATACACCCATCTTCTACACCCATCTCATACACCTATCTCCTACACCCATCTCCTACACCCATCTTCTACACCTATCTCCTACACCCATCTTCTACACCCAGCTTCAACACCCATCTTCTACACCCATCTCATACACCCATCTCCTACACCCATCTTCTACACCCATCTCCTACACCTATCTTCTACATCCATCTTCTACACCTATCTTCTACACCCATCTCCTACACCCATCTTCTACACCAATCTCATACACCCATCTCATACACCCATGTCCTACACCTATCTTCTACACCCATCTCATACACCCATCTACTACGCCTATTTCCTACACCCATCTTCTACACCCATCTCCTACACCTATCTTCTACATCCATCTCCTACACCTATCTTCTACACCCATCTCCTACACCCATCTTCTACACCCATCTCATACACCCACCTCATACACCCATGTCCTACACCTATCTTCTACACCCATCTCATACACCCATCTACTACGCCTATTTCCTACACCCATCTTCTACACGCATCTTCTACACCCATCTTCTACACCCATCTCATACACCCATCTTCTACACCCATCTTCTACACCCATCTCATACACCCATCTTCTACACCCATCTTCTACACGCATTTTCTACACCCATCTTCTACACCCCTCTTCTTTACCCACCCATCTTCTACACCCCTCTTCTACACCCCTCTTCTACACCCCTCTTCTATACCCATCTTCTACACCCATCTTCTACACCCATCTCATACACCCATGTTCTACACCTATCTTCTACACCCATCTCCTACACCCATCTTCTACACCCATCTTCTACACCCATCTTCTACCCTAATCTTCACAACCAATGCTCTCACCTATTCTACGTCACCTTCTACACCTATCTTTACAACCAATATTTACAACCAATATTCACGCACATCTACACGCATTTTCACAACTTTTTTCCACACACATCTGTTTAACCAATCTGTATGCACATCTTCACACCCACCTTCCCACAGAAATCCAAAAACTGGGCCTAGTATCATCTACCAAAACGTACAACAGTTTTTCCCATGTTAATAATTCATCAAGAACAACATAAATCATTATTAGAGTAATTTATCTTTTATAGGCAATTATTTATCCTACGAACATCTAACAGTTGAGTAATCTTCAGCAACAGCTGGTGTTTTTCGCCGCTGTCATCATCATTTTCTTCGTCATCATCATCATCACCATCATCATCATCATCATCATCATCATCATCATCATCATCATCATCATCAATGTCGTCTCAATCATTTAGCAGTAGCAACAGCAGCATAATCATCATCAGTCTCTTCATCAGGATCACCATCATATTCAGCTCTTCTACCACCACACCACTGCCACCACTACCACCACCAGTATTAGCAGCAAGAGCATATTTATCGTTATTGTCAGCGTAATCAACAACAGTAACATTGACAACAACAACAACTGTATTGTCCAAGCTGTAAGCTGTCATTTATTGATGGGTTATCGCCCGTTTGACACAAATAAATAACTCAACTGTCTACCTATTGTCGGTGTTGTTTGGTCATATTACAGCTTCGGTCAAGGTAAAATACACATGCGTACGCTAGAATGAATTAGCAAAAAGTCGAACACCTATCGTTGGATTACCTTGACATTTTGTGTGCAGTTATATAACGATGCTAAATATGTAATAAACCATAGAAAATTGACCGTTTTCACTAAAACCAATGTATCTTTATGAATGAAAATATTTTTATGAAAAGAATTATGTTCCTTAAAGGAAATGGTGCATTTGTATTGTACTTGATAAACTGGGTGTTGACTGCTACCTTGGAAAAAATGAGGCCAAACAGGTATGCGACGAATAGGAATGTCCGCATTTTTTATAGAATTTTACTTCTATCTTAAACAAAAGAGGACATCCATCAATCACAGTGATGATTCTCACTGTTACATGTACTTGAACAACATCAACGCGAATAGTTACAATTTGTTGGAAACAATGAATATTACATAACCGTTTTACCATCTGACATTTTGGTCATAAACCCCCACCCCATCCCCTCCACCAACACCGCCACCACCCCACCCCTGGAAAATATCCCTTCCGTGCATTTATGCACATTCTTAAAGAAACTCCCATAGATTTTCCATAGCGGACCTAATCTCTCCCTTATGCCTTATATGCTGGGCAAATTCCTTCCAGTTAATACGACGGACAAAAGCTCTACCGAATTTCACCCTCACCCCATCCCCATAAATCGCCCATAAAAGCAAAGTTGAGCTCTAAACTCCTCCAGATCTCCCACGCTCTCTTTAAAACGAAGAAAAAAAGAAGAAAAAGAAGAAGAAGAAGACGTTGCAAAACCAATTAAAATTTAATAATTAAATCTCTTAATCGTATTGTTTTGTTTGCTTATGTATTTACGTCACACGGATAACTCTATCTAGGGATAAACAAAAGAAATCTCTCATCGATCATTCAATTTATTTGCAACAAAAACGGAGTAAATTCAATAATAATTGTTTAATAAAAACTACTATTTTACTACTATTTCTTTTTCTATGGGAGGGATTATGTCCGTTTCTGTTTAATGGAAGAGATTTTGTCGGTGGTGGTCTTTGTCTTTCACTCCATCCCTCTGACCTGTTACCTGGCCTAGATTGTACGAGAATAGATTGTCTTAGGTATATTTGTCTTGTTGAATTCCTTGTCGCCCATCCTCTTGACATTTCCAATTCAGTCCTTAGATTGGGTATTGACTATTGATCCTGCTGAATGGAGATTAGTCAAATGTTCTTTTTTGTCTCAGACTTCCTCCATTGTCAACAGGAAAGTCATTTGCAGACTGAAAGGAGTAATCGGCCTATTTCTTATGATAACACAGTTGGCAAGAGGGCAAACATATCGATGAGTCAACGGACGCCTCGTTTAGTAGAGTTTTCAGTATTCTAACATTTTATTTTTTTATCTTAAAGTAAAAATGTTTTCTTGCATTTGTTATATAAAGTTATTTAATATTTGTTTGATAAATGTGTTTTATTGCAATTGGTGTAATCAATTGTGCATATATTCCCGGTCCTGCTTCACCATTTCTGTATTTTCCTATCATTTTATTGTCCACTACTGACAACATGACACTTTCAAGTTTTGTATTTTAAGCCGCTTGACGTTAGCATAAGCCTTTAACATCTGTGCTCTGTGTACTTGACGGTTAATATAAATGGTGACTGCCGCATCCCACACGTGTCGGGGAAGCTCACTCCTCATGCACTCTGAGCCCTTATGTAGTCGGATGCTTACATAATATGAGACAGTGAACAAGCGCCTGGGTTTATTACAGACCCTTCATATCAATGTGAAGATAAAAATAGAGCGTGCACCCTTGTGAGGCAATTCTTTACACTAGATCGGTTCACGAATAGCCTTCGAGACGTGGCCAACCGCTGATGACGACATGATCCATGTGCGTGATTTATTGTGTCGGCAATTAGTCGTAAAAGCTGTCAATTCTCTTTGCGCATGATTGACTCGCTGAATGAACGCTTGTATTGACGGGAACGAGTTTCGTTACTTTGTGTATTCTGGTTGGCTTACTTGCATGAACCGTTGACAGGGGCCTTTGACAACCTTGCTAGAAAACAAGAGCAGACAACAGAAGCGACAGAACAGCGGCCTACGGCCAATCGCCAACACGGACACCGGCAATTGTTCCTGAGATCTGAAGATAATTCTCTTTTATCAAGAATACATTTCTAATTATTGGAGAAGGCAGAACTTAACTTAAGCTATTTCACGCCGATCACAATTTTGCTGGAGATATAAGTTTAAACGCCATATTTTATCGGGCGCCGTTTGGACGTTCGCTAATCTACTGACAATTTTATTAAAGTGTCAGCACTCTGTTTACGTTAATGCATTGCAGTTGTCCAGGATACTACTTTATTTAGTCTTAAACGCATTAAGGATGAAGAGACAAGGTGCCGTTAGCTGTTTCGCAGCCGCTTTCATCTTGTCGATTTTCGGGATTGGTAAGTAAACTTCATCTAATAGTATTCTGTTATTTCTGAATGCAAACAATTGCTTGATAAATGAGCGAAACATTTATGAGGTAAATGTCTGTATTTTAACAGTTTGTCATTTGTTTTCAGTTTTGTAAGGCTGCTGAGATGGACATGTGTGCTAAAGTAAAACGCACACGTAATGTCAAGAAAAATATTATTGCATATTGATGCATATTAATGTTACAACTCTTCGTCAACCAACCATAAATTGGCAATGTTTTCTAATTGAACAATGCGTACGCTGCCTATTGTTGGATCTCTTCATTAACACTTACTGAAAAAAAAATCTTGGTAAAATCTTGCAACTTTAAAATATTTTCACAAAAATCAAGCAACTACCCATATTTTTGCAATCTTACGACGATACAATGTAAGTAATCCACTCAAAGTACATGGCAGTAAGCTATAAGATTCACAACCTGCGTGGTATATTCAACACAAATTCTCTACTTTGAATTTCATTCAAGCTTGGGGGTGTGGGGTCTGTTTTCATACGGTTTACGAGATATCTCTGTTTAATATAGACATGAAGAAAAGAGTGCGGTTGTGAATAAATAACATTTTCCTACAATGACAAGTTGATTGTCGGCTTTTCTACATCTGTCTCGACAATGTTCCTTTTTGCTAGTCGTGATCTCTGCTCGGATTGTCATTTGCGTGCATGTTTTGTCTTTTGTCGGGCCGCATTGTCTATGAGATATCATTCTTAATTGTTGGTCAGAACTCACGTGGGGACAAAAAGGTTGAAATAATAATATTCAGCATCTTTGTCTAATTTGACATGTGATTAACACAAGAAGACAGGCATTTTTTTGGATAATTTTGTTATAAAATAGTTTACGTAAAGTTATCACTATGGCAGAAAGCTTTATATACATCATAAACATGTTAATATGGTGTCATATAGGATACTGTTTATAGCTTGTTAAAACTATTATCAGTCGCTGTGAGAGCAGAATAAGACCTGCACCTACTTCTTTGTCTTTAAATATCGGTCCACCATTTATACTGCTATCATTAAGCATACTTTGTGATACCTAGGTAAACCAACACAAACAGACATCTTCATTTTTGTTTAAATAATATTACTATAACTATTTCAATGGACTTAAAGCTTAAATTTATGCCAAAGTAAGAAACCACTGTTTTCAATTGCACAATCTGCAAAATAAAATGTGATAACGTCCAAGAATTCCAAATGAAAACGGACTACCTACTATTTGCACTACCTCAGGATATTATCTGACAAGTGAGGCAATTCGCATATCACCTAATGAACCCCATTGTGAAGTGTGAATTTTATTGTAAAAGATGGGATTTATTTACATATTGATTTACATATTTATAATATGCATTTTTTATTTTCTTTATAACACTATTTACACTATCTGCAAAATGTGAATTGTACATGTTTGCATGTAACTTACAGATTTACACTTACAGTTTGAACTATACATTTTTTTCCTCAAATAACCAAATAAGTCGTTGTCACATGAAAGGGTCCTGCAAAATGCTGTTCATTGATGCCCTAGATCTGTGTGAACAGTCACAACCATTCCTGTTGTTTTCTGTCCGAGCCACGCTGCAGAAGTAGCTATTTCTAAACTTAGCAACTCACGTGACCATTTACTTTTGCGATTACGCTAATAGTCATCCGGGTAATCCGCTCTGATGTCTATAACTTTATTTTAGCAGAGACCACCTATAGCTCTTTTTATAGTTTTGGAAAAAAATGAACGTTTAGAGCGAATTTATTCGCTATTATTATTGTCTGACAATTACATTTTGTGTTCAAAATCGTCTTAATCAAGACTAACCTTTGGGTTTCATGCAAAAAAAACACTACCAAATTCCCGCAATATTAATAGTAAGAGATTGTTACATGGATCGGATATAGGCAAACTGTTAGAAAGCACATTTAAGATGTTAGCGATATGTGATTGCGCTCGCTCTAGTACAGTTTGGATAGGGCCGGGTCTCCGGATTACGAGATGCCACCTGGAGAACAGTATACAACTTTTATTAAAAGTACTTATTTACAAACTGCGGTCTGCAGTTCATACGGTGTCATGATTTACGATTTCGCTAACATAACGACATTGTTCGTGTAACGTGAAGGTAGACGGGCATTAAAATACACACATGTTTGTATCTTGTTAACAGCTAAGTTAAAAACTACGGTAAAATCTTCTTACTTTTAAGCAGCGAAACGAATTTCTCTTGATGGTAATTTACACATTGAATTATTCATGATTGTATTTTGATCTGTTTTAAAATAGTTCATATCTCTTATACAATGAATACTACAATGCACGCGGCATGAAGATACATGTATTCACTTATCCTTTTAATAAAGGCGGATCTACGATATAACGTGTGATTGTTTCACGAATATGTTTCTTGAAATGTAAATTGTGTTTTAATGTAACCTCGCTGTTTTTTGCAGTTTGCATTATTGCCCTAGTCAAATGTCAGTTGAGTTTAATTGGCTAAAACATAGAAAGGCAACGCGTAGAGAATACAAACGTATAAAGCACATCAATGTCAAAGTGGAATGCTGTAATGTGATGCCATTAACAATAACAAGATGTCAATACAGGGTCTGAAGTGACAAAAAATTACATGAATGATCTTCATGTGTATGAAAACATTTAAGTTTTATTTATAAACTGAGTGTATGAAATGAAGATCATGCATAATGAAAAATATTGAATAGAACATGTTTGGAAATGGTTCCTACGATGTTGTTTCGAAATTGCTCCGTTTCTTATGTACACAGAAATAGAAAAAAATTCTGTCATGTGAATATACATGACACATTGTCAAATATATGTATAAACCAGACCTGGTAGCACAGTCGGTAGAGTGGAGGCTCCAGGTACTGGGAGTCACCGGGCTCGATCCCGGGCCGCGATATTCCAAAGTCGTTAAAAATAGTTATGTTATAGCTCCCTTATTAACACTCAAGCAAATATAAGGGAATTTCCACAACAGGTTGGCCTGGTGTCAGGATAATGTGACTGGGTGTAGTATCATTCCACGTGTTCACGGCATGCTATACACAGTGAAGGCAGCACTATATCTGCTTTCAAGTGGACACCGTCTCCAGATAACTAAAATACTGTTGGTGGAACGATAAACAGTAAACATAAACATATATATGTATTATATTAGTGTCACCAACATTTAAGCCTAGAGAATAAACTAGTATTTATAAACAATAATAATCTGAATGATACGTTAACCAAAACATAGCATTTAGCTTTCACCAAATCCAACAAAGTATTGCTAAAACGCCCTAAATCTGCATTTAGATCAAGGTCTCTGAACCTAGAAAATTGCCATAAGTCTAAACAACAACAATATCAGTGAAATAATGGAAAATAATTTATCCGACACTTTTCAGTATGTATAAACAGAAACAGAAAGTGTAGAGAGAAGTTGAAATATGGCTGTATTGACAAATCGCGAGTACGATATTTGCAGGAGGAAAGATGTTAATGCAAACACTTTTGTATTGCTTGCTTGGTTCGGTTGAATGTGTATTTTTTGTCTATATCATGACTATAGGGGTCGCTAAACAGATAATCAAAAATCCTCCCCTTCCCATAAACTGGCCAGGACATTGTTTGTCGACATATTTATTCTCTGTACATGACAAGCGGACAAGGAAACAAATAAAGCATGTTCGCATGTCAATAAAAATCGACGAAGAAGTAATATTTAGCAATGAGAGTGACCCGCTTTTTGACCGTGGACAAGACACGTGACCTGCCAACCAAATGTCGATGGGACCAAACACGAACTCGTCGGATAATTCCGCCATTTTCAGCCAAATCAATCCGCACTACTGTATTCGGGAAGTTACGCTGTAATCATTCGGAACAATCGGAACAGACATATAACAAAATTGTATTTGATCTCATTTGTATTTGAATTACTACTAAATGTTGTGAAATGTGTCAGTTCGGAGCATCTGATATTTACTGTTATACTATCTGTTCGTTTGGAGAATTTGCAATTATTTGTAAATTAAGGAAGACCATTTTTCGAGGGGCAGTATGTTGGTGGAGAATATCACTTCTATTAAGGTATTGTGTCTCAATTTGCGTCTGACAGGTTAAGGTCGAAGTGCAAAACAAAATTATCATTATGCAAATGACTGTCAGCCAAGTTGGACAATGGCAATGGTTTATGTAAACATTACGCCATCTGGTCTAATATACGAGGTCAAGAAAGACTAATATCCATCATAAAGAAGATACAAATAATATAAATGTACAAGTACAGTATGAAAAAGGAAACGAAAAGAAAGAAAACGGTTCTGGTTAAGGTTAAACTTTAATTGGCAAAGGCCAAATAAGAAAAAAAAAACGTTTTGTTTAAACTTTATTTGACATTTACCAAATGAGGAAAAGTTCTGGTTAAACCTAAGTTTACAAAGACCATATATGGAAAAGTTTTAGATAAACTGTAATTGACATAGACCAAATAATGGAAGAAAGGGTTCTGGATAAACTTGAAGAAAGAACCAAATATGCTTGTAGGTCGATACTAATTTGTGTCTCCCTTAAATGCTAAGTCCATTTTTATCAGTGTATATAAAAGCTCAAGGCTCTTGCTAATTTGACTGTATTTCAATATTAAGTTAGAATAACATTTTTGATAATTCTTTTTGGACAAAGCATCAAAATGTTTTGAAATGGCAGATACATCGTATAAACTCTTAATATGAGGCAGTTAAATGGCATATTTTTATATTCTTTTTGCAGACAATTTAAAGACGGTTATTTCATTTTACGTTGTTGTTGTTGTTTTCTTCACGCCAGCGCTATTCTCTGCTAAGTTCAGTTAATTGTCCTTGTCGATACTGGGTTGTGTCCGATAATAGTAACAATAAGTGTATACACTTGTACAGTAAAACTGTCACTCTTTAAAGACGGTGCCTAATGTGATGAAAGCAGTAAACACTCGTCATATCTACACTTACTTGCACGCTGGTAATTGTTCTCGTACAATAATTAAAGAAGACATTTGTTCGATTTGTATAACCTTTTTATAATTTCTCACGGTGTCGACCTTGACAACGTCTCAGCTTGCATCCTTGACTTATCCCCCTGAGGATGTAGAGAGATACACTTGACAGGAGAACAGAATCTCTATGACAACTTACTTGCAAGTGTCAGTTATTATAATGTACCATGGCAAAATACACCGCCTTGTGCGAGTATTGCACAGACAGACTAATGCGACGTGCATTAATCAAAAGATTTTTGTCTGTCGAATGAGCGTGCTAAAGCAGACGCCGGTCTTTTTTCTTGCTGTAGAAAAACAGTTACACGTACAAGAAAAGACATGATAAATATACCCCAACTACCCTACCCCTGTCTCTCTCTGTCTCTCTCTCTTTCTATCTCCCTCTCTTTTCTCTCTCTCTCTCTCTATCTCTCTTTCTTTCCTTTTCTCTTTGTAACCTTTTTAAAAATGCAATTAAAAACATTTTGATGACTTATTCAACCTGTCCTTGACAAAAAGCTACAATTTAAATGCACACTAAATTGTTATAAACAACAGACTTTCACGTAAACGAAGAAATCGTGGTGGAAATACAAGCTAAATTCTCAATTAAGAATGAATAAGCACATTTTTTTGTAATTTATTTGTATTTTACATACATTTACTGGTAATTAACGAAGCACCTGAATGGTCGATAATAAATATCGCGTGTCAGTCACTCATTCTCGTGACTTCATTCATAGCACATGGTCCCGTTTTTTATGATTGAGATATCTTATAATCTTGTTTCGTCATTTTTATCACGTAAAGAAACTACTGGTACGCATACATAAAACTCGCTGAATATCACTTCGGCAATACATAAATTATAAATGAAGGTGGGCGCGGTTGTTGACATACTGTAATATTCTTTATTATTAAATACGCATGTTATGTGTAACTAAATTGAATCTAAAATAATATTCAACAATGCGTAATGCTGACTTTAATTATCCAATTAGCAGACACTCCAATTATACATAAAAAAATCTTCAAAATATCACCTACTCACGTATGAAGACAAACATAAAAATGTAAACATTGTCGTTTAGGGCTTTTAAATGCCGGCACAGTGCATCGATTTGAATACCAATTGGTTCTATGACAATTAGCTGGTGACTTATTTACGGTGATGGCTTTTCCTTTTAATCATTTTTGTCACTTTTCAACCATATGTCGGGGATGTTTAAGACCATAAGTTTAGGGCCTTTTTTTCAAATTCAGTGCGTAGTTTTTACTTACATTTCATAAACAATGATGTGACAGTATGTGAATACCGTTACATAAGCCCAGGTAATTAATTATTTTGATGGTATTTTTGACAAATCTATTACGTTAATGGCCATTTGAAAAGAAAATCTAATAAAGATGTGCATTGTATTTACACTGTAATTCTTCTATGTAAATAAGTAAATGGTTTCTATCAGGTAGCACATCTTATTGTTGTTGTTTTTATTGTTAAGGTTCATTATCAAGTCACTATTTTGCTTTAATCACGTGAACAATTGCTTTTTTGTTATGTGTACTATGCAAGTACATATACGTCTAAAAGAATAAATAAATAATGACACAAAAAAACGAACTTGAATGAAAGACACACAAAAATCATATCAGTATTTTATCAACGTACATGATCCTCTGTTGCGCGTGTTTTTCTGGGTCCATTTAGGTTTCGAACCAGGTGTTCCCGCCAGTGTTTGTATGTTGTCAGCAAGGACTGGACACCCTTGGGCTAGTGCACTCTTTACTTCGATCGTAGGTACTGGTAACCCGTGTTACAACACTAACTTGCTCGTAAGATCTATGCACACAAAATTCGACCAGTTCTGCTGTACATTTTTGTTCGTTTATAAGACATAAATCTCTCTCTCTTTCTCTCACTCTCTCTTTCTCTCACTTCCTCTCTCTGTCTCTCCTTCTTTCTCCATCGATCCATTTCTCTCCTCTCTCTCTCTTCTCTCGCTCGATCTCTCTCATATGCATGCTTCAGTGTGGATACCTCTTGCCAATATAGCTAGGCGCCGCCGACGCAAAAATCAAAATGTTACATATTATTAAATTGTGGCATTGCAAAAGTCTCTGTATATGCACATGTATTGTTCACATGAAGACAACAAGTGAAATCGACTGGTTAACATTGTTGCATAACTACGAATGAGATATAGGTATAAATGTGTGTATGTGTAAAAAAGGTTAGGATCATGAAAAAAAAATGTTTTTTTTGTTTTTTTTGGGGGGGGGGGGGGAGGGGGGGGGGGCGGGGACGGGGGTCATAATTCATTTGTTTTATTATTGAACTCATATGAATTATATGTTAACAACTAAATTCATACTTAAGCAGGTGTCAAAGGATTCCGAAACTAAAAGTACAGAGCTTTAACAGGGAGTTACCGCTGAATTATGGCAGATCTGGATCTATACTATCTGTTTAGGCTTGTTCCTGTGAGGTGAATAAGATAAATTTCGTTCTTTGCATTGAAGACTGAAAAGGTACGGACACCATTGCATATAATTATAACAGCTGGATGTGTAATGTGTCAAAAGTGACAGATACGTAGTCCATCAACATAACATCTTGGCTAACATGCTGACATTTCGATTATAGTAATTACAGCACTGCGGGCGTTCATAGACAAATGGACAGATATGTATTTGTCTAGTCTTATTGACATAAAATATAACATAGTCACCAATTATAATTAAACAGCTAAACTTATTAATATTCTATTACTTTATATAAAGTTTAAACGCTAACATGTGCTTTTTGTCTGATTAATAAACGAAATACTGAGCTCAATATGTTTTCAAAGCTCAGCAAAACCACTGGTATTTCTAGAAAGCGTGATACCACATTGATGATATTTCTAGAAACCGTGATACCACATTGGTGATATTTCTAGAAACCGTGACACCACATTGGTGATATTTCTAGAAACCGTGACACCACATTGGTGATATTTCTAGAAAGCATGATACTACTTTGGTGATATTTCTAGAAAGCGTGATACTATTTTGCTCATATTTCTAGAAAGTGTTTTACCACATTGCCGATATTTCTAGAAAGCATGTTACCACATTTCTGATATTTCTAGACAGCATGTTACCTCATTGCTGATATTTCGAGACAGCATGTAACCACATTGCTGATATTTATAGACAGCATGTAACCACATTGCTGATATTCCTAGACAGCATGTAACCACATTGCTGATATTCATAGACAGCATGTAACCACATTGCTGATATTCCTAGACACCATGTAACCACATTGCTGATATTCCTAGACACCATGTAACCACATTGCTGATATTTCTAGACAGCATGTAACCACATTGCTGATATTTCAGACACCATGTAACCACATTGCTGATATTCATAGACACCATGTAACCACATTGCTGATATACCTTGACATCATGCAACTACATTGCTGATATTTCGAGACACCATGTAACCACATTGCTGATATTCCTAGACACCATGCAACTACATTGCTGATATTCCTAGACATCACATAACCACATTACTGATATTCCTAGACACCATGTAACCACATTGCTGATATTCCTAGACACCATGTAACCACATTGCTGATATTCCTAGACACCATGTAACAACATTGCTGATATTTCTAGACAGCATGCAACTACATTGCTGATATTCCTAGACACCATGTAATTACATTGCTGATATTTCTAGACAGCATGTAACCACATTGCTGATATTCCTAGACACCATGTAACCACATTGCTGATATTCATAGACACCATGTAACCACATTGCTGATATTCCTTGACATCATGCAACTACATTGCTGATATTTCTAGACACCATGTAACCACATTTCTGATATTCCTAGACACCATGCAACTACATTGCTGATATTCCTAGACAGCATGCAACTACATTGCTGATATTTCTAGACATCACATAACCACATTACTGATATTCCTAGACACCATGTAACCACATTGCTGATATTCCTAGACACCATGTAACAACATTGCTGATATTTCTAGACAGCGTGCAACTACATTGCTGATATTCCTAGACACCATGTAACAACATTGCTGATATTTCTAGACAGCATGTAACCACATTGCTGATATTTCTAGACAGCACGTAACCACATTGCTGATATTTCTAGACAGCATGTAACCACATTGCTGATATTTCTAGACAGCATGTAACCACATTGCTGATATTTCTAGACATCACATAACCACATTACTGATATTTATAGACAGCATCTTTATCACATTGCTGATATTCATAGACACCATGTAACCACATTTCTATACATTTACAGCCAACTAAATAATATATAAGTGTAAATAGTGTCAAATATTCATAATTTATATAAAATATAATGTGTCCTTGAAATATGTTTTTTTAATTAAACTTGTAAACAATTTACTTTTGTTTATTTGCTGCTCTCATTTTAGGACAACGTGCACATTCGCGGAAATGTCAAATAAATCAGAAAGACATTATTACTATTCTTTTCTTTATAACTGACGTATCTTAATTACTTACTACGTTATTATGTTCTGTTCTGTATAACTTATTCAACATCTATTTGTGAAACAGGACATCTACATAGTTCCATTTATAAACACTATAGATTTTCTTTCCTGGTTTATAAAGTCACGTTTATCAAAGATTTTTGGCACTTTGAATTATCTCATTGTGCCAATAAGGAGTACATTTCAATTTCAACGTGCTGGATCACGTCGCCATTAATATTCAATACGGACTTAAATTAGCACAAGGTTAAGGGAGATTCGTTTACGTTCATTTTAAAACCCTGTAACAGCGGGTCCCGATTCTCCGATTCTAGAAAAGTTGATCCCTGAACGAAAAAACAAATCACGCAAAATATGTCCAAAAATAATTCTCATTTTAGACGTTGATGTGGCCTGAAAGACAAAATATTTAGGTGGTCTAGAATCTAGAGCGGTTTAACCACGTTAAAGCAGGGAATTAGTTCACTATCGCTTTATTCTGTTTACGTTACACGTTTCTCTTAGGTTTGGATGCTGTAATTTTGCGCGCTCTGGTGGTTCTTTATAAACTCATTTATTGTAAGTTCATTAAGGGTTAATTTCGTATGATCCCGTTTGCATGTAGTTAAAACAGGCCATACATAAAAATGTAAATATATATATTTTTTTCTGTTACGATTTTTATCTGTGTAACATTGGTCGGAAAAAAATATTTTTGTAAACGTGCAGCCATATCGATCCGTAATCAGGCCGTTTGGTGAGTATTTATTGAAATAAAAATATGTGTTATATGCATATAACAGTGATTGATAGAAAACAATGCGTGTGTCCGGTTACATACACTACGCATGTACTGATACATCTTTAATAAGCACAATCTTCAAGGTACACAAATGTATAGTGATCTTGAGTTTGAAATTGTTTCTTAGTACTTGACTGGTTATATGGGAAGTTCCACAACATGCTCAATCAGAAAAGGGGAAAATATTACTAAGCTTAATGTCTAAGACAACCTTCACTGCTTTCGAATATCATCCCAGGTTTAGTTTGTTTTTATTACTGTTGTATCATAAACCATTGTTATAGATGCAACAAAAATGAAATCAATGTTGTCAAACAAAATGGTAACGTCAGTGGAGATCCATAGACACAAACAGAACCACTGGCGATCGTCAATTAGCTGGTAGATATCCTTACATAAATATATCATATTGTGTGACATTTAGACAAACAAGTTTCTAAATATATCCACAAGAAGGTGCGAGAAAGAAAAAAATGATACACTCTCGCGAAAAAATGAAAAATCTTTGCTAAGCAAATACTCGTACTTTATAATTTTGCTACAAATTATTTTCCCTCGGGGGTATACTGTCCTTAACCTAAATGGCGTTCTTTCTTGAGGGGAGACGAATTGGTCTATACTTAGTCTCTTATAAGCCTAACTGTAATTGCATTTTGCCCAAGTACTATCGACTCTATTCTTTGACAGCTTGATAACAAGAGAGATGCAGGCAGTTACCATAGCAGCGAAAAAGACACTTAGGTTAATGTATGTACAGATATACCTGCAGGACAAGAATATTAATGCTTAGTCTAGACAAGACACTCTCTCGTCTTTGTCAAATGCATCTGTCAAATGCAGGTGTAGAGCTGGTTTATTAATTGTATAATAGCCATTCTCTCCTTAAACGTGGATTTTTTTTTCATATTTTTCTGTCGTTTTTTTCTCTCACTTTCTGTCTCGTTTCATCTCTGTTTCCCCGTTGTCTTTTTCTGTCGATTTAATAATTTCTTTTTAACATTTTTTTCTATTTCTCTCCTTCTGTTTTCCCCTCAACCAGATCTTTACGTCTGATCCACTCTGACCACGTCTCTTTAGTATTTTATAATGTATGTTTGTCTTTCTCTCTTATTTATTGTATTCTCTCAGTCAATGCCATAGTGTTTTGATAAATATTTTCATTGTGTACGTTGATCTGTAAAATATATTTTCCTCGAAATAGACACTTTCTGTGAGGATAAAGGGAGAGGGTGGGTCATAAGAGAAAGCAGACTTTTTGAAAACAAAACATACATGTACTTGCACAAGTTACAATTCAAAAGATTAAATTCCGTACATCGTTTAAGCAGCACTTAATATTCGATTCTACACTACCCAGCTTTACATTTTGAACACAAGGGTGGTATTCGACAGTTTTTTCTTATATCAAATACCTTATTTGCAGCATTGTGGTCATTATTTCTGCTTAGTTCAAACTTTAGTCTTAGAAAAGGCATTTTTGAATTCTAGCTCATTTTAAGACAGAACAAATCGTGAAATCTATCGCTTTGAGTGCTCATTCTTGCCAAATCTATAAATAAGCACAATGGGGATTTCTGCTAGAAATAGATATCGACGTCAGCGCAGATTACTCAGATAATCATGTAACGTGATCTCAAAACTAAGTGCTCATATGGTTTCTTTAGTTTTAAGATAACTAACTGTGCAGCGTGGCTCGGTTAGGCAATACGTGTTTGTATTGCCATGTGCTTTTTTATAAAGCTATAGAGCACCAAACCGTCGAAACCACCTTTAATATATACATAACATTCCTAAACATTACCTAAGACATTATGCCGTTTTATTTCTAGATCTGTCACCAACGTGCTAACGTGCACATTTTATTTGTCTTGCAATAATTAACATCTCCTTAATGACATTCATATGTACGTTAACACCATTTACAACAGTGTAGAAATTATGACAGACACATAATAACCTATACTGGCGTGTTTCTCAGCCTTATCATTGCGCGTGTTTGTCAATGTCATGCGCATTAATTTATTTAAATAGAAGATCTTATCCGAGGGCAGTGTAGACTCCAAGGCTCAAACCCCAGCCAAGGCTGCGTGTACGATTCAGTCGATTCATTCGAAAGACATGCAATTTTAAACAGACTCCTGTCAGCAAGATATGCTGGTTAATATAATAATGACGCTACATTTTGATGTCGTTTCATATAAGAGTTATTTCGACGTTTTGATACCCCCATTTTATAGTCAATGGTCGCATGCAAATTGGCATAGAATAATGCATAAACATATCTACTTCAAATAAAACAATAACTCTTCTTATCATATATCATATGAAAATCATATATGGATAAATTGTGTGGCTGATGAGACGGGGCCAAGTGAATTGGGTCGCCGCTGTACAACTCCTCTTATTATTAGCCCTTAACCTGGTGAGTTCGAGCCCCGGTCGGGGCGAAGACTTGCACGTGGGGGATGTCTTCCATCTGAGCTATGATGCACATGCAGTTCACCAAAGATATTAGAGTTAGTCTCTCTCCATCGCTTAATCCTGCTAATCTGGTCACAACTGTGTCGCTAAAATGTATTCATAAACATACACACAAAAGTTCGAATTTATATAACGAAAATAAGCAGACAAAGGGTTATTCTCTACAATATCAGTTGGCCAACCAGTTAAATGTAGCAAGGGGCTGGCCCCTTTGTTACTTTGAGTGTACATTGTAAATGACTAAAAAACAACAACAACGCAGGAACAAAAAATGTCACGTAAACAAGGTCAATTGTGTGTCTCCATTTGGTATGGCAACCAGTTTGTATGATTCAAAAGTTGTTTGGTTGTAGATCAATTTGCAGAATTAGACATGTCAAGCAAAGGTATAATTATATCCACAAGTCTGCCATCAGTAATATACTGTCACACACAGTGAAATAGGCAGAATCTAACTAGTCGATAAAATAGTGCCAGTTCAAGATTCGTGTACATGCACGCTGCCTTCATTTAGCAACAACTGCGCAATGTATGATTCTGGTAGTGAGCTCGGATTTCTATACCTGTGGATATGTGTTTATATATAATATTTTCAATAGTTATGTGTTTTCTTTCGTTTACAGGTGCAGAATGGTCCTACTCCGGTGAAAGTGGTGAGTAAACATTGAAATAAAAGTTACATAACGAAGTAAAATTTCGAATTTGTACGAGACTTTTATAAGATTTGAAATTAAAAATCAACTTTAACGTGACTAAATCATCCAAGAGCTTAGTCTAAAATCACTATATATATATATTAAGTATTCTTAAAGGTTCCAATTATTTTTTAATTATTATTGTATATGAGTTTAATATTATTTGAAAAAGATCAGTGGGATGAATTTTAGTCCTGAAATCGCTTTATAATGACACCAGTCATTTCTTTGTAACTTCTGAATAAATCTCATATCTGATTTCAATTTCAATCCTATTATAAAAAGATAACAAGCGTTTGTATGTGACTAAGCTTAGATTTGAAAATATACAAATACATACATGTATGTCTTATCGTAACTGAATGCGCATTGAATTAACTGCATATGCACAATATATCCTAGTTTAAAAAGTAATAAACTTTACATTTCATTCCACTATCTTAAATACATTGAATAGATCAATAAAATCAGTCCATTTTATTAAATACTTACATGTCTGTTAGATCAAAACTCTGATACAGCACAAAACACAAAAAACAGTTTCTATAAGTTCAGCATCAACTGCATTTTAGGGCCTGACTTCTGGGGGCAGCTGTACCCAAAATGTGCAAATCCCCGACAGTCCCCGGTCGAGATTTACCACCAGTTGGCAGAACCGAACGAAAATCTGACTTCCTTCAAGTTCTTTGGCTACAAAGACATCACGACCCTCGACAATCTGACAGTCTGGAACGACGGATACACAGGTGGGTATCCATAGACGAGGCCAAGAGCCGTCGTCATCTTGACCGGTCTGAGAGTCTTAAATGCCCGAAAATAATTAGTTTAAAAACATTAAAAAATATTCCTATATGATCGAAAACTATTTGTTAGGATTAAAACGCTGCATTTAAGAAATAAGTGTGTAATATTATAAAAACTTATAAAATAGTTAAAGGCTTTTGGCATTTATTTGTCGAAAAAAAGTAGAGCGCGACAAAGACGAAGCACAGAGAACTAGAAAGCTAGACGTTTTTGGCAAATTGAAAATTCTATAGTCTTTTAAGTCTCGATATTTCTTTTAAATTATTTCATTTTCAAATGAATATACAATGGATTAATGTAAGAAGACTGTGTAAGCTTGCTTTGGAGTTGTTGTTTTAATCTCAGCAACTACCAAGGTCAGATAAGAAAATGAACTTAAACTTATAAGCAAATTCATCACTAACTGTTTTGAGATCTGAAGAAGGTCGAATATTTTGTTATCTTAAAAAGTTAAAAAAAAAACAGACAGAATCTTTACAGCTTGTATATGTATTATTGGAAAGAGTTCAATTTAGGTCGCTTGGATTTTCTTGGTTGTTAAGGTAAGACTTTTCTTAAATTCGTTATTTGTCAAATAAACGTTTACAGACCAAATGTTCCATCGATGCAATTAATTAAAAGAAAATCATTGAGGTTTTTCTTTACTGTATTATTTTGATTGTTCCTACTTGTTTTACTATCTCTTGACAATATCTCCATACGGTTACTATGGTTACGGTTAGTAGTATATGTATTAAACAAAAACGCCTTTATCTTTATCCATGACAGTGTGGTACATCAAGATTCTAAAGCTCAGTTATGTTATGATAACTTACTTTATTTCAAGCTACACTGTTAAAAGCGGATTACCAGCTTCTTTTCTCTGACAGGGTCTCAGAGATCAGTTGCGATTTTCTGTTGTTGTTGTTTGCCATAAAAACAGCAAAAAAACAACAACAGAAAATCGGTAACTGATCTTTGAGACCTTTTGTGACGTCACCATAAAATGTCATTCAATAAAAGGTACCTGCCCTCTCGAATGGCGTCAATTATCCCAGCAGAACATATCGGTCAAGCACATCGGTTAACCATAAGTTAAACATTTTTAGTTTTATTACGGCTTGAGTGATGTCCGCTTTCAGCCGGTCGACTTTTATGACTTACAGGTTAACAGCTTTAATTGACTTTTAATATCATGCTAATAGTTTTCTCCGATATTACTGAGGAGTGCTACTACCAACACTGTGATTAAAGAGGCAGAACAATTATCGCAAACTACATTGCCAAAACATTGTCGACTGCTTACAATGAGCAAGATGTTCCAGTAGAGAGATGTGTGTATGATGACATATAGATATATATAGTCCTCCCCAATGGTAGATATTTGTTCGTAATTGTGCTAATATATGCTTTCAAAACATCTTTATTTGGCTTATATAACTAAATTTTGGCCCGCAATGTAATAATGACTTCATTATCTTAGTTTAAATCAATTTTTATAATATTTGAAAGCTGTAATCCGATATTACAACAATACTGTGCAATTCAAAATTATGAAATGTTGTTATTGTTGTTTTATTGTTGTTTTGGTGTCATTGTTGTTGTTTTTTTGTGTGTTTTTGGGTGTTGGGTTGTTGTTGTTTTTGTTGTTTTTTTGTGTGTGGTGTGGTGTGTTGGTGGTGGTGGTGGTAGTGTGCTTGCGTGCGTGCGTGCGTGCGTGTGTGTGTGTGTTTTGTAATTCAAATATCTTAATCGACTGCGCTATTGAAAAAAATGGCAATGATTACGAAAAAGAAAAAGCACATTTACATTTCTCGTTCCAGTTACGGTCCGTGTCCATGGCAACTTGAATATCGAGGGCGGTGGGCTGGAAGGCCGATACAACCTGAAACATTTCCATTTCCATTGGGCCTCATCCGATTTGAATGGGGCCGAACATCGGCTCGATGGCGTTGACTTCCCACTAGAGGTTAGGCAGTAGAATTTGCTTATTTGTTTTACAAACATTTTTTTTACAAACATATCATGAATAAAGCTTATTTGGTCAAAGAAAAAGAAAGCTTAAATATATCTTACGAGTTTGCTACGTTTATTGGTTTTTCGTTGAAATTATATTATTTAGAACAAATTGTTCAAGTACAGCGGGGATATCAATACCTGTACTTTATTGTTTGTCTTTATTACTGTAGACTTTCCACCAGGAGAATTTGTGTATAACAGTTTTTAAGTGGTTCTACATATTTGAAAATAAGCCAGAGAAAAGATTTTGTTCAGCCAAATTTTCGATCGATTTAACATATCGCTCTCTGTCACGTGGTGTACATCTTACACAAAACATTCAGCGCTTTGATTATCCAATTACCAAACACTAATAATAAATATTTAAATGATCGTCTCATTTTATGATAGAAGCTTACTGTTAACACCATGTTAAGACTTGAGGATTTCAGGAAAAAAACAACAGATTTTTCTATAATATAAACACTATACCTATTTGTCATAAAGGACGTAATTATACAAAAAATTACAAAACTATTGAATATTTCCATTATCTTTGTTAACAAATTGTTTGTTCAGTGATAGTTTACCTACTCCATATGAAACTTCTCAAATGGCTGACGATGCAAGCTATTGTTTTATGGCACGTCACAGTGGACCTTTTGTTTAACCCAAAACAACAAATAAACATCGCTTTTGAAAACATTCATAATTGTGCTTTGTTTCCCCTCTTGTGATCGGTGTATTAATTAAGATGTTAAAAACAGATACTTACAATGGACACACTTATTGCCCGAAATCATAAAATCACACATAAAAAGCGAGGACTTAGATCCCCAATTTTCTCACCATTTATAAACAGCTTTCGTGATAATTATTTAATATTTTTGTCACAAAAATGGTTTGAGATTTTCCTGATATTCATCTGGTTTCGCGCATATTTATCTAATTATTTAACCAAATATGAAATAACGATCGTAATATACAACTTAGCCAGCTAAACTTCTTTCGTGCAGTAGAACAAATATTGAAGGATTTCAACTTGAAATCTTACTTTATTAAGACGTATCATGAACGACTTTGAATTTTCATGAAAACAGAAATAACACTTAATAACAACAGTTGTCATGAATCTGTACTTTCGATATTGTGCATCTAGAATAAATAGGTCTGTAGTGACGCTATAAAGCTCTGACACGTAAAAAATCTGTAAAGATAATATTATCTAGTACCATGACAACTGCCTGTCTTGCAAGTTTATCACATTAGGAACGAGAACGTCACAAAAGAATTACACAATTTTACGATTAAGTAGTGGCAATTATGTACATGAGATGGCCTCTACGGCCTCTACGACGTAGAAATGTCTCCCGTTTGTCCAACTCACTTAAACCCTCTCATTGTGCTTTTTCCAAATCTATTTTGCCAAGCACTGAATTGCATAGAGTATTTATATATTTTGCTTTATTTTGCTTATACATACATCACAGTTTTCATTCGACCTCTGTTACCGTATTGACTCTGTTTTCGTCACCTCACATTTGCCCAAAACTAACTTATAAAGTAGTACTTTACCCTGTTCGTCGCCTGAAAAACAAACAGAATTGTATACATTAAAGGTGCTATCCGACGGTGTAGACTAACATTTCTTTTTCTGAAATAATCAAAAGAAATATCACGGTTTAAAGTGAAAAGTTCCTGCTAAATTATGTTTATTGATACCGTATATTGAACATTACAGCATAAATCTACACTAGTCATTGCAAACCGATATTTCCTATCCAAGCCACTCTACACAGTCAGCTATTTTAAAACTATAAGAGAAACATAAAACAACATTCTTTTACGTAATATCGTCATCCAGGGAACTTTTCACCTGAATTGTACTTTCTAACAATCTTGGTGGTGTTCAAAATCGTCTTTCCTTAGGCTATGTGTGTATGACCCAAATGGTGGTGGTCATATAATGTGACATGTACATGTATTTGAAATTGGTAAACTGTCCTATGCCACCCCTAAAAAAGTAAATTCCTCATTTACAAAGCCTATAATGATCGTTATTCTCATTATACATAATTGAACTTTCTATTTACATAACTTATAACTAGCTTGTTATTCATTACACACAATCGATCTAAAAACTTTTATAAACATCACCTATATTTATCATGATACTGATTGCTCACAATTTACCGTAAATCATGAGTTTACATGACATGTTTATCGACCTATTCATTGCACACAATGCACAGTAAATATTTTATTTACATAAACTATAATTATCAAACTACTCATTGCAGACAATTTACCGTATGTCTTCTTTTTACATAACTTACAGATAATGTCTTATTCATTGCACGCAGTTTAACGTAAATCTTCTATTTACATAACTTATTCTTAACAACAGACTGAGCAAGTGGGCAGAAGATTACAGTGTGTATACTGAGGCGCAGGCAAAAAAATGGGAACAGTTGATAACATTTTTGTATTGAATTGGATTGATTAATCATTTTCTTAATGCAAATAAGAAGATTATATGTTGCAATGATTGATTTCAGAAAAACGCATGATTTACGTAGTGAAGAGATATCCTTATGGCGCAATTAATACAGTTGTGAGAGGAAAAAATCTCAATATGATACAATCAATGTATATACAAATTGAGTCATGGGTTAAATACGAATAACAATGTGAGTGACACATATACGCACGCTTTTGGGGTCGCTCAAGGGATTGTCTCTCATCTTTTCTCTTTCTCTTTTCTCTATATCTAAATGACAATTGAACAGGTCCCTTGAAACGAACGGGTTCGATGGTGTAACTATTGATAATCTAAAATGGTTCTCTTGTTGTATGTTGATGATATTGTGTTAATATCGGAAACAGAAAAAGGTTTACAAAAAGGACTAGACATATAACATAACTATTATAAAGAATATATTTTTAAAGCATTTGAGCAACGTACAGCAAACGTCAGTTTGCTTTAATAGCTTATTATTTCCTAAAGTAAAACTTATAAATATATTTATGACTAATGTCTATGCATTAGAGATAGACTCTTACCACTACATATAGCTCTTATAAGTGTATCACAATTATAAAGCTTATAACTTCTTAGTTACTATTTACTATTTAGTTACTTTGTTTCCAATGTTACTTTATTATACAACCTACCATTGATATTTATGTATGCTTATATGCTTGTGTATTGATGGGCCTCTGGCCCGACATACGAATAAAATTCTATTAATCTATCTATCATAACCGTCACACACACATTACCGTATATTCTCTGTTATCCGCCCCACAGATGCACCTTGTCCACCAGGCCGTGAAATACGACAAGATTAGCCAGGCGTTGGAGGATCCTAAAGGACTCGCGGTACTTGGAGTGTTTGCTAAGATTGGCAAACCTCACCCATTCTTCCAGGCCATCATTGACAATCTCCGCCTTTTGGATATCGGTGAGTACAGCTGATCATGATTGCCTCATCTCCAAAGCAAATTGTATTACTCAACATAAGGCGGTAAACCACAGAGATTCTTTCATGTCGATGATTATGATAATAGTGACGATGACAACGACATCGACGACAATAACTACGACAATGTTGTTGTTGTTGCTGCTGCTGATGATGATGATGGTGATGTTGACAAAGATAATATATTGATTGTGACCTTTACAATTTTACAATTGTCAATAAATTTTTACATTTCAAGATATTTAATCCTTGAGGTCACATTTCTAATATGAACGAGTGTCCATTTGTCAAATGTAACAACATATATTGTAGATAGTTTAGATGTGTCAGATGCAAATGAAGTCATATATTATTTAAGCTTTGCTAAATGTCCCTTGCTTTCACAAGATAAATTGTTTGCCATCAAAGCCAATGACACCACCACGTTTACCTACCTCTAGTTTATCTACATGGCTCTTCAGATTTTTTAGATCTGCCACCTTCATTAACTCTTTAATGGATCTCATAATAAGTTTCGACATTCATTAATACATTAACCAGGCTATAATAAAAGTCCTCATGGCAGATATTTATCTTAAATAATGACAGCGACAGGGGCGGATCCTGAAAAAGTGGCGGGTGCGGGGGAGGTCGGTGTATGAATCAAGATCCATTTAACTTTATCGCAGTAAATACTTATATATACACAGTAGGTACATCTAACTTCGACCAAAAGATTCAACAATTCGACAAATTTACTTTAAAAGCTTAGTATATTTTAAGATTACATGTATGTGTTTTCACAACTTTACTCTTTTACCTGGTTGGTGCGGGGCGTAGGGGGATGTATCCCCCATTCGCTAACCCGCGGACCCATCCGTGTAGAGCGATGACTATTTTATCAACGAATCTTAGGCTTATTCGATTGTCATATTAGAGGAAATGGCAATCAGTAGTAGGTACGCTAAAATATGCCTGCATTCTCCTGATGCATAAATATGCTGTGTAGACTAATTAAAATTGCAAAGCGTTGACTTCATAAAAATAGGCATTTCACTCCATTTCATCACTCATGGTATTAACGTAAAAGACGTTGGTCGGACTTCACTGTGTTACATGACATATAGAATGACACCATTGAACTTATAAGACATTATTATTTTTAAAGTTCTATTAAAGTCATTTATGGCTTCGGAATGGGCCTTTTTCTGTCGGCAAATACTGTGTGTTTGCCTGTGTGATCTTATAGAGCGAACATTTTAATGCCTAAAACGAGTAAAATATAACGTTTATTCAAATATATATATTATATAACTTCTCACTAACTCACTAATTAAAATAATGTTATCAACTATGGACAAACAGCCATCATACATATATTGAAATTCCAAACCAAAGATAACTTGTAAAGTATATACGCAAACACGACGACTATTCTTTAGATTGCTGTAGATGGTACGGTGGTAATTACCTGTAGCCTATATCAAAAAATATATGTAAACAAAAAGCGTAGACTTTGATAAACAGTTTCGTTGATTTATAAATAAATCTTACAGAATTCATAACAACGTTACATCGATAGAATTAAAATCTGAAACACTGGCATTATTTTTTTTAAATAAGAACTTTATGTAACACGGTGAATCATACATGCGTATAACTATAAAAATGCCCTAATGTATGGTACCCATTTCGTCTGTCGATTAGGTGACTACGCCAACGTTCGGCCGTTTCCTTTGAAGGGATTACTGCCTGATGATACCGAAACTTACTACCGTTACTATGGAAGTCTAACCACACCCCCTTGTTCCGAGAGTGTCGTCTGGACGGTGTTCGAAGAGCCCATGGAGATTTCCGAATACCAGGTATGTTATGTTATATACAAGTGCATGGATCAGACATCCAAGGAGCCTCGGAATCTTCGTGGGAGTAGAGCAAAGAAAGAAAAAAAAAAGAGAATGGACGAGAGGCATCCAGTGCTCCACAGGGAGCATGCGCTTTAAACATTTGAATATTTAAATATTTGAGAATAACGAGTCGTAACTGTATTGGTCACTAGACTGTCTGCTACTTAACTTTCTCCCTTGTTGTGTATTACATCTGCAATTACAATACCCCGCCCAACAGCTGCGAATTCCTATTAATTCTTTATTCATTTTTCTTTGCAGTATACACTTTATTGTTGCAAGATACACTGTTAAAAAGGGAATACTCTAATCTTTTCTCTGAAAAAGGTATCACTGAGCAGCTGCGATTTCCAGTTATTTCGTGCTACACTGTCGTAACCATATAAATGCACTCCATCAGAGGCACCGCTCTCCCGAGTGTCTCGAATGACAATGCAGTACAGTTACAGACATTGACAATTACTACTAAAAGAGCGCAGTCAATGTCGTTGGGTATGCCAATGTCCTTTGTTATTTACCGGAAGTGAAATCAGCGAGAGCACGCATGCGCATTTTAAGAGTACTCAAGGACAGATCGTAGAGGTAGTCTGGAAATGGGTTTGTAACTATCGGTATAAAATAAGTTCACTGGTTCTATAACTTGCAGTGTAGACATTACGGTCATAAGAGACATGAACAATCTGACCGAAACAATAAAATGGCGACTATGTCAGCCTAAAAACAACATAATATTTAATTAACATGTAACATTTCTTCATTTCCCCATTTCAGATCGAGCAGCTGCGCCGTTTGGCAGTGATTTCCAACGTCACAGAGAACTTCCGGCCGCTACAGGGACTGAATGGACGACAGATCTTCGTGCGCAAGAAATCTGATAACTCCGCCGATTTTACCGAGTTCGATCCTCCGTACAGCAATAGCCAGAATGGCACGTTCGGAAATCCAGAGGACGGGGCCACTTCCATCCACA
The DNA here is from genome assembly GCA_007844125.1 of Sinonovacula constricta. NCBI lineage: Eukaryota > Metazoa > Mollusca > Bivalvia > Cardiida > Solecurtidae > Sinonovacula > Sinonovacula constricta. Next base: position 33,219,918 of record CM017571.1, read on the forward strand.
TCTCAGTTGGTCTTTTACTCGTTTCGACACTTCTTTTTCTAGTTCAGTGGTAGATGAGCGCTGCAGTCTCCAGCGTGTTAGACTTAATAGTTACGCGTAAACTGTTCAGCAAGAGTGAAAACTATGTTTGACTTGTACTATTCTGTACATTATGTGTTCGACGTGTTATACCATGTACCATTACTGTAAAAACTATTTAAATGAACTTGTGAGTGAACTATATTCGACTTGTAGTGTTATACTTAGTGTTTTTCGACAGTTATAGTTGGTTTGAGCGAACTGTGTTCTACTTGTACTGTTATATTGTGTTTGAGCGAACTGTGTTCTACTTGTTCTGTTATATTGTGTTTGAGCGAACTGTGTTCTACTTGTTCTGTTATATTGTGTTTGAGCGAACTGTGTTCTGCATGTACTGTTATATTGTGTTTGAGCGAACTGTGTTCTGCATGTACTGTTATATTGTGTTTGAGCGAACTGTGTTCTACTTGTTCTGTTATATTTGTGCGATCGAACTACGTTCAACTTGCATTGTTACACTCTATTGTACTATATTAAAGTTAAAGTCTAATGTCCTCGTCAGTAAATCATGTTTGATCTGTGCCGTTATGCTCTATTTATTGCAATGGTAATTTTGTAGTTATTGTATTATTGTATTTCAGTGTAACTATGTTTGACTTATATTGCCATGTTGTGGAAGCGTAAAATAACTTTTATAAGTGCGTTTGAACAGTTATTATATATTAAATGGTACATTTAAACATGGCGAACGTAATTTCAAATCTTTCTATAAAATGGGGAAAGGGAAGGCGTTTGAAGCATAAACACATCCGATGCAAGAAATAACAAGACATATTCTCAACATGCGGAAATTAATTGATCATACGAACATAACAGTGTTACCATATAGATATTAAAAGGAGCAGTACCTACTGAATGATGTAAGAACAACAATACTGTCTTAATTAATTTCTTTTCCGTAACGTAGTTATTTTAATTATTAATTTTGTTTTCCTTTGCTTTAATCTGAAATGTTGTTTTAATTTAATTGTGTGTTTACTTTATCATGTTGGGATGCAGTTTAAGTTCATTTCGTTGCTCATACCCCGGCATTGTACGTTGTGTGATGACTTCAAATTGTAAAGAACAAATAAATGTGTAACATTCGATTTTTCATTATCTTTTGTTGTTGAATATCTTACTTTTAATTATAATTTGTACTTATTAATTAAAATGAATAAATTAGTACGAATGACAATAGTTTTTAACAATTGAAAGTGTCTGTTTCAAGATGTCTAGTCCGGATTGTATTTTCTAGTCAAGAAGTGTTAATAAATCTTTACTCTATCAATTTTAAATCACTACATCTTGCTTTGGCACAAAATATGTTGTTTTCGTTGTATTCTCGTTGTTTTTACTAGAACGTGTCCTACTGTGCTGATGAAAACTTCGAAACAAAAAATTATGTCTTATATTTTCAGAAATTGTGTCCGATCTTTATTGCTGCATATGTGTTCAGAACTTACCTCACTATTAAACGAGTTATATTTGATCGTGGTCGTTACAGGATTTTTGTTTTTATTTCCAGTGTTCCAGATACAGCTTGTTATGTGTTTATTGACAAGTAAACAACCATATGTTATCTCTGGTTTGTTAAGGTTGAACATAATTATTTATTAAACTCAAACTTAAGTGTAAAAATAAACAACTTTAAACATTGCTCAAATGTTGGACAGTACAAACCGTCAATTAAATCGCTCTTATTGGCACATTGGGATTTCTGATAAAAAAGATATCGACGTCAGGGCGGATTACACGGATTATATTATAAAAAAATCTTAAAAGTAAGTGGTCACGTGGTTTTCTTAGTTTAAAATGTAAAAAAAAATGCTAACCGTTCAGCGTTGCTCAGATGGGAAATATGTGTTTGTTTTTACGAGTTAGGTGTCCTGCTTCACTTCTTCGTAGTAATGTAAGCATGAATAAATAACATTTCGCCAGATCTTTTTAGGTAACAATATATGTAATTTATATGGTTGTTTGAGAAAACATACTTGGCTCCAAACTGTCGGATACTACCATTGAATGAATTTAACAGTCTGTACATTAATTTGTGAACATTTAGTGTGTTGTTGTTGTTTTCAATGCTACGTGATGCGACTGCAATGGCGACTGCGTGACTCTATTGCGCTTTACACCTTTCAATTGAAAATACGCGGAATTATTTCTTGTCGCGCGGTAAGAATACTTAAACCTGTTAAGTCGGCTTTTCCCTGACGCGGTAACATTGTATTCACCGCTAACGAAATAAGTACAAATACAGAGGTTGTTCTTTCGCTATGGTGGTGTTAGTTGTTTTTGTTGTTGTTGTCGATGAACACACGTTTTCGTAAACAGCCATTTAAGGCGATCATATTGGATATGGCTGAAACGACTTCTTGTTTTTTTCCTAAAAGTCGATTATAACTATAGCAACTTTTATCAAAATTGTGCATTTCTATCGGATTAAAGATAGCTTAATAAAATGGAAGTTAATATCCACTAAATCGGTGATAATGAAGTATGAGGAGTATGTATTTGTAAAGGCATTGTTTGGAAATTTTAAGTTTAACGCCACATGCTCAGTCATTCCTCCATGTCAAAATCAGAATAAGACAAGTACGAAAATTTGCCAATGAATTCATAGAGAGAGTCTCTTTAAAACAAGTATATGCAGACTACTTTGTGGCGCGTCTTGTATGTTGTTTTTTTGTTTTACTGCGTCAGCAGTGAATACGGATTTACTGCTTCACGCAAGCTGCTGGCCTAACAAATGAAGATAATTTCTGTCTCAAGCGCGCAAAAAGTAGTTCTAAGTATTTCCATCATTTGGTGTTATTCAATGGGGTGTCACACAATAAAAATCCTTTAGCGGAACAAAACCATCGAAAGTTAACATTAACTGGCGTAGATTCCTTCAGGTACATTAGGCAGGTGCCTAAATGTATTTTATAATATATACAATGCCAAAATAGCTTTAATTATAACCAAACATGGATACTAGATGTGCGGTCAGAAGCAATGTGGAAAACCGGCACTCGGAACACCTCGGCAATTTCACTTTCAGAAATTTACCAATATGGTGGAAAAGTAGCCCCGGCAACAAAGCAGCCAAACCCACAGACCTCGATACATCGAATTGTTTACTGACACAAATATAGCAGTATAAACTGAAAATTGGATGACGGAATATGTTCATACTATTCCTTTCGAAATCCTTTTCAAAAATCGCAAAGAAAGGCCAAAAATGATGCGGATTGAATATTAAATTCACACTTCATTATCTTTCATTGCGCTGTTGTCATGTTTTACTAATTGTCAATACTATAGTTTAAACCAGCCCACCCGAACTATAAAGTTCCAATTAATCTAAGTAAAGAGATTTCTGAAAACACTCTAGAACACTTACAGCATTGCAATTTGTCCCCAGACCGCCATATTAATCCAGTCAGTGAATATACATTATTTTGTTATCCTGTCGTCGATGGCAAAACCTGTCGGATAACATTTTGTCTGATAACAGTTTTATTATCGAGTTAAGTGATCATTTGCTCTAAATCTGCGTAAAATAGGGCTTCTTTAAGACCCATTTATTTCTTTTAAAACGCACAGTCAAATCAAATTGTATAATGAAAGTAAAATAAAACCTACCTTATGGCTTTTATAAGCCAAGCTACGCCTATGACTCAAATTGTCCAGCCTGTTTAATCGTAATGCAAATAAAAAAAATTGCAAAACTGAATGAACAACAAAGTTGTATCCTCAGTTAATGTTATTCCCAAAGAAAAGTTATTCAATAAAACAATATTAAATTAATAAGAGACTGTACAAACTTATAGTTGAACAATGCCCCAAGACGCGCAAGAATACAGCATAAAGATCTCATTGAAACTTGTGAAGCTGTACTCCGCCTTTGAAAAGTTAGTAATTAGGTTTCTGGTTGAGGTTCCCGACACTCTCTGCTCGTGTCCACTACGTTGAAAACGGAGTTATTAAGTTTGGGACCGGATATTCATATAAAAAGCACAAAAATAAGACAGCTTATTTCCACCTTTTGTATTTGTCCCAACCAAAACAAAGTGTCTTCCTTCCAAGCGCTGTAAATGTTACAGTGCTTTAAGCGCTTTTATTTGCTCGTTATGATGTTGCTGTTTTAGCCAGCAAGTTTAAGTTACTATGTCGTAAGAATATACAAGTTTATCAATTTCAAAAATTCTCAAAATATGCATTTGTCATTTACAACAAAAAAGATTGAAAAACAGGCTAACTGGTAGGTTGTGATGAATCGGTGTGTGTGCGTGCGTGCGTGCGTGCGTGCGTGCGTGCGTGCGTGCGGCGTGTGTGTGTGTGTGTGTGTGTATGTGTGTATGTGTGTGTGCAAGTCTACGGCTCGGGAGTTACAAAACTCTTATTTACTACACCTATGCATACTTTATCTGCGTAGATTGGGTGCTTAATATATAACAAAATCGAAATACATAAAGCTATGTATCTGCAGTGAAAAAAGAGAGCGTTGGAGTTTTTAATTACCGTATGATTCAATTTGCTTAAGTCATAACTAAAATATTTTTCTCACACTATCTACATCATACGTTAAAAGGCAGTGCAGATATATTGATGATTTGGTGAAAATAGCCAAAGGCATTTATAAATTAAAAATAAACTAGTAAAACGCTAGATGAAGACGAAACGACATTATTATTTATGAAATCAATGCCATAGTGTTAGATATTGTCTTTCAAATGCGTTAATAAACATAGAACATAATAGTTGGCAAGGGGGCTAACTTGATTCGGCTCGTCAAATAATTTATTCTTTATTATTTCCCTTATAACTATTTATCCAAAAAATTATAAATTGTAATTTTATTACATTTAAATTGTATCTTACATTTTACTTAATACCGATATTGATTTATGTAAGCAAGATCTTCACTATGGGCAGGAGCTTTCCATGGCGGCAGTGGCAATTACATGGCAGAAAGCGACAAATCTTGGTTAACTTCTTTCGGTTTTAGGCAATTGTATTTTAAAAGCTCAGTAATAAAGTGGATCATGTCCTTAAAGGCTTTACATGTTGGCAGCTAGGACTGCTTCTTGGTGTGTCCCTTGATGTTCGTACAGACCTAATTTGTTAACAAATCATGCTAATAGGACGTTAAATAGTATGTTATCAACAAAACTGTTCCATAAACCATATTAGCTTATTTCCTTGACTTTGCATTGAACTGTCTGATCAAGTCTGAAACAGATATCCACAAGTTATCCAAAATTCAAAGAAACTCTACAGAAAGGGATAAAGATATTTTGTAGTTAAAATTACATGTACTTCCAAATATATTGAAAATTTGTTTTTTATTCTTCGTCGCCTCTTATTGATTTCCAATAGTGTTCTTGTTCTTTTCAATGAATCTCCTACCCCTGGACATCTAGGTTCTTTTCACGTACAGCTGATAAAGTGATACCTTTACTGTTATGACCATAAAACGCTCACATATTAAGTGCTTCGTTTACTGCTATGACGATACAACATCCAGCAGATACTGTGCTACCTTTACACGTACTATTATAATGATACAACGCCCACAAATAAAGTGCTATCTTTACTATTATAACGATACAACGCCCACAGATAAAGTGCTACCTTTACTATTATGACGACACAACGCCCACAGATAAAGTGCTACCTTTACTATTATGACGATACAACACCCAGCAGATAAAGTGCTACCACACACAACAGGTAAAGTGTTACTTTCAATGTGAGGACATGATACCACACACAACAGGTAAAGTGTTACCTTCAATGTGAGGACATGATACCACACCCAGCAGGTAAAGTGTTACCTTCAGTGTGAGGACATGATACCAAACCCAGCAGGTAAAGTATTACCTTCAATGTAAAGACATGATACCACATCCAACAGGTAAAGAGTTACCTTCAATGTGGTGACAAGATACCACACGCTTGAGAACACAACTTCAGGCTGCAGTGGTTTCAAGAAAGTGGGGATGGGGTGGGGGTGGGGGTGGTGGTTGGGGGGGGGGGGGGCAGTTCAATGTGACTAATTATATTATGACTAGGGATGTTAATCGAATCCCAAAACGATATTCGAATATTCGTTCAGTGTATTCGAATCATATTCGAATATTCGGAACGACTTTATATCAAAGTGGCACATCACAAGGTAATTTTTCATTACGTTCAATGTTTTTATTTCATTGTAAAATATTTATTTCTTGCCATAATTTACATTGCTTGCCTAACATATTGCAGAAGCGGCGGTAGATTTATGATTTTAGAAAAGCATTTAATTTTAAAACAAAGAGGGTTTTTTTAAAATACAAACGGCAATATTATCAATCCGCCATTCTCCTGTTTATAGTGTAGGACCAGAAGGGGTGTTTCTTTACTCGGTCAGCGGTAATTTGCAAGAGAATACTGTCAATGGAGAATGCCAGTAAATGCGTAAACAATGTCATTGTTACTTCACACTTATTATTATTATTATTATTATCATCATTTTTATTTTTAACATTGAAACTATTACAAAAAAAACTATACAGTAACCAATCAATGTTAAGATGGCCTGCAACGTCCCGTATAATATATAAATTATTAATTAGTCACCTTTAAACTTGGGTGTATTTGTGTTACGTGTTGTACTTCGTGCAATAACCTTTACAATTTAAAGACTATCTTAAGACAAATAATGTATTTATTACACACTATCCCGATCGAAGCTGGGTAGAGTCAGTGTTACCTAATTGCTGTAGCTAATTGCCGCAGCATTGAACTGACATGTGTGTTTATTGTACTTTGGCAACTGTTTCCACAGCTGTATGGTGATGTGAATGGGTCTAGGTGGGAGAGGGACAGATAAGGTGCGCGGTAAGTTGATTTCATGCTGTTAACCAGATGGCAATTCGTTATCAGGAGACATGACCCTACCCCTCTTTCTTAGAGCGAGCGACATCACATATCGCCAGCGTCTCAAGTCGTTGGGAGACAATACGATCAACTAAAGAAATGTCTTTTAAATTTTCCTTCAAACTTAACGAAAGTGAAACAAGAGGGCCCTTAATCGCTCACCTGATGACACAGATTTTAGTAGGCTCAAATCTGGCATGAAGTAATAAAGAGTTATTTACTTTAGAAATCTTGGTGAAGATTGGACCATAAGTGTGGCCACTGGGTTGATAATATTTTCTAGAATTTTACCAAATAACCTACTGAATCCACATGACTCACTTCAAAACATATGTAAGATTTCTTACTGGCAAACAAGCTGGCCAAGTTTGGTGAAGATTGGGCCATAAATGTGGCCTCTAGTGTGTTCACAAGCTTTCTCTAAAATTTACCCTAGTGACCTAGTTTTTGACACCACATGATCCAGTTATGAACTCGTCCAAGATTTCATGCAGACAAACATGCCGACCAAGTTTGATGAAGTTTGGCCTATAAATGTGGCCTCTAGTGCGCTCACAAGCTTTTGCTAAGATTTGACCTAGTGACCTATTTTTTGACCCAACATGACCCAGTCATGAACTTATCCAAAATGTTATGCAGGCAAACATTCTGATCAAGTTTGGTGAAGATTGTGCCATAAATGGGACCTCTAGTGTGTTCACAAGCTTTTTCTAAGATTTGACATAGTAACCTACTTTTTGACCCAACATGACCCAATAATGAATTCGATCAAGATTTTATGCATACAAACATTCTGACCAAGTTTGATGAAGTTTGGCCTATTAATGTGGCCTCTAGTGAGTTCACAAGCTTTTTCAAAGATTTGACCTAGTGACCCACTTTTTGACCCCACGTGACTCAATTATGAACTCATCCAAGATTTCATGTAGACAAACATTCTGACCAAGTTTGATGAAGTTTGGTTTATAAATATGACCTCTAGTTTGTTCATGAGCTTTTTCTAAGATTTGACGTAGTGACCTACTTTTTGAACCCATGTGACCAAGTTACGAACTCATCCAAGATTTCATGCAGACAAACATTCTGACCAAGTTTGGTGGAGATTGGGCTATAAATGTGGTCTCTAGTGAGTTTACAAGTTTTTTTCTAAAATTTTACCTTGTGACCTACTTTGCTAATAAAAATGATAAAATATTAGAATCCCCAAATCTCTATTGGAATAGAGACATGATATTCGAATATTTGTTAACATCCCTAATTATGACCACTTCCCCTATGACATCTCAATGTATATAATACACTAATCAAGTGTCAAGCTGTGATTTTATAGCATGTTGTTAATTTTTTGGAGGGCGGGGGCAGCTAAAGGTCATTTCCAATTACTTTAAATATGTACATACAGTGAAGCATAGTGAATTTTTTTTAAAGGCCATTAGCAAAATTGAAAAACAATACCATTTGGAGCTGGAACATAAATTACCTTTGCTGGTGGCAAATAGGACTTTAAAAAGCAAATAAAAGAAGGGTTCAGGAATTGCAAAAAATATAAATACTTTACAATGGTATGGAATGGGCATGTTGATCACGCCATATTGTATATAAAGGCTGTAATAACCCAGGCATCTCCAGAATGCAGAAAGCAGGTTAAATCCAAAGCAGCATTGACTGAGTACATTAAGACTGACTAACTATGATCTGCTTTACAGAGTTGCTTGGAGAGCACATGTTAAACTCCCCAGCCAGCTGCCTAACCCAGAAACTGTGGCAACTGAAGCAGAACACAGTTTACCACAGCAGTATAAATTTAGTAATCAAGTTTCGGACCAATCAATAAACCGTTCATGATTGATGTATATAGATGAAGACAATTCACACAAGCAACATTTGAATGTTCAAGTTCAATCGATTTTCTTTTAGTCAGTTCTTAGAAAAAAGTTTTCATACTTCTGATTCTCCCAAACAAAGTCTTATCAAAGACTAAATGTTCACATATACATACATATGAACTCTCCTGCTTTTGGAGGCAGACTCCCTCTTTTAAGGTTCAAAATTATTTGACAATGAGGGGTGTTTTACACATTTTCAGAAATCTCCCTACTTGGAAACTTCCTTCAATGTTTATGTGAAAATAACAAATCTCCCACTTTGCAAGTGAAAATCTCCCATTTTGGCCTCAGAAAAAGTTCACATGTATGCATATATTCAGACAGACTTAAATCTGACTTAATCCCTTGTTTATTGCAAGCTTTACCTTTTTTCAGCATATTATACCATATAAAAAAATGAAAATAAGGCCAACTGTTGAAGGTACGCATAGCTTTAAAGCTAACTAGTAAAGATGGATAATATACAGATGACCATGAAACTCTTAAATGGAACATTTATTCCTCAACATACAACAAACAATATCAAGAAGTCAATTGTAAAGATGTATATAAATGTTGATGTACTTGACTGACTAAATGGAAACACCTTTATCAAATCTTAAAGATTTTAAAATATTTACAATTAAACTTGGTTTGCATACTTTCAAACAGTACTTATAAAGCAATCTGACTTAGTTAACAGCAGAAATCTCTCACATGCAGACACACACCATGAACAATGTCTGTCTAAATTAAAATAAAATACATATGTATTTACAATATATATATGACATAGGCTCTTTAATAACAGCATTATGCTTCTTTTTATGTTCTGAATTAGCTGATGTTTATAAAATCCCTTTCTGCTGGCCATCAATATTTTAATGTTTTCCTTTTATTAAACAAAAAACAAACAAAAAACAGAACAAAATGCAAAACCCTTCTTTAAAATTATAATTTAAATTACAAGCAAACAATAAAAAAAATAGAATGTTTTGCCAAAATATAAAATTTTGATTGAAACAAGGAACAATATGTCCCAGAAAAATAAAGCAAAGAAAAGTTTTACAAAATTAGATCTTTTACAAAATCAGATTAGTAAAGAGACATTTTAAATAAAAGAATATAACATAATAAATGCACCAACACATATAACAAGCAACTATTACCATCAACATATATTCAAACAGTAGAGTTTCTGGTTTATGGACATGAAAAAAGTTGTGTAACATTTAAAATCAACAATTCTTGATTACCTTTTCTAATACTTCATTTTTTTTAAACAACACACAAAAAAGACATTATACAAACAACTCAGCAAAATAAAGAGCAGATTTTGATCTGACAGCTCCATGTGATAAATTGCTAGTTTGGTTCTAAACATACATGGTCCAAAGGAATGTCTGTTCAGCGGGTAATCAAAGTGACTTGGTTTTTAAAGACACTACAAAGTTACAATAATAAAAAAAGAATATGGGTCAAAATAGTGTTTTTTTTCACCCAAATCGATGATACCCACTTTAAGATCAATTTTAGTCATAAAAAAAAACATTTTTGTAGTTGAATAGAAAATGCTAAATAGCACCTTCAATGTCTCTATGTATTCAGTAAAAATAAACTTCACTCAAACAATGTTTGTTATTTCTAGGCTGTCAAATAATGATCTCTTTACAAACAGATAAATGTCAATATATAGTCCACAGTTTACTTATTGATTTATTTTCTGATATACAGGAAGTGACTATTTGTGCTTGTTTTATCAATAAATTTCAGCCTTTCACCGTGCTCAAAGCAAGAAATAATTCAGTGCAAAATGAACTAAATCAAGTACATAGCTTAATGTTTTAGTTCATTTTGCCTCAAACTTGTATGATCATTCCGGACTGCAACACATTCACTGGTTGGACCATCAGACTGAATGAAATTGTTCTCTTTCACAAATTCAGCATTTTGGCAAAAGATTTTTTTTCTAGTAATCAAATTAAATGATGAAGGCTTATCCTGTATTTGTTACTAACTGTTTGTGACTTTTATCAATAATCTGAATGTAGTGTATGCATAATTTATTAGTAATGGAAGAAGATTTGATTGAGTTTGGGACTTGTTTCCATTGTTGGACGTGTTATATTGTAGTTAATTTAGTAACATATTTGAACAAATGCTTTATTTATAGGTTTTTGTTTATAAGTTTATTTAAATTGATTTGTTTATTGACTTTTATTTGATATCACTCAATACTTTTAAACTTTTAAACATATGGTTATGTACATTTAAATATGAATTTTACTCTTTTTTCCATTAAAGAAATGAATGTTTTGGTTATTTTCCTCTTTTTTTCTTAATATACATGCATGTATTTGTAAATCAATGTTAGTAATCAAATCACTTATCAATTATAATTTAATGTTAAAAATTGTTGTACGTCAATATTTTGGGTAGGTTACCAATACATTTTTGTGATTTCAGCTGCAACCTCTACAATCTTTAAGTCTTAACATTCCAACAAAATCACACAACACAGTTATAATTCTTTTTTTCGGGCTTCCCCTACAAAATCTGTTTACTTTAAATTAACTGGTATGTAAGTTTTAAAGAGATCTTCATTTTAATGAACATGGTGTTTATTTCAATTAATATCACATCAAAAACTTTATCATAGGTTGTTTATCAACTATTAATTGACATTTAATTAATCAACTTTAGAAAACGGTCAAGCAGTTTTTTGTTTCCTTTCTTTTTAAAGGTTAACAGAATTTGTATAGATAATGGCTTTATTTCAAGACAACTTTTTCATAATATAACTTATTTTTTAAAATATAATGGTTTGTCATCATATGGACTGACAACCAAGGAAATACTCAATCGTAACATACAACAGCTATAGAAATTAACAAAAGATGACATTTGTCTCCAAAGTTTAATCAGAAAAGTTTGACATGCTAAGAAATGCATACAGACAACAAACATCTGATATACCAAGTCATTGCACATTGCACATGAAGTATAAAATTAAAATATAGCAACAAACAAAAATAACATGATACCATATAGGAAAAAAACTACAACACGACTCATTAGCTGTCATCAATCTTTTCTGGAGAAACTCTGTCAGTGTTTTATGCAGAAACCCTCGAATTTTATAACTTTATTTTTTTAATAGAGAGAGGAAGTCCAAAGTATCAGATGATACAGCCCTTCACCAATGATTTAAGTGACCTTTGATGTGACCTTAAAAGAGTGACCTTCTGTCTAAGGTCAAAGGTGAAAGGTCATTGGTCATAGTCTGACCAGCCAGGTGTGGAGATGGTCTAATGAACCTCAGGGCCTGGGGGAGGAGGATTTCCTGGATCCTGAAAAATACCACAAACAGCTGATCAATAAACAAATAATATAAATAATATATTTTAAAAGGGCCTAAAATCATCTTCCATAAACTTTTAAGTTAAAATAATAACTGTGACTTCAAATCATTTTGTTGATATTTTCTGTGATTAGGGACTTTATTATCACATGAAACAGCAAGAAGTTGTCATACCTGTATGATATAGGCTGTACCTTCTCTAAAGAAATTTAAGGCAGAGCATCAAATTAGAGTTCTGTGGATTGCTACTAATAAAACTCTGGACTATAAAGCATGTTTACATCCTTCACTGGTTAAACCATGTTTTTCCGATGTGGGCAAGAAATAGTAAAATAAACACTTTAATTGTTTTTTAATTTTTGCTACAAATTGGCAGACAACTTCTTACAGAAATTACAATGTTACAATTCCTACTGTGTATGCAAAAACACCTGTGGCCGAGTATTAGAGTCAACAACTTACAACTCTTCAACATCTCAATATGTAGTTTTGAGTCCTAGAATGGGCAACAACTTTCATTATTGTAGCTAAAGCTAAACTTTATATTAACTGTATGATAGTCAACAATGATACTAAGATTAACTTTGAGGAAGTCAACACTTAAATTTATATCATCTACAGGAATTGATTTGGCTACCATTTCTACAACTTACGTTGTTGTTGGCTGGTTTTCCATCACCCAGGTTACGCAGTCTTGATGGTCTGAACAGAAACAGAGCAGTTGCCATGACAAGCCAGCCCAGCAGCATGATCATCATTGTGTTGAAGCCTCCATCTGGAGCCTGGTCCCCACCTGGTACTGGAAAATTGAAAACCAGCATAGAATGATGCTGCACGTTTGAATTTAAATTTCAACTTCTAGTCAGAGTTTAATGAGGATAATTTAACACAAATAATATGAAGTTAATATTATCAAATGTTTTTGTTCAATTAAGTTTCAGTTAAGGATTTTTAGTTACAATTTATGATTATAGTGACAATGGTGGAGGAAGACCTCAGACAAATGTCTGGGTAGAACCATTGAAAGTCAGCTGTAAGTCCTTCCCACATTTTGCCCTTCACCCAGAATGGGACTCGAACCCACACAGTGAGAGGCTAAGCAGACAGAGGAGTTACGAATCGGGGACTACCACTACACCACAGGACTTCTGTTGCTCCCCTCATAACTTTGGTTATCTTAAACTGAATTCATAGGTATGTTTTTACTTTGCACACTTCAAATTTATCGTTTTTCTTATTCCATCAATATTCAATCACTTACCTGGACCATTTAATAGTTGAGAAGGCATAAATGCTCATTATCTCATATTTGAACATCCTTTGGGATGCGCTGGTGGATCTTTAAATGATCTATTTATTGCTGTTGTTTATACAAACCAGATTTCACCCTACGGTATATGAAACAAAGTAACGCAAAAATTTCCATACACCATGTAAAAAAAGATTTCATTTAATAAATCAAAAATCACTTCTTTACATAATCCAGTGTGAGAGTAATTGTTTGTCTTGTCAATACTCTGTCAGCAACTAGTAATGCATTACATCGTCCTCTTTATTGTTGCAAACAGATATTTACTCTATTTAATGTGCAATCTGCATGCATAGGAATTACATGTACATTGTATTTCTTTGCATGATCCATAATAAATAATGGCAAACACTGTGTATACAAGAAGAAACAAATTATAACTAATTAATTTCCTTAATAATTAGTTGCAATATAGAATGAACAGGCTTGACAGGCTAGGTAAAATGGTCACAATTTTATGGACTATGTTTAAAGGTTTTATGTACCATACAACATTTTTTTTAAAGTCATGGTATCTGGAAGTATCTCCCCATCTCATAGCAGCTGAAATAACATATGTTATAATAAAGTACCAACTGTATTTGTTGTTCTTCTTTAATAAAAATTGTTTCTTAATATAATACATCTTACTGAAGAAATAATTAAAGATTGAGATTAACTTACACTCATTGAAGCACTGTGTGTCAGTACAGGCATCTTGAGAGTTCCGCAGCTGGAATGATATAAATGGTGAAATGTTTCTTTAACTAGGTGATAACTAGATTTGTAATTAATTCATCATTTAGAATTATCAATTAATTTATAGATGAATGGGAAAATTTAAAAGGGTAGTTTTCAACAAATTTTGTAATGTTGTTTGTCATTTAGTATTTAAGATAGTGTCAATCATGTGTACATCTTTGTTTAGAAGCGTACTCATGAAATATGTTCTATTTATTCCTTTGAGAATGAAAATGTTAAGCTTTTTGGTGGAGGAAGACCCCAGACACATGTCTGGGTAGAACCACCAGCGCACTGCAAGTCAGATGGAAGACCTCACATTTAGTCCTTCAAATAAATAGGCCTCCAACCCACGCGGTGATAGACTCAGGAGTCAGAGGAGTTACAAATCGGTGATTTTACCACTCTGCCACGGCCGCCCCTCATGTAAATATATTTTAGTTTTTAATTCAATGCTAACAGATAAAATCTGACAAGAGATATGAATTTTATGTTTTTGATATATATAAAACTGGTAAAATAAGCATGTAAATAACATATCATTTTGCAACATTTAATTTAACAGCATGCATCAAAATGCTGGGGTGTACATATAGTAAATGCCAGACATTATTTTACGATGCATCTGTAGCTCTGACTATAGACATAGGCAGTGGAAGTCTTTTATGAGACAGAGGTGTGGAAGGGGGTGAATGCCCAATAGCATAATGCTGTGGCTTGTTACACAACCCATCAGGAGCAGGTAATGTTATCAAGTAGTTTGGTTGGTGGATATATGACTCTTTCTGTTGTACATATCTTGATTTCATGTATGTCTAGGTATTTGAGGGAAAAATGCTTCAACAAAAAAATTCAATTATTTCAATTATCAGTCCAATCTAAAATCAATTAATTGACCCATCTCTACGAATAAGGCAGCATTCCAGTGTTCAGTTTCTATTTCTTCAAGACTCTTATCTGTTGTCAAATATAGTTTAGCTTCTAAAATACTTTTGTAAAAGTGATAACCTTCAT
The DNA here is from genome assembly GCA_007844125.1 of Sinonovacula constricta. Lineage (NCBI taxonomy): Eukaryota > Metazoa > Mollusca > Bivalvia > Cardiida > Solecurtidae > Sinonovacula > Sinonovacula constricta. The sequence goes on from CM017571.1 coordinate 33,235,153, forward strand.
GGATGATTTAATAAGTTTTCTAGAATACATATGCATACATCAGTTTTTAAGTACCTATACACGATTTTTTTCTGGGAGTGTCAGTTCAGCAAATGTAAGAAATGACCAAAAGATTCACAATGACTACATTTCAGAGTGCATAGAATCAGACAAGTCAATCATAATTTACTGCAACCTAAGTGCTTATGGAACAACATTGAGACCACGAGAGTTCTCCTGGTAAATATGAGTTAAAATTTTAACAACTATATCACTTGGCCATGGAACCCACATTCATTTAAGTTCCTATGAAACAAACCGTACTATCTATTGACAACTTAGTGATCCAACTCTCACCAAAAGTGACCTCATACCAAAAATCTCTTATCTATACATGTGCATGAAGCCCTAGGCAAACATACAATATACAATCTCAAGCAGAACCTGGTGAGAAAAAACTCAATAATGTTTACATGTGTCCCTCCAATAGGTTAAAAATAGTTTAATCGACACTTTGGCCCATTTCATTGGATATGGAATAGAAAATATTTGGATAACTATTAAATTACAGGAAAAGTCAACCATGTGAAATTAAAGAGCAAGAAAGTGGTCTGTATCAAAACCACGTCCCAAAAATTGTTGCTTGAAACTAACTTGTTGTCAGTTGTATCAAGGCCAGTTATATATAAGTGGCTTTTAAAAGGTTTGTAAGCATACAACAAATAATTCACAAACCTGAAAAAAAAAATGCTATTCAAAATTAATTCCAAATTATGGTCTCTCATGTGTATAACTGGAAAGTTTATTAAAACATGGTATTTGACACTTTCGACCAAAATTATTTTTCTCAAACAACCGAATACAATGTTGTGTCCATAAAAGGCCCTGAGAAATGTTAGGATGCGCTATGCATATATTAAAAGTGAAGCATATCATCCCACTCATCATCACAAACATGTATTTCCTATCTGAGCCATGCTGCACAGTTAACTATTTTAAAACATAAAAAACAACATGTTACCACTTACTTTTGAGATTGCATTATATAACCATGCAGATAATCCGCTCTGGCAGCGATAACTATTTTATGCAGAAATCCCAATCATGCTTATTTATAGATTTTATTTCACAATTTGTACTGTTTAAAAATTGAGATATTGTCAGAACCATCTATGCTTAAATAAAAGTATGAGTTTATCAAGAGATAATGCCAAAATTCTACCCAATAGGGTTAAGATATTATTACATGTATCTGATAAAAGCAAACTGTTGGATACCAATGTTAAAGGTGGTATATGACAATTTGCCTATACTAAATACACGTACCAATAGCTAACAACCGCTTTGGTCACACTTTTAGCATAAACTCATACTTTAGTCGTTATTAAGACAATTTTGAACACTAACTTTATTGTTACTGTACTAATAGCAAAAAAAATACTCTTTAACTGTCCAGTTTTTCCAATTCTATGAAAAACACAATAGTGGTCCCTGCTAAAAACAGATATCAATGTCAGAACAGATTACCCAGATGACTATATAAAAGTTAGTGGTCATGGGGTTATCTAAGTTTAAAAATAGCTATCTCAGCTAGCTAGCTGGCTTGAATAGGAAACAGCTGTTTGCAATTACGAGTGGGGATTTATCCTGGATTATTCACACATATCTTTGCCATCAATGAACAGCATTTTGCAAGACCTTTTCAGGTACCAATGACTTAATTAGAGAAATCTTTTTTGACCAAACTTTCGGATGCCACCTATAAGTCATGTTAAATGTCATTCAGTTGGTTCAAATTTGTCTGTTCTGAAATGTTTAACCAATATAAAACAATGATGGACATCAACAAAAATTAACAAGTCACAGGGACCTGCAAAAGATGTCAACATATGCAGTAACTCTTACTAATTTAGGTATTTGCACATTAATTGTTTGTTGCAACATTGATGCCTGGTTTGGTTCTGTAAATTTTGTCTATTCTTAAGCTTGAATTGCATGGGAAAGAATCTAAACATGTTAAAGTGTCTTCTTCTTATGCAGGAAATATTTATCATTCTGACTAAGAATCTTATATACATTTTCTTGCATCATTACACATATAGAATCAGTGCATCTCATGACAAGTCCCATTGCTAAAACCACATTTGAAAATAGGTTTCCTTTATGTACAATAGATAAAAAAAAGAGATTTTACCACAGCCTTGCATTTCAAGCCAATTGCTATTGTTATTTTAGTAACTCTTAGCCTGAGAAGCAAATGTTTTATCAAGATTATGCACTGTGCATTGATCCAGAACAAATAATGCTTCTGAGTCTGTAACAATGGTACATGTCATAACAATAAAGTTACAATAAAATAAGCTATGGGGAAAATAAAAATTTACTTAACAAAAGAGGAAAACTTCCTTCATATTGTGTATTCACACATTGCAATAGAGATATATACATGAACCTACATTTTTTAATACATTGCAGTGATTAATTATATTCATTATACCAACTTCAAGCTATTTTGGTGGTGGACAACCCTAGAGAAATGACTGTGTAGAACCTATGGTACATTGCAGGTCAACATTCCCACATTAATTAATTCCCCCAAAACAGGACACAACCTATGCAGACGAGGCTAATCAGTCAGAGATGTCACCCTAAATTTGCAGTGTAACTGTGGCATTGATGTTTTATTTTATCTTTTTTTTTTTTGTTAGATCACAGCAACACAATTATGGTCATATTAGTGATATTTAGCTAACTATTGGTGGAGGAAAACTCCAAACTTATGCTTCAGTAGAACTGAAGGGCTGAGGAGTCTGTGACTCTAACCGCTCGATCACGGGCACCCCTTTGGCATAGATTATTACACCACAAACCAAAAGATGAAACTTGATCTTTTACCCATACAGCCAAGCAGTCAGGGTTGCACGTGCAATTCCACAGTCCTTCACTGTGGTACTTAGCAAAACTGTCATATGACAAAGTCTTCCTTGAATTTGATGCTTTGGTGGTGGTTCTACCCAGGGAAGTGTGCGAGAATTTTCCCTAACCAATAATGGCTGCTTGTCAGCATAATGATCTTTGTATCACTGCAAGGGTATGAAAGATATTTTATTGTTTATTGGGTTTACTGTCCCACTAAGTGTATTACAGTTATCTGACGGTGTTGACTTGAGGAAGATATAGTGCTACCTTCAATGTGTATAGCATGCCAAGAACACTTGGTATGATACCACACCCAGTCACATTATCCTGACACCGGGCCAACCAGTCACAAAACTACCCTTATATTTGCTTCAACTTTAGCAAGGGAGCTATAACACTACCATTTTTAATGAATATGATATGTTGTGGCCCGGGATCGACCTGGGGCCTCCCGTACCTGGAGTTGACACTCTACTGACTGCGCTACCAGATCGTGTTTAAAGATATTTATCCTACAGTTTGCCTGTATCGTAAATTAATTAAACCTTACATCTGATTGTGGGAATTTGAGCATAATTTCTGCATACTTTTGTCTAAAGTATGATGATTTTGAACACTACCTAAGTTGTTGGACCGTACAAATAAGAGGAAAAAATTGCCCTTAATGTTAAACATTCTTTCCAAATCTATTAAAAATCACAATGAAGATGTCGGCTAAAATTCTTTATAAACATCAGTGAGGATTGCCCATATGATGATCTTAAAAATAAATGGTCACATGTTTTTTTAGTTTAATTTAGCCACCTATGCTTTGTCTATCAAATTCATGTAGAACATCAATAAACAGCATTTCTTTAGGTTCTTTTCAGGTAAGAAAAATTTATATAGTTTTGTGAGGAAAATGATAGTGACAACTGTAAAATACCGCCTTTAAATTGTATTGATAGATATTAAGCAATGATGCATCAAAGAGTGTTGATCCTGATCAGACAGCTTCCTGCGGACCTATGATTGATCAGATTTTTGCTTGAAAGATTTTTTTGATTTTTTTTTAAATAGATCACGGCAAACAATTATGGTCTTTATACCAATGTCAAGCTATCTTGGAGGAAAACTCCAAACAAATTTCTTGGTAGAACCTGCGCACTACAGGTCAGCTGGATATGCTTAGTAGGCTAAGAATTTAGATATCTGACTGACTATATGCAATATGGTGAAGAAGCAGTGCAAGGGTTATTTTAATTATTCTAACACTGGTAAAATGACCTGGCATTGTAATGAGAATACATTTTACAATGCATTATTGATTGTGATTTAACAGCAAACAATGATATACCTTTGTTCAAATAATGATTGGAATCATTTAAAATGCAAGCCTTATCAAATTACATAATTATTTACTCTGGGGCCTTAGATTGATATAAATATACACAAAAGGCTGATGGAATATAAAATAACACCATTTATGAATAACAGCTCATAATTAATTGAAAGACAACAATACCAGATTCATGAGCCGTTGCATGGCATTCTCATGGTTCCATACACATTCGCATGGATCAAATCCATCCGCCATTTTGTTGTGTCTTCTGAAAAAAATTATAAAGTTTTTATTTTATCATCTATTTCAGACAACTAAAAACATGTTTAATGCTGCCTACAATAAGGCAACTGTTACACATACCACATACAATCTTTCAGATATTTCAAAACAGTCTTAATTGTAAAATACTGCCAGCAATGACAATACAGATGGCACATACACAAGATACTTCACTTATAGAAAAACATGACACCCTCACAGTGGGTTGTTATTTAATTGAGAAAAACTTAATACGCCAAAATGGCAGGCCATTATCTCATTTATAGGACAAATAACCCCAACAGTCAGAGCTATCATTATAGATGAGAAAATGGTCCCCTATATTGGCATCATGTCACATGAGATGCCAATATAGAGAACCATTATAAAAACTCATGATGTTAATATGAGGCCAATATATATAGAGGGCCATTCTCTCATCTATAGAACACATGAGGCCAATATAGAGGGCCATAATCTCATCTATAGATGAAACACATGAGGCCAATAAAGAAGAGTTGTTATCTCATCTATAAGGACAAATGGGAATTTGAAATAAATGTTAAGAGATTCAAAAAGCTATAAATTAAAAGAGTAAATATAAGGAAGCGATACAAGAACTATTAATATGAAAATAAGATCTTCTAATAAGTTCTAGGACTGCAACAATTTGATTCGATCTATCGGTATTCAGTCACAATACCTTTGATTCGATTTTCGATGCACAGAGCGCTATTTTCTATTCGATTTGAGCCAAAAGGGCCATATTAATGAGGTGTGAATTTACTGAGCGTTTTTTATAAGTACACAGTTAATGCATCAAAATGACAGAAAAGAAGCCAATCAGGAAAGAAAAGGAAAGCCCACTCCAAAGTTTGAAACTTTTTCGGATTCCGTAGTAAGACAAACTTCGAGAAACCTGCCTGTAAGATACGCTATTCTGATATCAGCTATCCTTTGTCAGGGGCAAACACCAACTTGATTCATCATATGATATGATAAGTTAATAACATGTCTTAAAAAGGAACTACCTTCCAGCAATGTTTTGAAAATGTTTTTAAATGTTCTTTTATAAATGTCTTCGCCACGCCTTTACTTGTTCTGCAAATTTCATTCCTTGTTACTTTTTGTTAGTGTTTTTGAAAAAAAAACAATTAAAAAAATGAAGTTTCACAATTAAATTATTCCTTTCATTACCCTAGCAAAAAAAACACTTGGGGAAAATAATCGAATCGAAAATAATCAAATTGAAGAAAAAAAATCGAATTGTGTCGAGTCGACTTCTTGTTAAATCGTTGCAGCCCTACTAAGTTAATGTTTGCCAAATTTGCCAAAGTCGTATAAATATGTGTTGAGCAGGCTAAGGATTAAATAAATCCCAGTAAACAAATCATGTTAGCAAAAGTAAAAAAAAAACAACTAAGTAAATAGTCAGTTACCTTTTCTAAAAGCAAGGACAATAATAAAAGTAGTAAATTGAGCTACATGTATAACCACATAAAACGATACCAACAATATGTTTATTTACAAGTATTGCAGGTGGGGTGATGTGTAAGTGGTAGGTAATGCAGTATGAGGTTTTTAAATTCACATGGTTAACCAACCAAGAAAGTGGTGTATGGCTCAATGATTCAGTATAAAGCTAGAAACTAATGAGATGTTCAGTAAAAATATACAAGAACTTAAAGAATGTTTAAAAAAAAAAATATTTGATGTGTTTTTTCATATGACACATTGACACAATTATAGTCATACTGGGGGCATTCAGTTTGTCCACATAGAACCTTAGCTTAGCTGGATGACCTCTTCACATGAAAGATCTGCCCTGACTAGGACCCAAACCAGCTCAGTGAGGGATAGATGACTAACAACTATCTGCTCAGCCAAAGGAGCCCTTTTGAAATAAATAATTAATATCAAAACACACATAATAGGACGATAAGTATGTTTAAGAAATACACAAATTAACTTCATATATACAAGTATGCTTCAACAGGCTGTTAGTGTATAGATAATGTACTAAAATAGTATTGGATAAATACAGTATGTCGGCTATTACAGCGAGTTAAAGTGACATGTCTACATACGCTGTTTTAAATAAGAGTGTTCTATATATTTGTTTTATCCAAAACAAGGAAAAGGTATTTTTAACTACACCATTACTGTTGAGGTCTTGTTGAATAGTGATACCATATGTAAAACAAGATTAAGGTTGTTAGCTTAACGTGTCCTGAGGATGGAGCTTTTGAAAAATTCTCAGTAAAATCCTTGTAAATATTTAGACTGCCTAGAAAACAATGATAAGGTTTTGTTGAATATTGTTTGGGAATAATATAATATATAGTATCTTATGACTGCCATGTGAGGTGTTCCAACTGATCGTCAGCAGCAAACTTCGCACAGGGTTTACGACATCGCTAAGTTCGCTTAAAACCACTGCCATCATACAAAATCATGTGACGATAGTCAGATCATCTTTGCCTGCCAACAGAGACTGCAAACACTCGCTCTGTTTGGGTTTCGCTTTTATGGAGGAGTCAAACTCCGTTATTACTTTGTGAATTTCTTCAACAGTATCCACTGATTGTTTACATTGAACCGGTATAACACTGAAATTTCGCGAAAGGACGGAAATGGCCGAGTTGTTACGATTGTAGTGATAAATACATTCTTTTTTTTTCTTTATCATTAGAATTTGTTTTTTCATCCATTATTAGTCGTTTTTCTAACATACACATTCATTCCAATTGTCATTTTACTGAACAAAAATTAAAAGTAAAAAAAATCAAATCCTTCCAGATCTGGAAGGATTTCTGTGTGGTAGCAGAGATTCTCCTTACTGAAAGTGGGAGATCACTGCATTGGAGATTGCATCAGCAGTTCTGCCTATGCATATATCCTACAAGGGTCTTCCTTAATCAATAGCTGGATGCTGACTTAACCAAAAATGTGTTAGGCACCTTTATATCTAATATACTGCTCCACTATTTGTATGCAAATCCTAACTCAGCTGCTATTTTGACAGTTTCTATTTAGACATATCTCAAGAGGTTACAAACAGTATTATAAAGAAATGAACATGTTCTTTGTGTAAAGAAGGCCAACAATTTACCCAGTGCTAAATACTTATGCATAAAGTGATTAGAAAAGCCAATTAATAGATTTGATTGAACATTCATTGTATTGAATCATAAACAAACAATTCACATATTGTTGCCCACCAGTAGCAGTTATAATAGACAAATTTTCATAGTATAAAGGTCAAAGGTGTAGGGAAATTAATGCATTAAAATTAAAATTGATAACACAAAAAATGGATAGAGAAAGGTTTTCTTTGGGAATATTTACCATGTTTTAGTGGGGAAAAAAAAACTTTTTTCATATGGAATAAGGCCCAATATTGGTTAAAAAGTGCAGTACAAAAAGACTTAATAATACCATATTTTCTCACTTATAAGACGGGGATTTTTCCTCAAAATTTTATGTTCAAAGTGTGGGGCTCTTGTAGGCAGGGTCAAGTGACCTGGCAAAATGTTTTCACATTGTTTTAGGGCGAAAACATACTACATAAAATTGTAAGTGGTTATGCAATGAACCGACAAGCCGTCATTATCGACCGCAGATTATTTATCTTAACTGAACTTTGAATTCTGTTGGCCAGCGATTAACTGTCTCGCATACATTTCCCTTTGTTCTGCATGAAACATGGCTTATTATTCGTCAGTAAACACTGAAACAAACTTTCAACTTCAGTCTGCCAGATACACCGTCCAAACTGTAATTTGCTTGGTGTTTCTGCGTAGAGTTGCCTCATTACACAGGTCAAGTTGGCTGACTTTGGGAAAAGCTATTGTCAAGGTGATATCGATTGGAGCAGTTTGATAGTGAGGGAGTGAAGGATGTGTTTTTATAAGCATTGCCAATTACATTTATCCATGAAATTATTGATTGGTGGCATGTACACAAGGACAGTGCACTGTTCCCAAAGATATCATGTACTACCAGACTTGGTGACATAGATCAAAGAAATTAATGTCATGCTGCCGCGTGCTACAGAATATTCGTGAAGCTGAGACTAGATACATCCTGCAAAGTGTGAAAATTGCAGTCACTTTTTATCAATTGACCCTTTTGTTGAGACAGCTTTACTGGTTGACGCTCCTGTTCATTTTTTCGCCTCATCTTATAAGTGGGTCGAAGCAGAAACCGGCAAGTTTCACAGGTGAAGAATGGGGGCCCGCCTTACAAGTGAATAGTCTAATATTAAGTAAGAAAGCATAGTATGTCAAGATTGATTGTAGGTTAAGTGATTATGGTTCTGGCCAAAGATTTTTGCTAGGTTATTGCAGTTGGTAGAGCACCTAATGATCGATGCAGATGGAAGTTAACACTAAAATTAAAGATTAACAATTTTAGACTGGATACTTTTTTTTCCTTTTTTTTGTTGGCATCTGTTTTAAAATTAATAATTGAGCCATTTTTATTGAAATGTTCACTATGTCGTGACAGTCAAGTTGCAGTAGCATACTGAGTGTTGTTACCTAGGTCAATGATATCACTAGTATAGATAGTTTCTACATCAGTGAAAATCCCTTATCTAGGCAACCATCTTTGATGGTAACTTTAAGGGATTTTCAAATGAATTGTATAGAAGAGTAAATTTTATTTTCTTGTAATTTCTTCATTTGTGGTCCGAAAATTAAAAGCTATACATCATGAAAGCTCTTACTGACAACATAAGGCAGGGCAATGCATACGCCATTTTCACTCTTACAAACAAATTAAAAACAATTCAAAAAGATATTGACACGTACCTACAACTGTCAATTCTAAGTTTTGGACTAAACCTGTACTAGCAGTCTTTTCAAATTGTCCCTTAAAATGTTCAACTCATAGATGAAGGCGAAAAATAAAATCGTGCAAAATGAAATGTTAAGATTAAATTATCGTATAAAAGTAGATACTCACTGTAGGTAGCTGTAATACCTCTTGAAATTAAGGTTTATTTACAAACATTTGGGACACGTAATAAAAACGGAAGTAGGATTTTAATAACAAAACATTCGGATTCATTCGGCAACTTCTTGGACATGAAAAGCCATCAGGACTCACCACACCAAATTGCCACAGCTCATGGAAGATAACTCTGCCAATTTATTTCTTGGGCAAGATAGAGTTATTTCTCTTAGACCTTAAAATAAACGTAATTACCGACTACTGCTGTCACCAGAAAGGAACATTTAAACAATAAACAAGAAAAGTCACTGATTCGAAGCATCAAGGGCGACGCAAACACTTCAACCGGTAAAACGGTTAAAGCAATATAAGAAGACATTTGAAAAGTTATGGGTTTTATTGGAAAATTGTCAGTAACTATAAATCTGCGAAAAATATGTATAATGTATAGGAATGTCAACGAATGCCGTGTTTTTTTCTATATGGATACCCGTAAACACTATCCGAATAGAATCAGTTTAATATGATGTTACAGCTACATGTACATGTTTACGACGATATTAAATGATAAGTTTCTTCTTTTATTACATTGTAATGTGACTGTCGTTATATTAAGAATTCAAATTGTAAATCAAAACTGGGGAATAAGGTTTTACAGGTTTTTGAATTGTGTAGATGAATATGTGGAAGAAATGTAGCGAACAGTTAGGTGAAACATAAAACAGCGTCAAAAGTCAAAAATGTCGTGCTTCTAAATCGAAATTTCTCTGTTGCACAATAACAAACCATAGTCAGTTTTACATATGTTAACTGATGGCTGTTACTTGAGCAAACAAAATAACAGTGAACTGAAAGTTAATCGTGTTTCAGATTTTATTGTGGAATTCGGAAAGATAATTTGCATAAAACAAATCCAAATTTAACGTTATCGCGCTGACGTGTAAGACAATTTATTGAAGAACTATGATTGAAGTTACAGTCTGTTTAATTAGTGTCATCTCGTGTTGGCCCAGAATCCCACGATCAAAAGTCCATAACTTCCACCTTTTGACCAAGAAACTTTAAACATGCTATAAATACTTTCTTCGTTTGTTGGACTTTTATTAATGATCATCCAAATCGAATAAGATCTGTTTGAAAACTGAACGAATCTAGGATTTAAATTTCGAACACTCTAATTCCAATTCCATAACCTAAACATTTTCCCAAGAACATTTCAAGCTCTTTTTTTTTTTGGCTATGGACTGTTTCGTTGCTGATAGATAATCTCCCCTTGTTAACATGCCTTCCGAACATCGAATGATGTACCGAGAAGCATTCCTAGCTACTTACCTAAGGATGAATTTGTAAGGGCGTACCGAGTATCCTTGTACAATTAGGTTAAAGGTTTAGACATTTTAATGAAAAAAAAAGAATACACCAAAGTCTCTTTTTCTGCCACGTTTATGTAAAAAAATAAATGCACACAAAAACAAATATAAAATACATGTACATAAAATATACCGCCATTTACCGAATTAAGTATTTTATCAGCGTTATGAAAGTCCGCAAAACAGACTTTCCCCATGTGCGAATTTCAGTGCGCATTCCACTCCAGGGCGTCGCCAATAAATAAATATATACATGATGGTGGAGTGTTATATATATATATATATATATATATATATATATATATATATATATATATATATATATATATATATATATATATATATATGTATATGGTCATTCCAATAATCATAATCGTTGTTCTACATCAATCAAGAGATGCTTGTTAAATATATATATGCCGCCATGGCTGCTGGTTTTAGGGGCGTAGCTAGGCATGATATGGCGTCCGTGGGAAATGCTCACCCAAAATATTGTGTGTTCTAGATCGTACATGGTGGCTCCTTAAGTGGTTTCGGTATCAATTAATAATTATTTTTTAAGTAAACGGATGTGTTACAGACATTTACACTTTAAAACAAAAAGTGTAATTAATTATGACATAATTCTCTATATAGAACAGTGAAGCTAAGCAAACATAAGAGTCAAATTTCTGGTCCATTTAGTCATGAATAGTCTCTCGGTTTTATTTAAGATAGTTCCGTTACTTAGCAAATGTAAGTGCCTATGGTGTAGCTACAAGTACGTCGTCTTAACAACAAAGATAAATGTGTGTCATTTAAATTCAGTGACTATTATATATCTTACAAACATGAAAAGTAAAGTTGTCAACAACGAACAAAAAGTTGCTTTTCTACATATCTCTCCACCAGATACTACTAATGTGCGATGGTCCTGAGGTCGTAATTATCCGAGAAGTTCTGATTTGAAATGTAGTTTGCATGTGATGCCATAGGCACTGATAAGACAGTTTAAGGCAGCCATCTTTGACGGCAAAAGCTAATGCAGGCCGAAATCAGGAAATATGTGCTGTATTAAACTCACCACTGTGTTTTTATTTTTAAGTCTATTTTACAGATTTTTTTTTAAATTTTCTTTTAACAGCTTTTATGAAGTATCTTAAATATCAAAATTATATTTTGATAGTTTCAAAGGTAAAAAAATACAACCAAAAAAGATACACTGTTCATTTTGTTTAAGGATGAGCCAATAATTGTATTTATTTCTGTGTATGAATTCTTTGGGCATTAATCAATTTTGAAAATAGTGCATTCTAAAAATATGAATTTCAAAAGCTTTCCAACTGTGTATAGCTTTGAATTTTTGGACCACAAACGAAGAAACTACAAGAAAATAAAATTTACGCATCTATACAATTAATCCGAAAATCCCTTGAAGTTGCTGTCAAAGATGGCTGCAAAGATAAGGGATCTTCACTTATGTGGAAACTATCTATAAGACTAAAAGACTTGAACCATACAAGGAGCTACAGAAAAGTAAATTGAGGTAGCAATTTTAGCAATTTCTAGTTGAGAGCAATGACTATACACCTTACCCCTACTAGGTTAAGATTATTATTGCAGATTTAATCTTTTTCATGTTTTCATACTGTGGGGACAACGTGTACATAACTGCATATTCTACAGGCAGCTGTGCGCCTGGTTTCACCCCTCTCCTAAACCAAAATCATGTTCAAGGTTGCTGTGTGATTGACATTTACCACATTGGCTACAAAATGATAAAATTCATCTGCTAATCATAACAAATCCTCTGCCAAGATTGAGGATTGTAGGCTCATGTGTTCTCCAGATAGTAATAATAAACTAAAATCAAGATCATTACGGCCGTGACCTTTGAAATATGAACCTCAAGACCAATAGAGGTCTTCCACTTATTGTGACCAACACCCCAAAATTGAGGATTCATCATCATCACCGTCATCGTTTTCATCACCATCATCATCAACACTATCATCATCATCAATACCACCCCCAATATCCTCATCACCAGCAACACCATCACAGTATCACCATCTTCATCATCATCATCCAATGCAGCTTCATCAACTCCACCATAAATATCATCGTCATCATAATCATCACCAACATATTCATCATCATATTCATCTGATTTATATTACAGCTGCAGACAAACACAATTGGTTCACATATGGAAATTAAAAGAAAACAAACTACTGACGGAGAATTCAAACTTCATTCTTCAAGCCAGCAATGGGAAATGGGAAAAATACTTAATTTATATAGCAGCAAACTGCAAACTTTTAATATACAGTCATAGATCTAGATAAATAGGAGTATGTCACAGGTTTAATATTTCATTTGCTAGCCTAATTTATAATTAACCCATTCTAAACACATATTAATTAACTTACTAATTCCTGCATTGTTAACATGGCATACATTTAGTGACTTAGCAGTAAAAGTGTAGGTCCTGATCAGACAGCTCCAAGCATGATCAGACAGTTAAAAGCAGAGGCTGACTGAGTGAGATTCAAACTTCTATCTGAAGCACGTGCAAATCATGCTAAGCTGGTGAAAAGTTACAGTCTGCTTTGTCATTATTGGAACTATTTGAGAATTTTAAGAATTTTCCACATTATAGGGGTTAGGCGAGATCTTTTTTTTACATCACACAGGCACAATAATTGTTATACTCGAGCCATCCAGCTAAATTTGATGGCAGAAGACACTCAGACTTATGTCTGGGTAGAACCACTGGCGCACTGCAGGTTAGCTGGAAAATCACCCCATATGAACTTTTTGCCTCAACTGGGACTTAAACCCAGGTGGTGATGGGCTGAAGAGTTACAAATTGGCGACTAACCTGCTCGGCCACGGGCGCCTTACAGTTGGGAGACAATTATGGGATATAGTGCCACATACAGTTACTCCCCTTACCTGGACCCCTGTACATCAATCGGAACACTTTGGATAACTCATGAATGATCTGTTGGATCATTGTAGGGGTAGGGAAAAAACCCCAAAACCAACAAACAAGTCAGTACCTATGATGTCATTTAAACAACAAACACAAATGCTTTTGTTATCTCTTATTTTAAGATGCAGTACGGCTGAATATTTGGTGAAATAAGAAGTTGAAAAAACATTATATGATGAAATAATCCTATAGGCTAAGCTGTCTGCTTTTTTTTTTCAAGAATTCCTTTTTTGCAAATTCTTCTTCCTGCAAACAAAAAGTCACAATTCTTTACATGTCAATGCATCTGGTACATCTGAGAGATGATGTCATGATGGCAAAATTACCAATCATCCTCTATATGAATATGACAGGTCTATGTTTAACCCATGGCCCGATTGATTCATTTCAATTCTTGTATATTTGCCAACAATTACGAGTCGCATCATGTTATAATCATCGAAACTTTACATCAAAGAAGTGAAGATCCCACTAGAAGGTGTCTCATCAGGACATACACAGTTTTTCTATACCTGATCAATTTCTACTTGAAATGCTATGTGTTTCAAACATATTAGTGGCATTTGCTTAATTGTATTTAATAAAAGAATAAGCTGTTTTACGTTATCCTTTTCTTTTAAAGTATTGTTGTTAAAGCAAAGGAAAAACGTGTATTTTACTTTTCAATCATGCAGACACACTTATATATAAAGTTCTTAAACATTCATATTTAAATATATATGTATCCAAAGCAAACAATAACCAGATATATAACGAAATAAAACAGCTGTGAAGATATTAGCCATAAAATGATCTATGCAGTGATTTAAGGTCCACATGTGTTAAGATTTATAAAATCATACATTGTATTGTACAAGTATATCTAAGCTACCCCAAGACGGATTTGGGACTACAAATGAAAATGTATAGACCATGAATTTGATAACGATAATCTTTTCTAAGTTACCTTCTGATTTTCCAAACTCAGGTTTGAAGTTATAGAACTCTGAGGTCGAGATCATATTCAAGAATCTGATTGGCTGCAGTTTAAATAAAATTTAAAATCTGGCCAATCATATAATTAGAGGAAAATCTTGGACCACTGTTTACAATTTATAACCTTGTGCCTTATTGCTATAACCTTGATTGGTGCATGGCAGGCAAGATGGAAACCCTCCTCACATTTAAGTTCTGGCCCGACCCGGACTCGGTTTAAATAAAAGCCTGATGTTTAGTTGGGGTTAAGAGCATAAAATATCGCCCAATTCTTGCAGTTATTTCAAAATATGGATTTATCTTCCCACCAACCAGTATTTCAGTTATCTGGAGATATTCTTCACATCTTTTAAAAATGGTACATTAACGAAAAGAAACAATAGTCTATTAAGCAAGGCAAAAGCCATTATTTAACATGATAGACCTGGAGTAAATGCAAAACAGTAGATGAAATCAGATTTAAGCAAAAGCCAAAGTTACATCTAATAATTTTTTACACATTCACAATGGTTTAGATACATACTTAAGACACATTTTTTGTTAACAACTTCATAAATGTCAAACAAAATCTGCAAAAATCCTTATATAATATCTTATCAAATCAGAAAAGTATTTGAGGATTGTTCTTTTACAACTTGCTGAAACCCCAATATGATGACTTTATCTTAAGAGAATTTATAAAATACAGGTATATAAAAATGCATAAACTAAGATATAATGTATACTGTAATTGTAACCATGACCAATATTCAGACTCTTTTCAAGAAAGAATAGAAAATAAAAGGCATCATATTGACACTAAAACAGTAAGTGATTCACATTATTAAAGCATCTTTAATTAAACTAGATCCCAGTTTAGAATCAATAATTTATGCATAGAACCAAATAGTCTGCCTTTTGTAGTTACATGTATTTTATTCATTGCACCACTCTCAGGCTCAGTTGAGTAATGTTTATGACCAATTACATTTGGAGATATAGAAGGTTGTTGAACTTAACACTGTAAACAGAAGTTATAACCATCAGCAACTCTTTTTGAGTCTCACAACTTTAAAGACAACAATCTTCTGAAGGACATCACATTCAGATATAAGAGGTAATATCTGAATCATTTATTTAATGTGGCTCATCAAATATTACTTTCCTGAACAACAATACACAAAAACAATGTAAAGTTGGCATACTGTGCTTTAATATATTATACACTTGCTTTCAATCATACAACAATGGCTACATTGGTCTCGATTACAATTATAAGCTGTAGATGTGTTGGAATTTACTAAGAGTAAAACTTGATGTCCTCATGCATGTTACACGCCATGTTCTCAATTCCCCACAAAATAGTAGTTAAATATACAGGTAGTCTTTTTTTTTTTTTTTTTTAATAAACACAATCTTTAAGAGAAGGATATTTTAGTTTATAAAAAATTAAATTGTGTCATGCAACTCCGATTCTTTGAAGATTTTTGAAATGTTTTATTTGAAAAAGTACATGTAACAAAGATCATCAACAAGTCTGCTTTAAATCTTTGGTTTCTACTTCCAGAAACCAGAAAGCTACAAAGATAATAAACCGTTTCTGGTATGTTTGCATCAAAAAAGGTTGAGAATAACTAACTTCAGATAATCTCAGACCATTTATTTGTTTTTCAACATTCACAAACTTAATAGAAGTCGTACTTTAGGACACAGGCTATTGACTTAGATTTTCCAAATATTTTTGTCTCCCAAACTAAGGTTGCTTACCAAACAAGAGTACACACTATGCAGGTGATTAAGGTACATATGATTACGGAATGGAATTAATCAATTTTTTAGAATTCTAGCATACCCGCAGACATGAGTTAAACTTATTTAGTTGCAATTCAAAGTACTAGAATTTCAATTAGATGATACTCAATTGAGTATCTTGATTACAGTCAAAGTGACATGTTTATAGAAACGTTGTCTAGTTTGTGGTACTAATGTACACAAACTAACCCGCTTCTGACCTTCATAGTTTCTCTGCTATTAACTGACCCTTTATTTGCTGGAAACTATTTAGGGTTGGGTATGTTTAAAGTTGATAGTGTTTCCAGCATGTAAAGTGCAAATGTTAAACTAATAATTATAGATTAATTTTGGTTGTGAAAGCATATATAACAATAGAAGGATGTACAGTGTAACACAATTTAACATAATGTGCACTTTTAAAAAGAATTGGTAATGTAAAGTTTATAGAAAAAAAAAAATTAAGGGTTTTGAATTCAGGTTATTTATTGTTGTATTATTGACTGACAATATCAGGTCAGGAGGAGTTGATGTTGGTGCAAATTATTACAAGTGTTAAATTTCAGGTATTAAAAATAAATGGTGTCATAATAATACAACAAGAGCATGGAAGATTATTTATTTATTGTGCTTTGAACATACATGGGGAAAACAAGGATGTTTGAGTCAAGTAAAAACAACATTAAGGGAACATCCTTTTTGTCTGTTTTAAAAGTTGTATAGTCCCCTTGAGTACAATTTTTCTGACTAACTAAAAATACAACAACACAATAAATATGTATAGAGAACAACAGCCGTTTAAAAATATGACACAAAAATTGCTCTGCCTGCAATTTTTTTCCAACTAACCTGATGATAGTTAAAAACACTGTCACAATTGTTGAACAAAACATACTTGAGGCTATAATGACAATTCATAAAACAGTGAACAATTGGACAATTATTAGATTCTCAAAAGAAAAATTGACAAACAAACCAAAAATAATATTTTTGAGGTGTTAAATGTATACAATCTATAAGACATGACAGTTTTACAAATGATAAGTGATTAGCATAAGCCCTTCAAAGGATCTAACAGGAAAAATAAATCGTCTGAAGTCAAACACATTTATGAAAGAGAAGCAAAATCATACTTTTATTACTGGTATAATGTTAATTCATAACAGAGTTAAGTTAATGTAAAACAAAACAATCACATCATTCTTGAGAGGGTAATAAAGCTTTAGCTTTTTTGTAACTGCAATCTTGTTCAAACCAGGTAACATTTTTCAATCTTTTTTCCAAATTTTCTTTCCAAAACTCTGTAATCAACAATCTCTCAAATTTATGCAACTTTTCCTTCAAAACAGAAAACAATTACTTCTCAAAATTTCTATCAACTCTTCCTGCTGGAATATACAAAATACTAAATATTCCTTTTTCCATGTTACATTACCATAACCATTATCAACTACTGATAACTCAGTGTTGAGTGTTTTAAAGAAGAATTTCTAAATTTCACACTATAAAACTGCTATAAACATATTATAACCTATAAGAAAGAGAGAGTTGAGTTCACTATGAAGCCGCCTGCTCCTGGGCATGTGTAGAGGGCGAGTCCTGGGGCTTCATCACGTCTGGGAGTTCGGGCGGGCTTGACAGCGGCGTGACCTCCAGTGTCTCAAACTCTCCATCTGAGAACAACACATAATAAAAATATTCATTGATTTGTGTATTTCAGCCCTGACTTTAGCATTTAACTTTAACTGTTTAATCAACAGAATATATTCCAAGCAAAATATAAAATATGTAAGAAGTCACTTTTACCGGTATTTAAATACATTATTTCTTACTGACAACATAACTTTCACTCTCTACCATCGGCTCATACATTCACCTCTGTTATTGGCTCACTTAATGTCGGGACTACTTTCGATCCACGTGACTTTCAGAAAAGTCTGCCTTGTAGATCACATCCATGTTTATTTACAAATACACATTAATATTACTATGTTATTCTTCTAAAAATAGTGCGCTTGAATTAAATATCTTTAATTATTAACACTTTAAAATTTCCGTCAAAAATCTTAAAGTGAGCTCATTGCAGAGGTGTCTGAGAGAGGAACGAACGACAACTCTGCATGGGAGATTGCATAACTTTCTGCAAATATGAAGCATATATAGGCATGGACATCGCAAGAAATTTTATATGGTCATATATTGCAACATTATTAGAACAAATCACGAAATATTAATCAAATTATGAATGTAAAATTGGGTTACAAAAAAGTGCAAATTTTACACAAATGTTTGAACATGAATATAAGAGGGGTACATGTAGCTCTAAGACTTGAAAACCCCCTTCATCCAGTTTTGATACAAAACTAAACAAAACAAAAAAAGTAATAAAAAAAAGACAGCTGTTATTAACAGGAAGTAACATTTAACATAATAATGACAAATTGGCCTGGCTTAGGTAAAGAGTGTAGATCCAGATCAACCAGCTCTGATAGGGAACTGTCAGCTCAGGAGCTGCAATCATTGCCAGTTTAGTCTCTAGCGAAACATCTAATCCAACTTAAGTTCAGAGGTTATCAAATAACAAAGATTTCATATTTCTTTCATATAAATATAGCATGATAAAGGGCTTCGATAGCATTTTCATGAGTTCAAATTCAGAGTTTTTTTCTAATTTGCTTGTGGATAAATGTATACCAGTATATCTTTGTTATAGTTTTACACCACTTGTAGATGATTCTTATAAGTAAGTTGTATCACTGCTACATAGACAACCTATGCTGACACCTATGAGACAAATCCTTTCATTTGATCCAGGGTTTTTTTTGTTGGCTCAGACAGAATGATGTCTCAAACTCTGCCTAGGTCTATAGTGCTATACAAAATAGATTTAGCAGGACCTATACCCCAGTGATTAAAAGCTTGGCCACAGGCACCATGAATTTACTGAAACAAGTGACATCCAGTATAAATTGCCAGTTCATTATTTAAGAAAAAGAAGTAAATTGTACTTATCAAAAACATTTTAGTAGGTTTTCAAGTTAGTATGACAGTTAAAGATTGTTCAATTCTCTGTCAATGAGCCACAAATGTGTAAATTTATATACATGTATTATATTATTTGACTAGTTAGGTAGAGAAAATATCTGGACTTGCAGTAATTACACATTGACAGCTGACTAATTTTGCTAAACTGGGGATGCGCATAATATATGACCCATTGCATTTTACCCAAAATTTGAAGACTAAAGTAGGGGTGCACATAAATCAAGGGTGTGCTCAATCTATAGCCAGTTACGGTAAGTCTTATTATAGTTATGCATGCCATCAACAGTTTAATGACGAGCCAGAGTATAACATGACATAATTCGCTTGAGTCGGAGAGTAATTTACAGTTATGTGACCAGGTCACTTTAAGCAAATAAAAAGAACATATCCAAATCAGGCCTCTATTTTTATCTAGGTATACAACAAAATGAAAATTATTTCTTTCAATGTAAAATGGAATATGATAAAAGTGAAGATCAATGGGATACTATTTTTGCTATCATTTTTATAATCATTGTCCCTGCTTTGCCTTTGAATGTGTGGGTTTGAGAGCCATTTCAGGGCGAGCACTTTAGGTCTTCCAGCTGACCTTTGGTGTTCAGTAGTTCTACCCAGACATTCGTCTTCCTCGAAAAAAAATAGCTGGATGAGATTAAAATGACACTGACCATAGTTGGTCACTCTGGTGTATTTTGAAAACAAAACCATCAACATCTTTGAATTACTGGTACATAGCAGTGTGTCAGGAGTGTTTCTCTTGAACAGTGATACAATCCACCAAGTTTGCACAATACTTTATATGTTTATTTAACTATAACTACATCCAAGTCGGTCACACTGCTGTTTAAACATAAATTTCAATGTTTTTTTTATTTCTTTTATTTTTAAGTGATAAGTGTCTATTGAATTGTCTATTGAGTGACTCACCGTCCTGTCTAAATGCCAATCCAATGGTTGCTGGAGCTTGAGCCCTGGCAGTAGCGCTAGTGAATCCACAGTCACCCAAGGTCTTGTTGTCATCTAAAGGCTGAAATAGTTGAATCATCTTAGACACAAGCTTTTGTTATCGCCTGAAAACTGAACTCAAAAAAAGTTACCACAGACAAACTGTCATCAAAAGGCTGAAAAATAATCTAACATTTTAGTGTTTCAAGTGCAAAATACAAATATGGTCATTATAGCAATTGTATAACAACATTTTCTCAGGAAAGACCCCCAGAAATGTCTGGGTAGAACCACTGGCATATTGCTGGTCATCTTGAGGAACTCCCCACATGACAGTTATCCCTCTGATTGAAATTGGAATGAAAGAGGGGCTAAAGAATGACAAGTTGGTGACTATGACCATTTAGCCAAAGGCACCCCCTATGAGGAATTTAAAACTACGAGTCTTCTACTGTTATATCAATTAAGGCATTTGATGAATTTATCTGATAATGATGTACAAGGTCACCTGCATAATAGATTTATCAGCATTTCAATCTGGCCTTACTTTTATTAGGATATGGTCGTTTGTTAGAGATAAAATGCTATTCATTTACATACAACTCGTTCTGTATACGTAATGGCAATAAGGTAATATGTTGTCTTTTTAAATATAAAAAGGTAATGGCAGCTTTTTATTATGCCTCTGGACTGGACTGGACCCCCAACTAAATGGAAATGATACTTTTTCTACTGAGCTCTACTAAGAATAGAAAACTTTTTTGCAAACATAAAGTATATATACATTCTTATAACTATAATAGATCCACCAGTGTTCCTGAGAACTGTTTAATAATATGGTCTTAGAGGGCTGACAACTGCCTTGTAACAACACCTGAGCTGGAGATGCTCAGATCCCATTCTACATGCTCGTGCCTCTTCTGTACAGCAGGGCACAGTACATCTAGTTCAGGCTGGCGTTCACTCAAGTCCTGAACAGGATACAACAGGAGGCAGTAGAAAGACTCATGATGCTCTGTTCAAGGCATAGACACCTTATGAGAAATATGAGATTTTAACAAACCAGCTGTTAAAAACTGTAAGCCAGATCAGTGGATTGGGGACTGTTTGTTTGTTCCACCAACAGAATTTCAGTTATTTGAAACATATATAGTGCCGTCTTAAATGGCATGATATCAAAACCATTCACTTTATTCTGACAATGGGCCCACCAGTCTTGGAACTACCCTATAATTGCAGAGCATTAGCAAGCAAGCTATGCCACTACCATTTTTAAAGATTTGTTAAGTCGGGGCCCTAGATTGAACTAAGTGCCTCTTCAATGAACTCCTTCAATGAGTAGTATTCAAAATAGTGAGCTCGATATTTCCAAAAATGTTATTGTTGTTTAGGTAAAACAAATGATGTCATAAACATGTTTATTCTTCATATTCTTTATACTGACCTTTAATGCTGAGAGTACTTAAAGTATTGACCAGCTGTGCTGTATTGTATGGATGTTCTGCATTTATGTGGTACATATAAAAGGTGGTATCCGACAGTTTGGACCAAAAATTTTTCATAAAACATCATTTTAAAACCATTGTTACCTGATCCAGATCTCGCAAAATGCTGGTCATTGATGTCCTACACCTCATTTCAAACATGTATTTCCTATCTGAGCCACACTGCAGAGTGAGCTTTTTTTAAAGCTAAAAAAACACATGACCACTTATGTTTTAGCTCATCCTTGTCATCCGCTGTGACATTGATGTCTAATTCTAGCAGGAATTCCAATCGCTTTTTATTTATAGCTTTGAAAAGAAGTGAAAATTGAGGTGTTTTAATGACCTAAAATTGAGATACTGTCACAAATCATCAAAGCTTAGACTAAAGTATGTTCATTTTCTACAGAAATCATGTACAAATACCCCAAACATAGTTCTGTTAGATATAGGCAAACTGTCGAATACCACCTTTAATATGCCAGTATCACTTTGAGCTAAGAAAGCTTCACCCAAGTCATCCTAGTTGGTACAGAAATGGTAGTTCTTGGATTTTAATTATAATGCTGCACACTTTTACAAAAATGACTGTTTGTATTTTTGTTGTTGTGTACATTGTAAAATGTGCTGTTTCTTTTTGAGTATTGGTAAATGGCTTTAACACATATGTATTTTCAAAAACTGGAAAAAATAAATGCTTAGAAAAAAAAAAGAATAACTGTTTATTCAAATAAGACCCCAATATCTTGGCCAAGTCATTTACTCAATAAATTAATTATGGTAAGATTTGTGTGAATAGCACCTGAAGTAACAGATTGACACATATTAATTTTGTAGGCATTACAGTAACATGCGGAGGAAATCTCCAAATTTGGTATGTAATATAAGTGACTTTAAAAGGGCCATTACTTAAGTCAAAAGCATACATGTGAACTCTCCAACTTTTGGAAAGAGACTCCCACTTTTAAGGTTCAAAATTATTTGAAAATGTGGAGTGTTTTACTTCCTTCTTAATGTGAAAATAACAAATCTACAAGTTTGCAGTGAAAATCGCCCACTTTGGCCTCAGAAAAAGTTCACATGCATGGATAAGACTTTTAAAGGGCCTAACTACTGTTATCTGCAACTAAGTAGCTTTCATAAGAACTGTAACAGTGCATGTTCAGTAACCAAGCCTACATTTCCAGTGTTAATATATAAACCCTTACAATGGTTCAATGTCACAAACATCCCAATCAGACTAGAGAGGGTCATCTGAGAGTTATATCTGACTGAAGGGTAAATAAGAAAATGTATAAAAAGCAATACCTGATCATCTTTGTAAAGCTTTTGATCTTCTGTCTTTTGTTTAAGAATACCCTCTATTATCTTCTTTACTTCTAAAACTGTGGTTGATTCTTTGGCATCAGTGAAGATAGTGCATTTCTGACGCCTAATCATAAGAAAGACATCCTGGAATAAAGAATAAGAATGAAGGATAATCTGAAAAGTGAAGTAATAGTGATAAATAAATTCAATTCAACGTAAGGGATGATGAATGTTTCGCTACCTAGATGTTTTGCTACCGAGGTCTAATATGTTCTGCCACCTTGTAGTTTATAATTAAATTATTAATACTGATAGATGTTGTTTGTGTATTCTGTATAATAAAATGCAACATTATCATTAAATAAAAATGTCTGTTTTCGTTTTACAACCATGGCCTTTTAGAATATATAAGTAAGATAAAGTTTTGCTGTCATTTTTCAACCATGCACTTGATGAACTATAACGGACATATTTATCATTTCCCTAATTGTTTCTAAGGCAAATTATCAATTTAACAAGTAAAGGTTAGTCTGTACTTTTGCTTTATGATTGTGATAGCAATTATAGTAATAATTTTGTTTTAAAACCATTTTTTAATATTTATCCAGAAAAAAGTTAAACAAATCATTAAATCAAATTTCATGCAAACTAAAAGGAAAGTTGTCAGGGGTGTGATTGGTCAGATATGAAAAGTTTTCAGCAATGGGTTTGGGGGCCACATTAGGCCCTCAATGGGGTCAAGGGACAAGGAGGCCCCTTGTGGAAGATCAGGGGGCGAATTCCCCAGAAAAGAAAAGATTTCAGCTTTAAGAACGTGGTCTTAAATTCTTCCAGTGACAATTTCTTCAAAATCCCTCAATATTTTATCTTTCTCTTTATTAAAACATGGGCAGTTCAACATAAAAATACCATAGCTTTTTTATCCATCGTTATTTACTTACAACTAATAAAATTTTCTGCCAGGCTCTACACTTTGACAGTGCTCAACTAGAGCAACACGTCCTCGAGACCCATACGATATGGTTTTCTCATAAAGAATATCATTATGCTAACACTTTCCTGGACTGTGGACCTTTCTGATAATGGACAGCTACACGAATACCATCACGTTTCTTATCTACATCCATCCCTAAGTATGAATTGTTCGTACGTTAAAAAATCTGACATTTTCATGGTGGGTGGGGATGGGAGGGTGTTTCTAGTTGTAAACAGTTGCCATCAAAACTTAACCGGATGCATTATCGCTGAGCTACAGCTTATATGATTGAGTGAACAGTCTGGTAACAACAAATGAAATTGTGTGTTACAAATTAGAAAAACCACACCCGTGTCATATTAAATTTGTTATTATTTATATTAAATGCAGATTAACATTCCCCAACTGGGATGAACTAACAATGTTAGGTGTGAAAGTGACCATATTATGCTGCAGTAATTAGATACAACTGTTGTAAATATCTGTGTATGTTTCTTTAGACAGCATTCATTAATGCATAAAATTAATGTCAATAATAACAAACAAATACCAGAAAATACAAACACAAACTATATTTAAGACTTAGGAACAGTCATAATGGATCTGATATGGTTTCACTGCCTACCATGTCAGTGAACTGCATTGTATGTGGACTGCACATGGGTATCCGGCAGCATGCATATCAATGTGATGTTTGCGATTGATGCCAGTAAGTTATTTATCATCATCTTAACATAAATCTTAAAATTTCCTATATTAAATATTCACACATTAAACAAGAATTGGTACTTAAGTATTATCATTTTAGCCTTTGACTACTGTCTTATAGTGAAATACACACAATAATGATCTAATTAATTAAATCATTCAGTATAGTGAAATCTCGCTTGAGCGAGATTTACAAGAACGAGAATATGGTGTACTGCGAGGAAGTTCGCAGGTCCCATCAGAATTTTTTTATTTAATGTAAAAAATATTCATTTTACCAAGGAAAGATATAATGAGAGATTCAGTATATCAATCAAACCTCTAACGTCCAGACAGCTTATCAATCGTTGATTTGGGACTCGTAATAGAATGCTGTCAGTGCTTTTCACACCTTCAGGAGTGACACTTGCCACACTTGTAGGGCAGACATTGTTATGCGTATTGGTTAATCAAAACCTTACCTTCATCGCTGCGCCCAAGCGTGTTATTTTGGAACAGGGATACATTTTGTGTAATATATAAGTTCAGACAGAATTGCTGATCACCATCGCTGTTTTGTCAGTTGAACATTACATATGATATATGCTAGACTATTCTGCTGCAAGTAAGGGTGTACAATATTCTGAGCAATTCAATGAAGGACCCGGGATAGCTGGATCAGAATTAATCATTTAACTGGTTAACCTAAAAAAAGATGAAGAGAGGATTGAAAAGAAAAACACAAACCAATTGAGGTTACAGACAATGTTATCATGGATGTAGAAAAAAGGTGATTGAAAAAGTCTGTTGAAGCGGACGGTCATCTATCCACAGAGACATTTGCATTGATTTAAATGTTATGTAAACTCTTACATGATCTTATGTGCTACCAAAACCTGTAACAGACTAGTTAACCAGTTACATGTACTAATGTATGTACTGTTGTTTCTTTCCACACATATCTAGATACATATATGCATGTATGTTTTATGTATTAAATGAAGAGAAACACACAAAAAGCGACCATTATTTGTCAGTTGTGTATGCCTTTGATCACCTATGCATATAATATTGACAATAAGACTATATTAAGGACATTTTAATTACAGGGCCGGTTAACGGCAAGTAAGACTCAAATATGACACTATTTTGAAAATAATCATGTGGGGAAACAGAAGTGCGAGTATAAACATAACAAACAGCCCACCGACGGTTGTCTGATCTCACTGTGAGACAAATATGAACAAGGAGACCTCAGCATATCAAACCTGCTGACAGTCAGCTTGTTTGATTGCTGGGTTAGTGCCAACACCAACATCAATAGCAAACTATGGGTGAGTCATCAAAAAATTTACCCAAAGCACATAGACAGTAGCAGCTATTTCCAGGTGAAATTGTAACCTCCTCCTTGATTATGGAGCTTTGTGACTTACTAGTTATTAACATTCATACTTGGTCTTTAACATTTTGAGAGAGATTGGAATTTTCTGTGATTGCATGAGTCATAATTCTCACCTTAATAAATATTACTATAACTAATGTGTTTCGTCTATTAAGCAATATAAAAAGCAGAAGATGTACACATGTATATTGAAATCACTATGTGCTACTGTGTTGTTTTTTATTAAGCAATATAAAAAAAAATGCACATGTAAATATATACATACATTTTGAAATCACTTTGTGCTATTTTGTTGTTGTTTTTTTACACCTTATTGGTTTACAAACAGAACTCCAATATACATTTGCTGTTAAAGTGATCAGCGAAATATCTAGATGCAAAACATCTGAGATGCGAAATATAAAGGGTGCAAAACATCTGTAAATCAATGTAACATATTATCTGTACTAGTTATTGAATGATGTGTTGTATACTTTATCCCAGAGATGTTGTATACACATAATAATTTATAAATAATTTATGTAACAAAGCAAGTTAAGTAGGTAATGTTAATTTGCACTTTTTGTAGTATGATGAAATTTTCATATTCATTTTCGTGGGAATCACTGAAACAAATTACATGAGCTGGCAGGTATTTTCATTAGTTTAAACAACTATTTTATTATTTTCAAGATAATCACTCACTGAATTGATTGACAAGAGTGTACTTGTCAATGAACAAAAAAACAAAAAATAAACATGCATGAGAAATGGATTTCCTTGGTTACACCGGTGATTTATAAAGAGAATCGTTAAGAAGTTGGCTTATTTTCATGGATTTTGTGGATTCTTATAACCAGAAGTAAATAATGAAGGTAAATAAGACATAAAAATGAAAAGGTTCACTTTATATAGTTGGTCAATAGAACAAAAAATAAACCCAAATACCATGATGATTTTGCATTGAAGATCAACACTGCTGAACGACAATATAATACAGCGCCACCTGTCGGGAATCTCGTTTGGCTTGCCGTTTCGTCCCAGGGCAAAGACGATCGCAGAAGATAACGGGCATATTTTAAAAAAAAAAAGAAAAAGAAAGAAAGAAAAAACACCACACACACACACACACACACACACACACACACAAACAACACACAACAACAACAACATCTTACATCAACAAAAAGCAAAAACGTTTCGGGTCAATATCTACTGATGAAAGATATGCTAATTCGTGGATCACATTGTCGGTGCTGTTGATTATGTTGATGATGAAGAAAAAAGAGAATGAGACGAGGAGGAAGAACGACAAGAGAAAAAAAAAGAATTTGAAAATTAAATGAAGGTGGTGATGTTGTTGTTGTTTTTGATGATGACGAAGCATAATTATGATGATCATGATATGCATACTTAGGTGCCTAGTTATATATCGGTAGAAGTGTGAGTGGGGTTGGGGGTTGGGGATGAGTGTGTTTGTAAGTTATGTTGTTGAACTCAATTAAAGCCAAAGGCACTTAAAAAGTAACAAAGAATGACATTTAAGAATAAATTGAATATGTGTATCTAGCCAAAACGAGAAATGAACATAGATATAGTGCTGTTGTTGTTTTCTTGTCGTATGTCTATTTTTTTTAAATTGAATATTCCCGTGCTACATTTAATAGCAATTAATCTGATAAAGGTAATTAATCAAGTTAAGTCTGGTCAAAGGTATGCGCGAATGTACTCTTACGCGAAGATATATAAGGCCGCTTCATAAAGATCAAACAGCACCAAATATTAAAGTAATAAAACATTGAAATGCGCAATTTAATAAAATATTAAATATCTCCATACACCTATATTTTCTTCTTACTCTTAAATAGCATTAAGTTTAGAATACAAAATAACACGAATATAAATATTTATATTATATTCATAACTGTAAGTAAAAAGACAATCAGTATATAAAGTTATGACATACAATTCTTTTGCTTTTATTATCA
The DNA here is from genome assembly GCA_007844125.1 of Sinonovacula constricta. Taxonomy (NCBI): domain Eukaryota; kingdom Metazoa; phylum Mollusca; class Bivalvia; order Cardiida; family Solecurtidae; genus Sinonovacula; species Sinonovacula constricta. Next base: position 33,263,495 of record CM017571.1, read on the forward strand.
TTTAGTGGGATGTGTTATTTTAGTTTTATGGCTACTATCCAAAACATTTGCAGAAAACTTCTGTTATAAAATATAGCTGTTATGTCCTTCTAGACGAATGTCGGGCTTATTCCTTACGCTGGAAAGGAGGATGAGTCGACGAAGAAAGGAGAGTGGGGTTCCCCTGTTTGTGAATCAGATTCAGAAGAAAGGAATTAAGTTGGTTGCCCTAGATTTTGATCAGACGCTGATTACCATTCATTCTGGCGGAATCTGGAAAGAGAGTGTAGACAAACTTATCCCTTTGATACGACCATGCTTCAAACAACTCATAGGAGTCTGTTTAGAAAAGGGAATCAATGTTTGTATAGTGACATACTTCAGTCAGCCGTGGGTTATTAGAACAATGTTGCACAAAGTTTTTCAAAGGTATGTTTTTGTAGATACCTGTTGCATATAAATAAAAATAATGTAATAAGAATCTTAACAATGTTTTTGTTTTTTATATAATATTGGATATTAAAATTTGGAGACAATGTTGCCTGACCAATATCATACATGTAACTTTGTCTGAGGCCAAAGAGGGAGATTTTAACTTGCAAAGAGGGACTTTTGTTATTTTCTTATAAGCAAAGAAGGAAGTTATCTGTTTTTAAGTAGGGAGATTTCTGAAAATTTGTAAAACATGCCTCATTTTCAAATATTTTTGAACCTTAAAAGTGGGAGTCCAAACCCTCACAAAGTGGGAGAGTTCACATGTATGCCTATATCATTGTGTAGTGTGCTCCAGTAATTTAGGTATAAATACGGTTAATATTAAGTTTCCATTCACTTTAAAGTTAACATTCATTGTCTGTAAACTACATGAACATAATGCTTTATAGAATAGCCTATGTAGAGAATAATCAGAAAAATGAAATCATGGGTCCTGGGGATGCATAGCTTTGAAAGCAATGGGTCTCATGTCAAAATGTATGGGCCCCTTGTTTTTCAGGTAGTTTTAATAAAATAGAACACCTGTTGCCATTTTAGGCCTTTCATTGTTGGATATGCCTTAATAAGCACAATGAAGTCATACTTGTATTTGCTTTTATTTTTGTGGTATGACATTTACAAAAGTTATACATTGAGCTGATTATGACCCTTACATAAATGCACTCTAGCTTTGAAGGTCACAGTCTCACTTAATATTTTATCATTCAAATATGGACCCTAGACAGAACACCCTAGTGAAGATGTATCCAAGACAAAACTATCTTTTAAAACTACAGGTCTGGCAATTTTAATGTATATAGGACAAAGGATCCAGTTGTAGATTTTTCACTGCTTATGAATTTGTGTACAAGTTATACAATATGTCCATTTTCTGCTTTGATTTCACTATTGTTTGTAACAAAACATAGCTGTAAGCATTATTTTTTATCCAGAACACCTTGGATAGTTCACAAATTCCTATCTCTGAAGTTCGAAGTACTAGCTCTGCAAAAATGCACATGTTAGTTCCTATGAGATCATCATAACAACAAAAATAATGTTCTTGTTATCACTATTAAACATGCAGTTACAGTTGTAGATTATTTTTGTTTTGTTTTTGTCTTTTGTGTTTGTTACATTACATGAACACATCTATGGTCATACTGGCAACGTCCCAATATTTGTGGATGAAGGAAGACCCCTAACTTAAGTCTGAGTAGAACCACTGGCTCACCACAGGTTAGTTGTAAAAACTCCCACATGAAAGTTACCACAAGCAGGACTTGACAATTGTATATTTATTGCAGTGTGCAAAATACATTATTAGAGAAAGGTTTATAGGACAAAAACCCCATAAACCAAAGTGATTGCCTTTTGAAAAACTTTTTTGTCGCATTGTCACACTGTATTAAATGCTATTAATAAAATATATTCCAATTACATGTATATGTTTTACAGGGATGCTGAGAAAATCCTTATACAGGCAAATACTCCGGCATTTGTAGAGAAGCACAACAATGAGTTTTATGGAAAGGAAGCCCACATTGCCTCAATTTTGACGGAATTGTACAACCGTCAGCACCTCAAAATTCGACCTGAGGAGATCATTCTCATTGATGATTCACGATTAAATACGGAGACAGCTTTGAAATTTGGCCATCTTGCTTTTAATGTGCCAGAGACAGTGACCGAGAGAGATCTGGAGGATTTTGCCAATGCTTTAGACACAACAACACTCAGAAAGTCATGGGTAAAGTGAAGCGGTCACATTTTGCACCTTATAATTAGGTTTGCTTTTGAACTTAGATCCAACTAATTTTGAACTTTGATCCAGCAAACCTAGTGAGGTAACAACAACAGCACATAGACAGTTTTTGACTGAAGTGAACAATCTATCATCAGAATGAAAACTATCTAGATTGCATTGGGCCTTTAATCAAATAAATTTTGATAGAAAAACAGCGAACAGAACATGCCTTCCAGATCAAGGTAGTAGTTAAGTGCTTGCATGAAAGTGGATACTGATGGTGAAAAAAAAATTGCTGATATTATAAATGTTAGTATAACTGATAGAAGAGAAATATGTGATATTTCTCTTTGATTTGTCCAGTAATGAATAATTTTTAATGCTTCTTCTTAACATCCAAAGATTAAAGTTGAGTGCATGCATTAAAAGCTATTTTCCTTCTTTTCACCTCTGCACATTTAGTTTCTTTTCCTTTTTTATTTTTTGTTATTTGTATTGTATATTTTTTACATAAGACTTATTAAGTCTGTTTGAAGTTTTGGTGAGGGAAATTTTGCTTTATTGATAATTCTAAGTGTTTAATTTTATTCCTTGATATTAACATCTGTTATTTGTTGCCTCTAAGATGTATAATATCTGTTCGAACAAAATTTATTATGTCTTATTTGCAAAAACATAAATCTTGAGTGACAAATCCTTAATCTTATTTCTTGCAATCATCAAAATAAGGCCACTCCTTTTTTATTTTATGGTTTACAAAAATTTTTGGTCAAAGTGTCCGTAAGGCGGTCGAAAAAAAAATTTAAAAAAATCCATCCCCGGCCCGTTATATTTGTAACCCCACAGTGTGACCTCAACGTAATACTCCAATCGTACCTACTCAGCGATCTCCGTCAAGCTTTGGAGATAATGCAACCCGAGGAGTTCCGAGTGCGTAATACTTGTCAACCATTTCTGCGCTGGACTGGTTTACCAAAATCCGATCCGATACTATGTGTATTGCTATTTTATCTCTGAGACATAAAACCCGTCTACCTGTTTCGAAGGGCGCGTTTAAAACGCGGCCTATTTATATAAAAACAAACAAAATGGGATTTGTTTTGATAGTTTTCGCTCGTTTTCATAGGGTCGGAAATTATTAATGAAAAAAAAAATCGTTGATTTCGATTTATATTTTTTTTCGATTTCTTGAAAAAATAGGTCTGCCGGTTTTGTAAACCATTTTATATAAAAGAAGTGGCCTAATGAAACAAAACATACATGTCACAGAGACCATGGTCCAGGCTGTCCTGAGTAAGCCTTAAATGTATTTTAAGTAATGTTAAATTCATAGAGTATAATTGCATTGTAGTTAAGCTTCTACATCTTAATTGTCTTTAATTAAGTTAGTGCTGTTATATATATACATTCTGCAGATCTGAACTAATTGATGGGTGTAACATAATCAGCATGAGTCAAGCAAATATTGGCAATTTACAAATCACAAATATAATTTATTTTGTAGATGTGTTTTTTATATAACTCATAAATTGACAAGAATGATAGTATCACTTAGGGATGTAAATAAAATAAATGACAAAATCAAAACCTGGCCAGCCTTTAAAACATATTTCTGAAAGTATAATTTTGTATTGTGATTCAGTTACACAGAAGTTCAGCATTTTTACATTCATAAAGATAAGTAGGTAAGGACTGGTATTACCTGAATATTATATAGAAATTTTCAGTATTTTATTTTCTTCATTTTATATTTGAAATCCAACATGTCCATCAGCCTCATAGTTCATTTCTACATTTTTATGTTCCCATTCTTCATAGAAAGATAAAAAATTGGGGACAAATTGTTTCTGATTGCAGTTATTCTGTAATAATAACCTTTATATTAATTAGTATTTTTCTTAGTTTTTTTTCTGGGTACACATATTAACAATCCTACAAACCATTGATCACAAACGGTCTAGATTTCATCCTTAGGTTCTTCATTCCCTATTTTTTTTTTTTCGTTTTTATGTTAAAATCTAACTTAAATTTTCAACATCAGTAACATACATATACTTAATTTGATCCTCCCTGTAATATGTTTTAATTAGCTATCTGACTGTTGCTTCAACAAAATGTTGCCATTTCTTTTTCAGGGACATGTTTTTTTAAAAATTAAAATCAAACGTTTAGCATCAATGACATACACATGATCAACAACCTGTAATAATTGTTGAACAACTGTTTTTAAAAAACAATGCATCTTCTTCATCTAGATCATGTTTTATTAAAGATATTTTTATTTATAAATGCAGGAAGCTAATCTAGTGCCACGTTATTGTGAAGGAAAGTGTCAGGCCCATTTATGACTTAATATATTGCACTAACTATTTTGAAAGTTAACCCTATTTGTTGTATACAACTTCATCTCATATATATACATTTATTTAGAATCTTTGTACTGACAATATATTTCATGAGTTTACAAAACTTCCCCATTTTTTCAAATTTTATGTACCATATTATTTTTTTTATTATTTTACTTATTTCATATACCGAAGAAATACCCCAAATTCATTACCTATCTTTTTTTTTATTGCTGATTATTAATATATTTTTTTCAACCATTATTCGTTTAACTTTTTCCAAAGTGCTGTCTACCAACAAAACAAGGTTCCAATACTACTGATAAGTATCAAGTAAGAACATTTGCTAAATTGCTGAAGCTTATTCTAGGTACAAATTGATCAGATTTTTGCTAATAGTGTAGATTTAAATTGGACAGCTCCAGCTGGGAGCTTTCTATATCGGGATATGTACTCTTAACTGTTGAGTCAATTGCAATATATGTACATACTTCTGGTGTCACTGTTGGCAAATAATTTTGTTTTTGTAAAATAATTTAGTATGATAACAGCCAGAAAGAAATCCCCATTTTTAACATATTTATGCTCCTTTTTGTGTTCTGTCTGGAAAAGTTAGTGCAGGATAGTCACTGTATAATAGTGATTTGTTTTGTTCTGTGATCTCATTGTTCACTGTCTTACTTGTACACCTTTATACATTATATTGCTTACCCTTTGAAATAATTAAAAGTTAAATTGTTAGTCACAATTTGGGATAGATAACTTGTTTCACATTGTATAGGCATAAGGCGTTTCTGTACAACATGTAAGTTGATCTTTTTAAACAGAAGAATTCAAAGGAAATAAACTAAATTTATCAAATTTAATAAAATTTAAAAATGCAATTTCCATTATTTAGGCTTATGACTGGTAAAATATTTATTTTTATTAAGTTGTGTGTAGATTGATAAAATATTTTTATATTTTCATAAAACAAAAGCTGGCAGAAAGCTTGTTCCTAGGAATATCTGTTTGTCCCAAAGCACTGTGATTTACTCAAAATTACTGAATAGAAGGCGGTTGTCAATCACTTGTGATAGTATTATATGTTTATAATAATATTATAATAATGGCAGAAAGCTTGTTCCAAGGAATGTCTGTCTGTCCCAAAGCCTGGCCAATTAACAGCAAAATAGCAGGGATAATGGTTTGTGTGTGTGTGGTGGTGGTGGGGGAGGGGGTGCAATCACTTTAAGTGAAAGCATTAGTGCATTAGTTTGTTTTGCCTTTGGTTATTTACTAATGTTTTTTTGTACATAACATTTACTTTTGTATTTTATATATGTGTTACATGTTATAAAAGTTTATAGGGCACCTTGTCTTTGTGTTATAGTACTACTGTTTGCTCAATATGTGTTGTCAAAACTTACTTACTAACCACATTTAAATAGTAAAAAGAGATAAAGCACAATATTTATACATGTATTTACTGTTTAAAATTTTCTTCATAGAATACAATCTGATGTTTATCATCTTTCAGTAACTAGTCATTCTAACTTGAATACTTCTGAGCCTTTTAATTAAATTGTATTCTCATATAGTTATTGAAGTTTTGAGTAACATACTCTAATATGAATGGTTGGTTCTGCAATAGTGTTATAGCTCCTCCTCCTCCTTGTATGAAGAGATTGTCACTTTTTAAAGTCAAACCAAGGTCTAGTGCTTATAATCGGTATCACAACAAACAAACAAGTGTTGTTTTATGTAAAGAAGCTGCATGTGAACATACATTTCATTTTGTGCTGGAATCCTTGGTTCTGTATTAAGTGTCCTGTCATCCAGTTTTTCCTTTATTTTTTTACACTTCCCAAAATTTTTTAAACGGATGACATGATCTTAAGTTTCATGAAATATATTCAAATCAAAGATAGGTAAGAAAAGATGGCGGCATGCGGGGGGTTCAAACTTGGGGTCTCGACTATACGGAGCTAGCATGTAACCACTAGACCATCCAGACAGTTGCAAAATTGATGCCATTTATATGAATTGTTAATTTAACTTTACTTAATCGAAATATCTTAATCATTTTTGTTGTAAGATCTGTCAAAGATAAACTGGTAGATAGTTACAATCAAACTGAATTTCCTTGACTGCTCAGTTTGAAATATTTTTGCTAACTGAACAAGGAATAAATCGATACTTCACATGGCTTGACGTTACACAGAGTTTTGTCTATTCATTAGAACATAAAATAATGCAAATCTGTATAGAAGAAATAGCATGTTTTTTGTATGCAGCATATATGTTACATTCAAACTATTAAAAAGTATAGCATTTTAGCATTGTTAATTGTGCTACTAGGACTCAAGTCTGCAATGTAAGGGGCTTAGGAGTTACAAGTCGGTGACTACTACCACAAAATAGTTTGGGTTAAACATTTAAAAATGTAAGAATCATATGTACTAACAAACATGTAATGTGATTTAAGGTTGTAAACAAGTTTATGAAGCACGTAACTGTAATGGACTACATGAAGAATCACCTGTAGCAGCTAGATTAGTCATGATATAAGTTACTTAACAGGTAGCCCTGTATCATATTCTGCTATGAAATTCTCTTCCACCATATTTCTTAAAAATAATAAACTTTATTGTCATTCTTTTGAATATAAAGTTATTTAGTATTGTAATTATTTTATTGTGCAACATATTAAAGTCCATCTCATATTTAATGTCATGCTTCCCTTTAAAACAAGAGGGCAAAACAACAATAAAGAGTAAGGTGTTGTTTTTTTAAATAAAACTACTAGAACACTAAAATACCTCACAAAATTTACGCAGGTTGTATTAAGCGGTCTTGCATTTTTATTGGTTTATGGAAAGAATATATTTTAGGTATATCTATTTTATTTTTCTGGAGAAAAAAACAACTTGTAAAATATTGTGGATTCATTTCCAACATAGTAAGTACTTGGTAGGGAGTAGAAATGCCATGCATAAGAATCATAGCTTTTAACTATGATAATTTGGGGTTATTGCCCTTTATTTCCATAAAATGGAACATCAAGAGTTTCACTGTTTGTGGTTTCATTATCAACAATACAAGAAATTTTTCCAGAACATTTTTTGCACATACAATAATAGAATTCTTTTTTTTACAAATCTGTATTCTGCAGTTGTTGGCATTAAAGAACATAACCAATCAAACTATATTTTTAGCATTTGTAACAACATAAATTACAGTATATCATAAATGGGTATTTTTCGTCAAAGTGTTTGCTAACCAAAATTGTTTTTTAATTACTTGTGATATATGTAGAGCATCAGTCCTGTAACATAGTGTACATGCAATACCTTATTGTTCTGTGAAATGGTCATAATGATTGTTAATGCAATTAATATTTGATTGAAAGCAATATCTGTTATTAACAGCATAATCCAAATCAATGAAAGCAATTTCAAGCTTAATTTATAATTTCATTCAAAACATAAGTAGATTTCTCACTAGTGTGCAATACATGTACATCATGCAAAAGACTAACAAACACATAATTGTAAAATACAAGTTAATGTTAATTTTTTGGAGACAGCTCTAAGATATGTCTTGAACATTAATTTAGTATATATTGAGAGTTAATTAAATAACAAAGGCTTTTTAAGATACAACAAAGTAACTTTTTTTTTCTCCTCAATTTTCTTGTTTTGTTTTCAAAGAGGTTGTATGTTATGAAATTATTTATCCTGAAAATAAGAGTTTGCATGATTTCTTGTCTTTTACTGTCAGTTTCTGTAGCTTACTATTAATTTAGGCTTGACTTTTCTGATTATGAAGATTTGCAGTATGATGTTAGTGGTGGTGGTAGTGATAATAATAGGGATGTTAATGGTGATGAGGATTTTTGAAGTACCAGGTACCATATTTAGTGGATTATAACCCCACTTGGAGCATACCCAGCATGTAGAAGAAAAATGTGTGATGAATAATAAACAATACATTTATTTTTTTCACTGTAATATTTGTTTCATGTGATTATAATCAAAATCATCAATGTTTGTACAAGGTTTAATTTTTGACCCATCCAGCCAGATTTGCCTATTCAAAGAACAGTTTTACTTGTCCTTTTGTTTGTTGTGTTCAAAGGCTTATTTGATGATGATCTTTTAATTGTCTGCATTGTTAATACTTGTATACATACACCTGTTGTTTATATTCTTGTTTGACTAAACCCTAATGGTGAACCTGATTATCGTTTTAATGAATAAAAATAAGTTTACTTGATTTAGGTTTTGTCATTTCTTTTCCTGTTTATTCCAAAAATCTTTTGGATCTTTCCCAGTCAATTATGCTGGTCATTTAACTGTTTTAGTTTATCTCAGTCATGTAATTGCTGATGACTTGATTAAAATGCCACTACATGAACTTTGACAGCAAAAACCAAAGCACTGACTTGAAAGTTTTAAGATTCAGTTGCAGAAAAATCTACAAATATCAGATATGTACATGTATTCCCAGTTTAAGATAAAACTCATTGAAGTGAACTTTATAACTTATCAATAAAATTTTTATAATTCTACCTTGGCTATTAATATTCAAACCTAGATAACAATTATCTCAAAAGAACTGTTAAACTGAATAAATGCCCACCGGCCACAATAGTTCAAGAGTTAAAGCGTCATCTTGTGGATCAGGAGGTCGCGGGTTCAAACCCTGGCAGAGTCAAACAAAAGACTTTAAAGTGGGTAGTAGTGGCTTCCCTCCTTATGCTCAGTGCTAAGGGGACAGCATTACTCCCGACTTGTCAGTGTCAGTATAATGGATCGGCCGGGTTCAGTCCCTAGGCACCTCATAAGTGCTCGTGTGCGATAATGATAGAAATGTCACTGCACAGTATCTGCAAAAATCCCAAACCGTGAATAAATGCATCAATGACTACATATCAGGCCAGTGCATGTGAAATTTATCTAATATATTTATGAATCTAACCTTTTTTCTGACTGCATTAAAGTTTATTTGAATATCAAAGTTTACAGATTGTTTACCGTAAGTGACATTTATATTAAGATTTTCACTTCAAGCAAGTAGTGTGGTTTAAAATTATGTAAGCAGTTTCCCTAAGGACCTTGGATAAATTTATTTAATAATCGAGCAACTATCTGCAAGTACTTTAATTATGGCAAAAATATATTAACTTCTTTTCAAAAATAACTCGTGAATCCACTGTTAGTATATATTATATAGATTACTGATACACATGCACAAGGTGTGAAGGCGTTGAGTTTTCTGCTGCAGTTAAAATGGATAATTAATGAAATATTAGACAGTTAAATGCTATTACTGGTATTCTAAGTGTAACATGGAATTTAACAATTGCCCATATGCAACCAGAAGAAATTTTGACCAAAACATAAAGGAAGATTCCCAATGTCAGTACAAAGAAAAATAATGATAAAATTTTGGACTGTAGTACCTAAAACAGAAGAAACCTTCCTTGTTAAATCGGTATATAACATGATATATGATATTGCATAGACAGAAATAAAGATAATAACTATACGGGACTTAATTGGGCATCAAACTTCAAGAAAGTATTAGAAGATATTGGTTTAACAAATTATTGGATAAACCAAGATACTGCAATAAACAGTTTTAACCTGATAAATAATGAATCCTCGATATTCACCATAATTGGCATTACTCAATTAACAGTTCAAAGTAACAGACTTAAAACATACTGCAAGTTCAAACAACAAGTAGAAAAAGAAAAGTATTTAGATTGTGATAAAAACAAAAAGTATAGATTAGCTCTATTAAATTCAGCGTTCCAGCACATGATTTAGGTAAAGGGTAGACACTTAAACAGTACATAATAACAGAATTTGCCAAAATGGCAACATGAATGTAAAAGAAACCTAGTACCATTTTCTTCTAGTTTGTCCAAAGTATATTGATCTGAGGCGAAAATACTTTACATCTTACTTCTTGCCACTGGCCTTCAATATAAACATTTTTATCTCTTATGCAAGCAAGATCTATACAACTGATCAATAACATTTAAAAGTTTGTATACTTCGCATTTCAGCTGTTACAATTATTGATTTTTTGGTACTTTATTATCTAACAATGTAACCATTATTGTTACTTCTTAATTTAAATTTTGATAACTATGCATGTGTTATGTCAATAGATATTATTTTTAACTTGTGAATGTAGATTATCCCTGGTATGAACTTGACAATCCATTTTGCACTTGCTAAAATGTTACAATATAGACATAATAGTATATCGTTCCTAATGTGAATTCATTAGCCGAAATATATAATGCAGCTGTATTACTGATTAATGGATTTCCTCTGTACTTCTCTGTAATGCCATTACCCCTTATGTTCTATTAGACTTGGCTATATTTGTGATCAAATTTATGCCAATACACATGTTATATAAACAGGTATTATTTACTTTTATTTAAAGAGTAACTTACTGTTTAAATACTTGTATCATTGCACATTGTAATGGTTAAGTGTTTCATTATTCTCTTAAGAAATGAGGGAGTGAAGGAACTTGGCTTGTAAGTAACAAAGAGTATGAGAAAGACTCCATTTTAAAGTTTTCCCTACTTTTTAAACCTAATCAGATGCTAATATGTTTGCACAGAAAATGAAAGGCATTAGCGAATAGTCTCCCTTTTGTAATCTTTAAATGGAAGTAGGTCCTTTTATTTGGATTAAATAATTAATTTTTACCCTTGTACTTTTTGGAGTGTATGTTAACTTTTTGGTTGCATTAAGACATTCAGCTTAATCATCTGTGGAAAAAGAAGTAAATTTTCTTGCAACTTTTTTGTTTAAATAACATATTTTGCTTTTTTAATAGATTTTAAGCTCATTTGTATGTTCATGCGAACTGGTGATTTAGTCCAAGGATTCCAACTAATAGGACCAACCTAGTTATTGGACTATCTAGGACACTATCTTATAAGGAAGGCAATTTTCATTTAACTAATTTTCACCTTTAGCTTCTTTGTGAAGTGCTCAAATACAAGATTCTCCGGAAAACAGAAAGATGATCAGTTTAAAAGTAATGGCACCTCATTGGAAAAATGTAGGGCAGGGTGTTTGCATTTGAACCCTAAATGACTGTTTGGGCTAGTGATGTTCCATGATGTTTTATTTTTGGTAATGTAGCCGGGTGATAGGGAGAGAATGTGTAAGTGGTCCGGTTAGCTCAGTCGGTAGAGCATTCGCCCTATTAGCGAAGTGTCCCGGGTTCCAGTCCCGGACTGGCTGCACATTTTTCTCCCTGTTACAATTGCGCCCAACGTAAATGACCCGCGGTCGTTACGTACAAGTGCTCTTGAGTTGTATGTACAGCATATAGTCTGTGAAAATTCGTGGACAAATTTTAATTTGCCCGGGGTGTATGTAGCCGGGTGATAGGGAGAGAATGTGTAAGCGGTCCAGTTAGCTCAGTCGGTAGAGCATTTGCCCTGTTAGCGAAGTGTGCCGGGTTCGAGTCCCGGACTGGCTGCACATTTTTCTCCCTATTTTACAGTAATAGAAAGTGGAAATAATTTTAAGTATTACCTATATGAGAAAACAAGGGTGGCTGTATAATCATGGCCTGCCAACAAAACAAATGTTCACAAAGATGTGTTTGTACTACGATACCAATTAAATGTGTTTTTATAAAAATGTTAAAGCAGATCAAAATTTGTTTTTGACTGCAAGCATTATTTTCATGTTTCATTTCATCTTTTCCACCATAACCAGAAATATTACTGCAACAAACATGGTTTTGTTGTTGTTCACTACTTTTGACATTGAATAAGCTTCTTATGAAAAAATAACTGGGATTGCTACATAAAACACAGCATATTTGAGAATAAAAATATATTTGTAATTAATATTACATCTGCATAAATATGTACTGTCAACAGCAACTGTATAACTTAAACCATATTATATATATAATATTTTTGTCCAAATTATAAATACCATGTATTTTTTTCTATTTAAGTAGAGATAAAAAATCCAGTAAAATCATACACAAAAGTAGAGAAAAATTATTGGATTAACAAGTTTGTAAATGTTGAAAGTTAAAATTGAAAATATACAAATAAACAAATATGTACTGGCAAAGAAACTGTAAGGATGTTCTTGTTTTTAAGTTGTGCAAAGTATATTTGTAAGAGAAAAGTGAAAAAATGTTCAAATTACAGAGATAAAGATATGTATAAATAAAAATGTCCAATTCCACTTCTGGAACAACAAAGTTGAGAAGAAAAAAATGAATTAAATGTTGAAGAATAGGCATAGTATAAGAACATATATTAATACATGTTGGCAAAAAAAAGTTGACGAAAAGTTTTAAGCTTCAGTCACTTAAAAAAAACACTTTAAAATCAATGTGACTGATTTAAATCAATTAATAAATTAAAATCCCATCTGGGAGCTAGCAGATCGGCTAGTGCTAGCAGGGCATGGGGTGTAGGCCCGGGGAGAGAGTCCATTGGTATGGGCCTGGCAGGTCACAGATCGTCTAGAAGAGGGGCAGGAAGATGGGCGCAGAGGCAGGTCAACAGCGGCAACAGATCTTGGGTATCCAATTGGAGCATCATGCAGGCCAGAGGAGGAGCAATCCCTGGCAGATAGCTTGCTGGATGCAGTGGCAGGTCGGGTGCCTGCCCTGAGGGTGGAGAAAGCATTAGGTCCAGGTGAGGTTATGCCCTGGGTGGAACCAGGCCTTGGAGGATGATCCTTGCCATACATAGAGGCAAGTCTCAGAGAGCCTGTAGCAGGAGCAGTGCTTTGACGTGTCAGGCTTTGGGCAGCAATCACTCTAGGAGGGATGGCAAGGTTTGGGCTGCTCCTTGTAGATGTTGCGCTATCTGGATGATCTCTAATATCAGAGCCAGACCTTACAGATCTTCTTCTTAAGGCAGAGGCATTTATTGATGTGTTTGCTTCTTTTTCAGTGAGAATTGGAGATCCAACATCACCCGAGCCTTTGCTTGGAGGAGTGCCTGGTTTAGACAATCTCTTGCTTGTGGCAGAGGGAGGTCTTGGGGAATCATTCCTTTTGACAGAATTTGCCTTTTGTGAGCTGCTGCTTATGCCAGTGGGTGGTCTTGGAGATATCATGCTTGTGGCAGAGAGTGGTGGTGAAGACTCTGTGCCTGCAGGAGAGGGTGGTCTTGGACACTTTTTTTTTGTGGCAGAGGAAGGGTTTGTTAATCCATTGGGTGTAACAGAATCAGCCCTTGGTGAGCTCTTGCTTGAGGCAGAATATGGGGAAACATTAAATTTGTAGCCAGAGCCAGGTCGTGGTCTGTCTGAATAATGGCCAAATTCAGAGCAAGCCCTTCTGTATTTCCTGCTTTCAGCAGATGTTTTCCTGGAGGACTTTCTACCTGAAGAAGTTTTTGCTCTTTTTGACTCCATGGTTGCAATAGGGCTTGATGGATCCTTGTTTGCGGAATACAGAGGTTGCGAGGCAGACTTAGATCTAGGTGACCTCTTGTTTGTGGCAGAGGAAGGTCTTGGGGCAGGCTCAGATCTAGGAGACCCCTTGTTTGTGGCAGAGGGAGGTCTTGCGACAGATTCGGATCTAGGTGTCCCCTTGTTTGTGGCAGAGGGAGGTCTTGAGGCAGGCTTAGATCTAAGAGACCTCTTGCTTGTGGCACAGGGAGATCGTGGAGCAGACTGAGATCTAGGTGACCCCTTGTTTGTGGCAGAGGGAGGTGGGACAGACTCAGGTCTAGGTGACCCCTTGTTTGTGGCAGATCCAGGTGGGACAGGCTCAGATCTAGGGGACGCCTTGCTTGTGGCAGAGGGAGGTCTCGGAGCAGATTCAGCTCTAGATGACCCCTTGCTTGTGACAGAGGGAGATCTTGGAAAAGACTTAGACCTAAGTGGCCCCTTGTTTGTGGCAGAAAGACGTCTTGGGGCAGACTCAGAACTAGGAGACCCCTTGCTTGTGGCAGAGGGAGATCTTGGGGCAGACTCAGATCTAGGTGATCCCTTGCTTGAGTCAGAGGGAGGTCTTAGTGTAGGCTTAGATCTAGATGATTCCTTGTTTGTCGCAGGGTGAGAGGGGACACAAGCAGATCTTGGTGACCCCTTGCTTGTGGCAGAGGGAGGTCTTGGAGCAGACTCAGATCTAGGTGACCCCTTGTTTGTGGCAGAGAAAGGTCTTGGAGCAGACTCAGATCTAGGGGACCCCTTGTTTGTGGCATAGGGAGATCTTGGGGAAGATTGAGATCTAGGTGACCCCTTGCTTGTGGCAGAGAGTGGTCGTGGATAAGACTGGCTTTGTGTAGACTTAGCAGACTGTGTTTTAGACATTGTCAGTGCTTTATACTCGGTTTTCAGTCCTGTCCTTTGGATAAGAATAGGTAAAGGAATGCTGCCAACACTTGGAGATCTTTTGGATGTGGCTGAGATAGCTTTGTCAGCCAACGACAGGCTTGAGGATCTACGGTGCTTAACTTGAGACACTTCTCCTGCATTTTTGTCTGGCACTGTGACCTTTGGAGGCTTTTCAGACACTTTTTTCCTTGATGCCTTTTCCCCTTGAGCAAGATCTTTGTTAGGCTTAGACAATCGCCTAGTTTTAGTAGGCACTGTCTTGTTCTTGGTTTTGTCAGCATCAGTATGAAGATTAAGCTTTCCCGGGCATGGGACAGGCTCGCTGCTGGCTGGTGCTCTTGATTTTACTGCATCAACTGATCTGTGTTTCATTTCTGTGACTGTCTTGGCAGACTTTGCAACTTTTTCTGGCTGAGACTTATTATATTGGCCAGTTAACTTTGCAGAATGGAATGGCTTAGTTGATTGATCAACGGCCTTCTTGGCTCTCTTCTCTGTGGGCTTCTTTTGACTTTTGCTCTTTTTGCCAGCCTCTTTTTTTGATGCCTGCAGAATCTTTTCTGCCTTAGCGGCTTGTCTCTCCTCTGCAATCCTTCTCTCCTCTGCCTCTTTGTGAGCTGCTTGCTTGATTTCCTTGGACCTGGCTTGGATCTGAGCACTCTTCTTGGTGTGACGGACCATGAGAGTCTTCCACTTGACTGGCTTATTGGGAAGACTAGGGGTCTCTACATCTTGTGTGTTGGTGACTTTCTTATATTTCGGGGCCTTATCTTCAACCACTGGCTTGACTGGCTGCAGGGTTTGGACTGGTCTTGCATGCATCACTGAACTGATTTTGCTGTTGAGAAGAAGAAGAAAACAATTTTTTTCTGTAAAATTTTTCTGGCTTACTTAACAAATGTAGCATAATACCACCTTTATACTGAATGTTAATCTGCTATCTAAAAGCACATTTAATCATATTGCTAATATATAGGACTTTCTGAAAGATGTTAAATTCTACCTGAATATTCTAAGAAATTAAAATTCAAAAGTCTTAAGATGAAAACTATGAATAAACAAACTCACTGTTGCTGAGCTCTGATCTGCTCCATTTCTTTAGCTCTCTTGCTTTTAGTAAACTCTCTCAATTCATCCTGAATATCCATAACTGAAGCAGAGAAAGAATTATCTTCACTTTAAAGAGAAAATTATTGTTATACATATGTTTGTTTTTAATTAGTAAAGAAAATTATGATTTTCACTTAAGTATAACTAAATACACAGAAATATTTCAGAGCAAAATTATTAACTGGCTCAAAGAGAAGTAATACCCCCTGACTTTTTAGCTAAAATAAACATTACGTTTGTACCCAACATTTTAAATGTCAACAAAACACAAACATTCTGACAAATATTTTTTATCAGAATGGAAGAACATTCAAAATCACAACAGTATTTACAATTATTCATTTTGTCTGAGAAAAAAAAGTAAGAAAAAGGTATGCTCAATTGAAGAGAGATTTTTGGTTTTATTTAAAGTTTGGAAATGGAAGATATTGGACTGAAAAACAGGACCCTTACAGAGCTGTTGCTGCTCCAGGATGGTTGGTCGACGACATGAGGCTGACTTGCGGCCACTTGTACCACTTGGGTGGTGGAACCTCTCCAGAGATCTGCTTCGGGGCCTAGTCACAGAGGGCAGGCTGGCTAGGAAGCTTTCTCTCATATACTCAGCTCTAAAAAATTGCAAAAGTATTTATCTTAAAGTGTCAGATTAAACAGTCTTAGATGGGTGGGAGGGTCATGTTTTGAGGTTGTTATCTTTTTATTTACTGTAACATATGTGAATAGTTGTCACCCTATTAACAATTTAAATCTTAAAATAAAATTACAAATTCATATTTTTCAGAATTGCTCATACTGAATAAACTGTACAACTACTTTTTTAAGGTACCTAAAAAACTTGATGTAAAGCTCAACAAAAACTTCTCCTGGTATTCAGGCTCTTTATTATACATGTCACTGATGTAATGCCTCACCTAATTTTCTTCTCAGAGGCTCCAGCTTTCAAGTCCATCTCTTCTTTGATTTCCTTCCTGGTCTGGGAAGATTTAGCATTCCTGACTCTTGGTCTACATGCATTGTAGCCTGAAAACAAATACAGAAATGCTGCAAGTTTTAATAAACCATACCAGTATGTAAAATACACTTATGTTACTACACTTAATTATTTTATCTATCACTAGACAAAACATTAATAATATAGACCTGCAGAATAACTTCATAAAACTAATCAAGAAGATTATTGTCAAACATTATGATGTAAATTATGCTTTCAAATATACTTTTTAAATAAATTTATTTTTTAATCTATGTATGATATTACATAGATTTTATAGGATAAATCTCTATTTTAATTTACCATCTCTAGCAACTCTGGCTGAGTAGTCAGTGGGCCTGCAGCGTCCACGGGTTGGCTGCATTGATGCATCATATCTCCGTCTGATAGAAGCTCTCTCTAAGTTTCTATCCCTTCTAAGAGAAGACTCCCTGTTGGTCTTCCTTTGGGCTCTACGTTCAGATTTTTCTGAATCTGAAAATGTTATAGAAATAACTTATTTTATTAACCTCCAAATCTTCAGTGTTAAAGCAATTTTTATGCCTGCACTCTCTTACAACAATGATTTAATAAAATGAAAGAACTTGTTTCACCATCATAATTAACTACAAAGACATATATGCTTATAAAGTTTGACTTAAATAATTCAATAAATCTTAACTATTTACAGCATACTTACAAAAATGCATTTACTTGACACAATAATGTAAATAAATTGATAATGAAAATAATGATTATTATTATCATTTTCATCTTCATCATCATTACCATTATTATTAATCATAATAATAATGATTATTATCATTATTATTAAAAAGAAAATAATGCATAAAATTAGTAATCCCTTTTATTATGTGCATCATCATATGTTATAAGAAACCGTTAAATGTCCAGAAATTTACAATAAGTTGCAGATCATTAATCTATCATTTTAATATTCACCGAACTAAATACTCATAATTTTAAAAGAATCATGCAACATACAAATTTAAGAACCTAAGAACCCACCAAAACGAAATCAGTTCTGAGACTAGGTATTATGCGGTGATTAAATAAATTATGTCATTTAACGAAATCGAGAATGGTACTGATAAATAAATACAAATAATGTTAAAATTAATTTCGTACCATAGCTTACTCTTAAAAGTTTTAAGTGTTATATAATTTTGTTTGAACGAAAATTGGAAAAACTTTAGTATTTGTTATATTTGTATGTAATTATAATGTTCAGATACTGTGACACATACCTCCAGGATTGCCCTGGACTGTGTTTATTAGGTTGTCGTTGGTGTTTACGGGTGGCAAGTTAGGACGAGCACTAGACGATGTTGAGGTGTCCTCAGACTCAGTTCCAGACAACAGCGGAAATGCGGACTTTCGCAAGTACCTTTTACTGTTGTAAAGACCTAAAACAATACAAAATGTGTAAAGAAATACAGAGCAATTCATGTTGTAATTACTTAATTTAGTTATTGAAAGTTTTCACAGCTTGCAATAGCCATTAATAACAACACTCATTGCTGTCAATATCTTGTGTACCCCACCCACCAAAAGTTCTGCAAAGCTGAAAAAACAAGCGCGGAATATAACATTCATCAAATATCACGTAAAACTAAACAGCTCAAGTAAAAGAAAATCCTACCAAGTAAATTGACTCTTTCAGACATCAAGTAGCTTCGACAACATCATGAAAAATATCGTAAGAACGGAATTTTTCAAGGAATTTGTGAGAGCTAGAAATGCGTGTCGAACCGAAGTTACGAGCACGCAAATAATGACGATTTACGCCTAGAGATAAACACCGTAACCACAACAACGTATTACTCTTATAAAATGTAGGCCATTTAACAAAATCTTTTTGAACACAACAGTGCCACTGTTTGGCTCTCTAATTTAAATATTTGAAATAAGTGTCAAGACTAGAATTAAGAAATCTATATAGTTAAAAATAAACACACGCATAAATCTGAATTTAATAATGCAACCGAAGTTTTAAATTATTGCGCGGCTCGATGATTAAAGAACGACAACTCTTGTCACCTTAACTGGCACGTTAGTTGGGTTACGTCCCTTCCAATTTTATATATATATATATATATATATATATATATATATATATATATATATATATATATATATATATATATATATATATATATATAGTTTAACTTTTATTATTGTACATATTGTTTTACATCAGAAATTAGGATGCTAAATTATTTTATTAAAATATATTTGACGTTAACAAAACTATTGAAAGATTTTAAATGCTATTAGGATGCCTACCTGATGAAATATGAGTAGAATCTGTGATATGAATGCAAAACATTAAATATGTGATTATGGCCTGTTTGCTGTTTAACAACGCATGGTGTGCAAATTCACACCCAACCACTTATTGTTAATATGGCATATAAAGTAATTTACTCGGTGACAGTGTCGATATAGGCCTATATGAAAGCGAATTGCACTTACCACACGAAAGGGCAACCCGTACATTCCACTAGTGGAGCCCGGTGTCACGGTCTCATATTTCTACCGTGTCGAAATTTCTCACACGCCCCAATGCGCATGCGCAAAATTTTAAAAAGAAATATAAGCCCGTATATAGATGGTCCAAGATTTCCTCCCGGGCACACATTTCCATCTTAAGTAAACGTGAAATATTCTAGGTATACATGTATATCGTAAAGATAGAACGATTGGCACAACAGAAACGTCAGACCGTGTATAGATGGACTTAAATTTTCACCCAGACACACATTTCCATCTAAAGTAAACGTGTAAAATTCATCTATACATGAATATGATAGAGTCAGAAATATTGGCCTGTGAGTCCACCCAGGCCCATATTTCCATCTGAAGTAAATGTCTAATATGTAGGGATACATGTTCATGTATATGATAGAGATAGAAAGCTAGAAATGGGCTTATATTTCCACCCGGGCACATGTTTCCACATAAAGTAAACGAAACAAAACTGGGTATAAATATAGATGTAGAAAGACCGGTCCTACAGAAACATTAGACCGTGTATAGATGGGTTTATATTTCCACCTGGGCATACATTTCCATCTTAAGTAAAGGTGTAATATTTATGTATACGGTAGAGAGAGAGAAAGATTGGTCTGATAGAAACATCAGCCCATGTATATATGGGCGTATATTTCCACTCAGGCACACATTTCCATCTTAGGTAAACATGTAATATTTATGTAAACATGTTAATGGTAGAGAGAGAAAGACTGGTCGGATAGAAGCATCAGCCCGTATATAAATGGGCTTACATTTTCTCCCGGGTACATGTTTCCATATTAAGTAACACTTTTTACACCAGTATGGAATGGTAGGTAATTTAGGCACGTGTAGTTTAAAATAGCAATCTGGCGCATGCGCACACTAGACAGAGAAATTTAAGCACGGTAGAAACATCAGACCGTGACAGGAGGTACGGTCTGATGTTTCTATGGAATGGTAGGTAATTTAGGCACGTGTAGTTTAAAATAGCAATCTGGCGCATGCGCACACTAGACAGAGAAATTTAAGCACGGTAGAAACATCAGACCGTGACAGGAGGTACGGTCTGATGTTTCTACCGTGCTTAAATTTCTCTGTCTAGTGTGCGCATGCGCCAGAATCCTATTTTTAACTACGCGTGCTTAAATTTCCGGCCAATCCCTACTAGTGTAAAAAGTTTTAATGGTTAATATTTTGAGGCTTAAAACACTGTATTTAATGTACTGTCACATTATCAGTATATTTCCAGTGGTTTACTACGTATACTGGTTTCTTATTATCGTCGATCTTTGTTCTCACTTGGAATAATGAAATCAGGCCACCAGGAATCGCCTTTTTGATCTTCAATTGCATGCAAAAAAACTTTATGGTGCACCAAATTTCAAGTGCAGCAAGCATTTTTATATAGATCTAAATGCATTTGTAAATAAAAATGCATTCATTATTTTCCATGAAACACTCGACTTTAATGCAGCCTATTATCTACACACCGATATTTCTCAGGACTCTGAGCCTGTTTTAGTTTCTTCATTTGTGACAGTTTAAGGTGGAAATATAAGGTCTTTTATACACGGGCTGATGTTTCTATCAGACCAATGTTTCTATTCTTACCATAAACCGATATACATAGAATATTACAAGTTTACTTAAGATGGAAATGTGCGTCTGGGTGGAAATACATGTAAAAGCCTATATGCATGGGCTGATGTTTCTATCAGACCAATCTTTCTATATCACCAAACACATAAAAACATTACACGTTTACTTAAGATGGAAATGTGTGCCCGCGTGGAAATATAAACCCATCTATAATCAGTCTTAACTTTCTATAGGGCCTGTCTTTCTATATCCATATTTATACCCAGTTTTTTTTTCTGTTTATTTAATATGGAAACATGTGCCCAGGACGAAATGTTAGCCCATATATACATGCGTTGATGTTTCTTATAGACCGATCTTTCATTCTCTACCATATACTTGCATACATAAATATTACACGTTTACTTTAGATGGAAATGTGTGTCTGGGTGGAAAGACAAGGCCATATAAACGCGGTCTGAAGTTTATATAGGGCCTGTCTTTCTATATCTATATGAATACCCAGTTATTTTTTTCGATTTCTTTAGTGTGGAAATATGTGCCAAGGAGGAAATATAAGGCCATTTATGCACGGGTTGATGTTCCTATCAGACCAATCTGTCTATATCTACCATAAACATGTATACATATTACATGTTTACTTAATTAAGATGTAAATGTGTGCCGTGTGGAAATATAAACTCATCTATTCTCGGTCTGATGTTTCTTTAGGGCCTGTCTTTCTAAATCAATGTTTATATCCAGTTTTTTTTTTTGTTTGTTTATTTATTATGGAAACATTTACCTGGGTGGAAATAAAAGCCCATCTATACACGAGATGATGGTTCTATCAGGCCAATCTGTCTATTTCTACTATAAATATCTATGAAGATGGAAATGTGCACCCGGGAAGGTATCTAACCTTGTCTATAAACGGGCTGAAAATTCTTTCAGGTCAATATTTCTGTCTTTAACATACGTACGTCTGTAACATACGTACACATAAGATTATTCTTTTTCTTAAGATGGAAACATGTGCCCGGGGGAAATCTCAACCCCTTTATACATGGGCTGATGTTTCCTTCATACCAACATTTCTGTCTCAACCAGATACATGATACATCAATTTAACACGTATACTGAAGATGGAAATGTGTGCCGTGTGAAAATTTAAGTCCGTCAATGCAAGGTCGGACGTGTCTGTCGGGCCTATCGTTCTGTCTTTACGATGTACATGTATACCTAGAATGTTTCATGTTTATCTAAGATGGAAATGTGTTGCCGGAGGAAATCTCGGATCATCTATATAAGGGCTCATATTTATATTAAAACTTTGCGCAAGCGCATTGGGGCGTGTGAGAAATTTAGACACGGTAGACATATGTGACCTTGACACCGGACCGACCGCGCTCCAACTAGACCCGCTCATGTAAATCAGTTTCCATGTGATGTCATATGCACTGATAAGACAATTTAAGGCAGCCATCTTTGAAGGCACAAGCTAATGCAGGCCGAAATTGGGAAATATGTGCTGTATTACCACCACTGTGTTGTTATTTTTAAGTCTATTTTACTGAATTTTATATCAGATTTAACAGCTTTTATGAAGTATTTTAAATAGCAAATATTAAATATGATATTTTAAAAGGTAAAAAAATACAACCAAAAAAAAAAGCTACACTGTTTATTTTGTTTAAGGATGAGCCAACAATTTTATTTATGTGTTTTAATTCTTTGTGCATTTATCAATTTGAAAAAAAAAATATTGCATTCTAAAAATAAGAATTTCAAGAGCTTTCCAATGGTGTAGAGCATTTAATTTTTGGAACACAAATTAAGAAATAACAAGAAAATAAAATTTACGCTTCTATACATTTAATCTGAAAATCACTTGAAGTTACCATCAAAGATGACTGCCACCTTACAAGGTTTTATACAATGTACGACCTCGTTTATATCAAAATGCACGCATTTCATATATTAATTTGTGAGTTAATTTCTAATTTTATCAAATTGTTTTCAGTTTAGTTTAAAATGTATGTCCACATTTCGTTAAACTTGTTTTCATCGATTGCTGTGGATACATGCTTTTCTGGTTTATACTGTAAGTCCGCTTCTTGAAATGTGACATTATAATACGTTATGACACTTATATACCTAATCTAACAAGCATTTTATAGTATTGTGGGCAATACAGTAGTCCCCTTCCGGTCTCTCAAAAAGTTCTTTAATTATCATACGCTCCTGTTTATTGCCATTTATAATTAATCTATAGTCTCCTCCCACCCAAACAGTAGTTGGGGTTCACAATTTTTTTTAATTCACCTGGCCTAAATAATTGTTAACTTATCATGACATTTATTTTTGGCCTTTATTTAAGGTATGAGCACCTTCATGCATTATTATTTAAGGTAAGTGCACCTGAATGCGCTATCCAAAACTTCACGATTTTGCTGCAAGGTCATGCTGTGACCCTGACCTTCAAGGTAGTGACCCAAATGTTATGCGCGACACGTCATCTCAACATGGTGATCATTTCTGTGAAATAGTTGTAAAATCCGACTTCAAATAACGAAGTTATGAGCCGGACACGATTTTGCTGCAAGGTCATGCTGTGACCTTGACCTTCAAGGTAGCGACCCAAATCTTGCACGTGCATATTGTACACATTACTACCTATTAACATACAAAGTTTCATGCGCCTAGCTTTAATAGTTTTTAAGTTATCAAAGGATCCAGATTTTAGCGGACAGACAGACAGACGGACAGACGGACTGACGGACGGAGGGTAAACCTATAGTCCCCTCCGGTGTAAACACCGGTAGGGGACTAACAAGCATTTGATAGTATTGCGGGCAATACAGTAGTCCCCTACCGGTCCCTTAAAAAGTTCTTTAATTATCATACGCTCCTGTTTATTGCCATTTATAATTAATCTATAGTCTCCTCCCACCCAAACAGTAGTTGAGGTTCACATATTTTTTTTAATTCACCTGGCCTAAATAATTGTTAACTTATCATGACATTCATGACATTTTTTTTGGCCTTTATTTAAGGTATGAGCACCTTAATGCACTATTATTTAAGGTAAGTGCACCTGAATGCGATATCCAAAACGTCACGATTTTGCTGCAAGGTCATGCTGTGACCTTGACCTTCAAGGTAGTGACCCAAATGTTGTGCGCGACACGTCATCTCAACATGGTGATCATTTCTGTGAAATATTTGTAAAATCCGACTTCAAATGACGAAGTTATGGGCCGGACACGATTTTGCTGCAAGGTCATGCTGTGACCTTGACCTTCAAGGTAGCGACCCAAATCTTGCGCGTGCATATTGTACACATTGCTACCCATTTAACATACCAAGTTTCCATGCGCCTAGCTTTAATAGTTTTTAAGTTATCAAAGGATCCAGATTTTTAGCAGACAGACAGACAGACTGACGGACGGAGGGTAAACCTATAGTCCCCTCCGGTGTGAACACCGGTAGGGGACTAATAAGTGGAGCAATACAGTTCTGGTAAACTGCTGACGCAAACGTCATCAGCCGAGCGCCATCGTCATCTGGTGTTTTGCCCCCATACTTGGAACACCATCGAAATGATGGTGGCTGGTAGCGTTAATAATTTCCACCCTGTCTACGTCAGCTTGGTATGAAACGCTGTAACTAGAACCAGCTGAAAGTCCTTTCAGCAGATTTATCAACAGCACGGACTGTGGCCGTTCGTGCTTTTCCCTAAATGCCGTGTGCTCACTGGTATATGCCATGTTGACCGTGACGGAATTCCGCGAACACCGACCTCCAATTAGAAAAATAGGATAGATAGTTTCATGATAGACCTACTGGTGGGAGTTGTGCTTTACTGCTTCTAAGACCCTTCTCTCAATAACTTAAAGACATCAGGGGCTTTCTTACTGTTTGATTTCTTTTTCTTCCTCTTCGATTTAAGGAAGGACGCCAGTTCTGCAACGACTCAATCAAAGCGCCACCTGTATCTTCCCTGAGTAAAGAAGGTAGGACAACCAGACAGTAGTACATGTGTCGCAGTGTGCCGATGCGAGCTACGAAGCTGGCATAAAGGACAGCTCCTGTAGGTGCAGGTTCTCTGGAGATTAACAAGAGAGTCGTGAACGGAACGAAAGAGGAAGCCTAACTGCAGTGGTCCATACGAAAAGAGTTCCTGCCATGTAAGTCTTCTCTGGTATATCATTCCATTGTGTCCAGTTACATTGCGGGCCCAACTGTACAACCGTACCATATAGCTTGTTTCTATTTCATCTTATTTACTTCTTGTAATTTGCCTATAAAACAAGCGTATTGACGTGACAACAACGTAATGGTTTAAACATTGTTTTATTAACACTTTTCGCATAGGAAAAACGCCCTTTCGAAACTGCGAGTCTTAGTTGTAAAGGGGGGCTAGTGTGTGACTACTCATCATACCATTTATGGAGTTGTCGTTCGTGGCAATTTGTGAATAGCATAAGCGGCCTCATGACGTTTCCCATAATTTGTAAACACAGATGCTGTTCAATCGAAGGATATTTTCTGGAATTGGAACTAGCAAATGTCTGACAGAAGTACTTCACGTCAGAGAACTGTAAGTATTTATGTTTAGAAACATCACTGGAGATGTATTTTACGTAGGGAGGCTCTTTCAATTTGCCTTCAATCCAGACTACTTGACGCATTTTCGGTCAAGTTTCAATTAATCGTCTGTTCACGTTTAGAGCTTGTATAAATTGTAAGATAATATTCTACAAAACTCCAACGTGATTTGTATAAATATTGCTCTGAAGAACGATTGGCCCTTTACGTAGCTTGTATAATTAATCACATTCCAGCACACATGCGTATGTATGCGTATGTTATCTTTGTATTGACACAATATATGCAGTGAGTTTCCAAACCCACTAAGTAAGTGTGGTAAGTCAACAAAGCCATAGGATCTAATTTCGTTAAATGCAGCTCTCAAATTGATATGTGATGTGCTTGAAAATTTGATATCCTGATAGCTGAGTGGTTTTGTTAGCATGTATATGATTTGAGGAGATATATCCTGTTGTTACCAATATTCATAGATGTTCATTTGTCTATCATACACTCTATGGTGTTTTTTCATAATAAAGATTTAGTCTAACCATAAACAAATTCAGAAAGAACATCATCTTTAAACTATTTGACAGAAATAACTTACAACTCATGAAATATTGTATTAGAGTTAACAAAACCTTATACCACTAGATTAGGAGAACATCATATTTTGGTACACTGTAACATGATGATACATATTCCTTTTGGGTATTAATCATCCAGTTAAGCAGTCAAAAAATGGCAAAACTTGGCAGAAGCTTGACAGCATTAAAAGCTACTCAGCGTAATAGCAGTAGTGATTTCTATTCAGGCTCTTGGCTTGAAAGTTAGTAATACATTCACAATCTTGGAAGTTATTCAACTACATTTTACTTACTTTTTAATGTTGAAATGTAAGGGTTTGTATATTATTTTTGCAATTATTCTTGATATGATCCAGCTGGGATTTTTGTTGCTGTTGTTATTTTTTATTATTTTTATTCAACATGGCAACAGTTCTGTACATGATACATTGAACCACACAAAGTTCTCAAGGTGAGTTTGTCTGATACCCCTTCGTCTGACATATGTCGTCCGCCATGTGGCATTAAAAATTTGTGATATATTCACCAAAGTTGATCAGAATCTTTGTCTGTAAAAAATTTAGATAAGTTTGTAGCTGGGCCAAGGGTGGTTAAAAAGTTAGTCACAAATTCAAATCCATGAAAAACCTTTTGAACACACTTGAGGCCAGATTTATGGTCCAATCTTTACCAAAAATGGTCAGAATGTTGGTCTGCATAAATACTTGGATGAATGTGTAACTGTCTCAGGTGGCTCAAAAATAGGTCCCTAGGCCAAATCCTACAAAAACCTTGTCAACTTCTTAGAGGCCCCATTTATAGCTTAAACTTCACCAAAGACTGACTGTTTGTCTGCATGTAATCTTGCAAGCTTTTTGTATCAGGGTCATGTGGGGCCATAAGGTCACTAGATTAAATCACAGAAATCCACACTTGACCTGGTAGTGCTATTGTCAGAGCGTCGGCTCAATGTACAGGAGGTCTAGAGTTCGATCCCGGGCTGTGACATACCAAAATCATTAAAAATTGTACTGGTGTAGCTCCTTGCTAACACTCAAGCAAATATAAGGGTAGTTCCATGACTGGTTGGCCCAGTGTCAGGATAATGTGACTGGGTGTGGTATCATGCCAGGTGTTCACAGCATGCTATACACAGTGAAGGCAGCAATATATCTGCCTCGAGTAGACACCACCTTCAGATAATTGAAATACTGTCGGTGGGATGACAAACCCAATAAACAAACAAACAGAAACCCACTGTGAACAACCTAGCGGCCGCATAACTTGGTCTTCACCAAACTTGATCAGCTGAATGGTTGTCTCGATGAAATCTTGGCAGGGTTTTCCTTTGAAAATTTTTTTAGGGGGTCAAAGTGTCCCCCTAGGTTTATGATTTGGGGGTCATTGGTAAATTTTGGGGGTCACATTATATAATCACTTTACTAATAGTCTTGCACCTTAAAAACAGAACTAAATTGTTCATTTGTATTTTATACTATTAAAACAAAACAAAAACCACGGGGTCTACTAGTTTTAGGGTTTTTTTTGCGAACTCGGACCGGGCAGGGGTTCATTTTCAGGCTGAGTTGATGATTTACTTTGTTTTGTTTGAAAAAACGTCGTCAGCTTGGACTGAGACATTTTACAGAATGGTTACATTTTTAGAATTGTTTATGGTTAACTTTTGGATTTTGGTTGCAAAAACAAAAACAAGTCAAAACTTAGGCATTCGTACTCATAATTGGTTCAACCTACATGTCTTTCCTACATAACGTTAAATTTGACCTTGTAGTGTTTTTAATATATTGCCTAAGACCGTTTGGTTTCTAAAGCCAAACATAGATTTGCTTAAAATTAATATGCAATGTATGACTTAACTATGTTCTAAAAGATTAATGCAGATAAAACTCATCCAAACCTTTGAAATGTAGCGTATTCACGGGCCGGCTTTAGCTGCATTCTAAACTTAACGATTATTACTATTGGGACGCTTTAAAGAAATGCTGAACGTGAAACAGCGTCTAACTACACAGAATTGCTGGTTCTCAGTCATCTAAACGCAGTACATGTATCGTTTGGGTGGACCGGATAGCAGTATTAAGACAACAAATAATGGACGCTCATTTACAAAATTCTTTGTTTAACTGAAGCAAAATGATACTTAAATGCTTTTTGCAACAGTTTGACGAGCTGACAAAGATCAATGTCATTGGAGACAATAAATTATGGCTGTGGATTAATTCATTTTGTGCGTCCAGTGTGTCGCAATGTAAGTTCATTTTGCGGGTCATCTGTCGAAAATATGCGCCAAAACGCACAAATTTGTGCGTCAGGGAAAACCCTGTCTTGGATTCACTCATCACTGGGCCAAGTGGGATCAAAATATGTGACTTGAGGCCAAATCATTAAAAATCACTGTGAACATCCTAAAAGAGTTTTTTTTTTACATATCTTTATCAGTATATTAGTCTTCAAGGACATCTTTGATTGTTTAATGTGTGCAAGGATATGCCAAACAAATAACTACATCATTATACACCAGAAGCATGGGTACATTTAGTCTTGTGATTGGATTTAAAGTTTCTGCAGAATTGTTTGTTTATTTCCATACAATAATGATAACTTTAGCACTGTTTTAGGTGAAATTGATGACATCGTCTCCTAAAATAATGACATTGTAAACTGAAAACACAATTCTTATGAAAACCTAAAATGTTTATAGTAGCTGTATAGACATTTAAATCCTTTTAATCGTTTAAGGGTAGTAAAACCCATTAATCAACACGTAACATGTTCTTTGTTTTAAACATATTATTTCTAAATAAGAACCATTGGGATTCCTGCTAAAAATGGACATCAACATCAGAGCGGATGACATGGTTGAACTAAAACATAAGTGATCTCATGGTTTTAGTAGTTTTAGTAGTTTAAAAATAACTAACTGTGCAGCATTGCACGGATAGGAAATGCAGTTCTGTTATGTTGATTGTGGTGTTATGGTTTACTTTTCACACAGGTGTGGGACATCAATAAACAGGCTTTTACAGCATTTCAAGAGATCTGTTTAGGCAACAATAATTTAATTAAAAATTCCCTCACCACGCACAAACACACCAAAAATCAAACAAACAACAACATTAAAATGCTAGTAAAATTGCTGTCAACAGTAAATTTTACCAAACTTCATATTTTACCAGACATACCAATTTGTGATGAAACATTTCCCAGTCTAAAGGCCTAATGCCCCTCTACTCATATAAAAAGCAACATGCCTAGACCCATAAAATTATAAATATATAGGCATTACCATGGCTGGGAGTGGCTGTTTAGGGCATGCTCTCTTAGAGAATAATGCCCTTTGAATGTTATATGCATTGAACACCATAAAATTACCATATACCAATCATAAGTATAAAATTGTACCAAATACAAAACATGTTCCACTCTGTAATGATTAACTGTTCATGATACATTATAGACAAAGGAAAAAGACTCCATAAAATCTCTAAATAAGACAATAGTTAACCTCAAAACACAGTAAAATTTATTTGTTTTTAATCATTTTTAAATATCAACATTTCCAATCAACAGTACACAGTGTTCTTAATTGCTTAAACCTGGGCAGGCTCTTGAAAACCATGAAAAAAGGGCTCTGATTGTGTACACTTAACAAATAGAAGCAGTATAAAGGCCCATGTATACATTCAAATGGTTTGCCAGGTGCCAGGTTTGATGATCATGTGTTTTGTGGGTAGACAAGCCTTTAGTGTACTTTTCAAGAGGACCATCTCTCTAGAATTGTCAAATTCTAGAAGAAACTATCATGGTCCTGTTAGTGAGAAGTTTTGCCTCTGAACTTATGTGTGTCTTAAACATAAAAGAGAAACAGCTGGGTTATATGACAGGGTTTTTGACCCCTTGGCTACATCTGTATCTATTAACTACATTTTTGCATGAAACATTAAACTACTATTAAACTAAATTTAAAAGTGCTAAATATAAGTCGAAAAACCTATTTTCCTGTTGTCTATAAATAATAGATTTAAACTTAAACAAGAATATCAGTTGGAGATGAGAAGCTTGAGGTTGTAGCTGACTCTTGCTATCTAAGAGACACCCTATGTTCTGGGGTCTGTGCACTAGCTTCAATTTAAGCTTTATGTGTACCTGGTATATGGAACCAATTTAAAAAGCTCCCTCCAGTTTTTGACAAGTAAACACCTGCCAATTATCACCAAGGCATGTCTTATTTCATGGCTCTGAAACATAGGAAGTATATGTATCCGCTACCATCTCATGCAACTATAGAGCCATGATAAGCTGGTCCTGCCTGGTCAAGCTTTGAGAAATGTCGCCTTTGTGTCTCTTCTTTCTCACTTTAACATAAGAGACATTGCTAAATATTCTGTGGACAAGTAGGCTTGGATGGCTAGGCTATGTACCATGTGGAACTGCAGCTTAGAGAAATAACACAGGTATTGAAATTGAAAGTCACAGGTCCAAAAACTCCAGACAGACCAAAGCTGTCCTGGGACTATCTAGTGAATTGGGAGAGACTGTTGGGAAGGACAGTACCATCCCACTGAAGTGCTAAGCCCTCAGAGGTAGACTTGGTTCTTGATCAGACAAAGGGACCTCACCTTTATAATAGAATAGTGTAAGGTCTGGATTATTACAATTGGGTTTATTCTGCTGCTGCTGCTGCTGCTAGTGATGATGCAGCTGCTGCTAATGATGATGACAGTTGTTAAAGGTGGTATCAGACAGATTGAATGAAAGATTTTTTCCTAAAATACCCAAATAAGTCATTGTTACCTGAAAAGGTCCTGCAAGATGCTGTTCAATGGTGCCCTAGATTTGTTTTAACAGAGAAGCATAAATCCACACTCATGGCAAACAGGTATTTTCTATCTGAGCCACACTGCAGAGACAGCTATTTTTAAATTAAGAAAATCACTGACAACTAACTTCTGAGACCACTTTTTATTGTCATCTGGGTAGTCTGAAGTTGATATCTATTTTTTAGCAGAGATCACCATCATGCTTATTTATAGATTTGGAAAGAATGAACATTTAGAGTGATTTCTTTCACAATTTGTACTTCTTACAATATAGGTTGTGTTCAAGATCGGCTTTATTTGGACTAAATTATGCGTTTATGCAGAAGGTATGCCTTAATTCCTAAAATAGTGGAAAGATATTGTTACATGCATTTGATATAGACTAATAGTTAGATACCACCTTTAATGTCTTCATAGAAAGCTAAGAGGTACTGATATAAATAATTGAAAACTTATTACATCCATTGTTTTTTTTCTAGAAATGTGCTTCTCACTAGTCACAAACACACTTCAATCAAAATTTGAATTAAAGAAAGTTTAAATATTTCCTGAAATTATGTGCTTATATACTTTTCCTTAACCATACAAGGTTCATGTTCTGTGATTACTTAGAGGGACTGTGACATTTAGTGCTCAGCAACTCTATCCATGGGCAGCTACCTTCCAGTACTGTATGAGGCACATAAAAGCTTATAAAGGTGTTCTTTTCTAATTTCTATGCCAAAGAGAACTTTATCTTTTATATCCTATGAGCACCTGAGCCAGCTTGCAGCTGGTGTAATATGCCAGTAAAACCATAAGGCTGTTACAGAACTTACAATTAAACGTTATCATGCTACATTTGTTAATGTTTATGATCCATGCTAAGTTTGAGCCATTTTCATTAAAAGGTGTATAGATGCATTCCTAGACACTTTAAGCAGGAAATAATAGCGCAGATCCTTATCAGACTGCACAAAGGGGAACTGGCTAAACTGGATCTAACTTTATGACTAAGCATAATCAATTTGTGCTTCACAAGCCGTAAGTTAAATGACAAAAGGTACAAGCAAACAGCATGCTTTAACAATGAAAAGAGGTAAAACATGTTACACAACATGTAACAAAGGATATAGGTAAGTAAAATATAAAGGTGTCTGTCACTGGAGTTTTGATGTAACTTGATCCAGTAATCTCTGTTTACATTTAGCCTGTATCATGTTGTCCTTCTTTTCAAATATGTGCTATTTTACATTTTTGCAAAACATACAAGATTTTTACTCTTGTCTTCAGTGCAATTACCCAAATAAGGGTATATTTGTATTCTAGTTTAGCTAAGGATCTACATGTATAATAATATGCTGAACAGACTTAAATTGTGTCCAAAAACACTTCAAACTGATGATACAAAGAAAATAAACAAAATACAGTCGACTCTCGTTATCTCGATATCGTCAGGACTTTTCAAATTAAGTCGAGATATCAGATTGTCGAGATAACAGTAGCTGTGTTATTTGGGTATGTCTATTGTTTACCTCAACATTCAGAAAAGGGATTTTCCATGGTTCTTTTCTTCAAATCGTTAATTTTAAAACAAATTTCATTAAACTCGTTTTTTCCATTTGTTTTTTGGAATATATATTTTCAATTTATTTCTCCATGTGAGTTGTATTCATTTTCTGACTGTAAATGTCTCATTTTTTTCATATTTCATGTCGCTTTGTGGCTTTTATGGCACACTTAATCTAAAGGGGAGTTACTTTGCAGTATACAAGCACCGGAAAATTTACACTACGTGAAAATTACAAATGGTTGCAAACAACTAAGATTGGAGACAATTCAGACCTAGTCGTGAGAGTCATGAAAATTGACGTAGGTTTAAAAAGCATAACGCTATTTATACACCTTGCAGAATTGCTCATATTTTGACACGACACTAATTACATTTAATTACATAAACACTTTTGTTTATTCAGCTTGGGTATGGAAGCAAACAGCGTTTAGTAATTAACGACACTCGTTAACGGCATCAGTTTGCGACACCAATTAGCAGCGAGTGATGATCGGCGCATGATGTTATTCACACCTCTCGCGGTCGCCACTGATAATTTCGCGAGTCGAGATAAACTGTGACATTAAATAGCAATCTAGTAGCTTGGGATTTGGATTTTCAAGTCGACATAATGAATTTGTCGAGATAAAAAGATCGACATAAAACATTTATTTTTATTATAGATAAAGAACGAACAAAATTGGGACTTAACAAATCTGGTCGAGATAACGGAAAATCGACTTAAGAGTAGTCGAGAAAATGCGAGTGGACTGTACACTGATTTATAGGTGCTTTGCAAGAAAGTGTCTATTACTAAGGACTGCAAAATCTAAGATGGTTGCTTATAAACATGTGTTAAGGTTAAAAGATTGTTTTCAAGGGACTACTGCTAAAAGTGATGAGACAAGTTCTATTTTTTAACTTATATACCTGTAAAGTGTGTTTGTGTGGTTCTGTGTGTCTTGTACATATGCAGAATGGTGACTAACACACTAACCTAGTAAAAGAGATAGTTTAATTTAAAAACAGTTTTAAGACAGTATTTTAAGGATAAACACAGTTCTTACATGCTCAACCCTGACATTTTTCAGTCAAGGTATTCACACAAGTTTTACAGGCTTAATCAATTTGGGAAATCTTCAGTAGATAAATAATATGCCAACTTTGAATAAGTTAATGTTAGTTTTAATTTTGTCTCCAGGAATCGTTTGCTGTTACATTGTGTACCTATTTGTTTGCAAGGTTATAATTTGCATGTAGATGCAGATAATGAGCTTTCACTACTGTACTTTTAAATGTTGTCATGATTTATGTGAAACTATCATGAATGTCTCAATGGTAAGCATACTGATCAGGAAGAGAACTTTCATGGTCTTCAAGCAGACCTGCAATGCAAGGTTTGTTTATCGAAAACATTTGTGTCCCTCTAGCAATAATAGCTGA
The DNA here is from genome assembly GCA_007844125.1 of Sinonovacula constricta. Taxonomy (NCBI): domain Eukaryota; kingdom Metazoa; phylum Mollusca; class Bivalvia; order Cardiida; family Solecurtidae; genus Sinonovacula; species Sinonovacula constricta. Next base: position 33,297,553 of record CM017571.1, read on the forward strand.
CAATTGCCCGTATGACCATGTCTTCGCTGCATTGTCAACATTGGTGACTAATTATTGGCAGAACAATACTTTGGTCTTATGTCAGAGTAGAACCACTAATGATGATGGGTAGCTGGAAGACCTTCCTGCATGGAAGTTCACACCCTGACCAGGACTGGAACTCAGGCGGTCAAAGACTGAGGAGTTACTAATTGGCAACTCTAACTCTAAGCCTTTGGCACCCCTGAGATTTAGTGCAAAGCACAAAAGAAGAAGAAGCTTTTTCTTTTAATCATCCCTTCAAGTTGGTGAAAGGACAAGATTTTTTTCTGCATTTACCGCCTGTACATTTTTTATTTAACTTGTGACATAACATGTTAAATACATAATTTAATTAAAAGAATTATACACAACTTTACCTTGTACAACTTTTGACATAAATAAACAACGTAAGTTTGAAGAATAAAGGGAATTGTAGTATTGCAGCTATACCTTTGATATGTCATTGCCTAGGATTGTACCTGAGCTACCTCCCATTTCTGAGGGCTCCCATGGCCTAACTGTTAGAGTCGCTGACTTGAAAATCCTCAGCCCTTCACCGCGTGTGTTCCAGTCCCAGTCAGGGGGAGAACTTCCATTTGGTGAGATTTTCCAGCTTACCTGCATTGCACAGGAGGTTCTACCCAGATATAAGTTTTGGGTCTTCCTCCACCAATAATAAGCTGGAGCCAATATGACCATAACTGTGTTAGTGTGATGTCACAAAACAAACATTTCTGGGGCCTTACAATTGTGTATAATGCTTATTTGGACAATTTCTGTGGGGATACAGTCATTTACTTTATTAATGTCTAGAAAATGCAGAAGCAGAACCTTTCAGTTTCTGTTGTTGCTACCAGAGCACTTGGAGCATTTAGATGAGGGTAATTAGTTCTCAAGGAAGTCAAATATCTAGAAATTGGCAGGCTTTAGAATAAAAAAAACTGTATGATGCTTAATTAAAAAAATCACAATTGTACAATTGCATTATTCAGCTCTTTAACCACATTGCTTGTATCTGAAAGAGTTATGTCTCTCTCTTTAAAATAACCTTACTCTTAACTAGCTAAGCACAAGTTGAATAAGCATAGTCATTAAGTATAGATCAAGACCAGCCAGCTACAGGTGAATTGCTGTCTTATCAGGATCTGCTCTATTTGCCGCTGAGCATCTTGTCATGTGATACACCTTGTGTCTTTTGTATATATTATTGTCAACCAAAAAAGGGATTATTTGAGAAGGGTTAAAAATGTACATTTAACAAGACTAGGGTTAAATTTTTTCTTTATTTAATGGATTAATTTGCCATTAATCTCTAAATTATTAGCATCTTTGCCAAACCATTCCAAGTCTATTGACTCTCATCTGTTGGCACACTGGAACCAGCGCCAATGTGTGATAGCATGTTTATCCTAGGCTGTTTCCCTGCATTTGTGTAAGATATGGTGCCAATATTGAGTGAGATCTGAATGTTATTGATTATTTTAAATGTCAGAGTATGTTAATAGGGAAGAGAACCCTGGTTGTTTTCTGTGGGAGAGAGGAGGCCAGGGACTGAACCAGTGTGCTGTGTTGTTTTGCTCTGTTAGATAATCATATCTTCACAGTCATTATGTGGAGCAGTTCTTAGGTGACTTCTGATTTTTCACACAATATTTTATTTTTAATTTGTATGATTAACCAGATCTGGTTTTTGGGAATTATATTGGCTGAGGTAAATATACATATGTTGTCAGTTAAGTCTTTGCAGAATTCTTTTTTTGTTACATCGCATGACACATTATGGTCACATTGGGGATATCCGCCTAAAGACTGGTGGAAGAAGACCTTAAACATACGTCTGGGCAGAACCACCGGTGCACCACAGGTGTGCTGGTAAACCTGGACATATTGCTAGAGCTAGAGAAACAAATATTGTAGACTCTGATTAATCAGCTTCCACCTGGGAGCTGGCTGGTTTGGACTAACACTTTCTGCCACATTACCAGGCCTAGCGATTTAAAGGGTGAAAACATGAAGTGAGATTTTAGAAGATACATTGAAGGATTAAAGTTAAGTAAAAATGAAAATTGAATAATTAAGAATTGCTGGAGATACTTTTTATTTTACTTTTATGTAGATTTTCTTTTAAGCATCTTATGATATTTTAGTAAAATCTGCTTAAAAATGGTCAGCGATTTGTTGGTTTTTTCTGGCATAATTACTGCATGTCAAGTGTTTCAAATTAAATAGGGCCCCTGGCTCTGTTGGACATTCATTGTATGCAATTCTACAATTACCTATAGACTCTTTGTTATCTAATTTGTAATTGTGTAATTTATAACATGGTCATTTATTTCCCGGGAATGTTTTGTATTTCTTGATTTCATGAGAGGAAAGTTAGTAAAATAAAGTACTCAATGGTTGAAAAGCATTTTATCAAAGCTATTAAGACTGCTATACTCGACCTGACAAAAAAGGTCCCTTGGCTGAGAACTCTATGTAAAAGGAACAGAAGGAGTATGCCATGCATTATTTCCAGATATATGCCCAGTAAAACTGATGCCTACAGCCCTCATGATTATGAAACTGCACATCTGCATTATTCTGCGAAATATCTCTGCATAATCATGCCAAAATAAAATCTATTTCCTAATTAACAATTAACAATTGTATCATGCTAACAAAATGAAACCAGTTGTAGGAAAACTTGAGCAACCATACATTGTATAGCACTTGTAACAAACATAGGATAGTCTCACAGCTTACAAACAGGAAGACATCTCTTGCATGATAAGTACAGAAATTGTTTACTTCGGATAGGTTTTTATTTATTTTCTTCATCACACTGACACAATTATGGCCATTTTAGTGACTTTAGCAGCTATTGGTTAAAAAAAAAAGAGTCCAGGCAAATGTCTAGCTGGAACACCGACACACCCCAGGTCAACTGGTATACCACATTATAGTTTGAAAGGCCTCACCCGACTGTGGACATGGCAACATTCACTTCTGTACATATATGAGATACCGATCCTCCTACATGTTTGTTTGCTTGCTTCTGGCATGAAAGATCCCTCCTACATTATTGAGACTACAAACTATTGTTTCCTGAAAAGATCCCATGAAATGCTGTTGATTGGCACCCAAAATCCATCTATAAAGTAAAGCATAATGCAACAGTTGTCTTTACAAAAATGTATTTCCTATCTGAGCCATTGCTGCACAGTAAGCTATTTTTAAACTAAGAAAACCATGGAATCACTTTTGAGATCTCTTTACATGAACATCCAAGTAATCAGATCTTACCTATTTATAGAATTTGTAATATTTCTTGACTTTAATTGTATATCAATTAGTTTATAAACAGCCTTTACTCAAACTAAGATATACGTTTATCTAGTAATTGTGCATATATTCTCCAGAACAGGGTTAAGATGTATTAGATATAGGCAAACTGTTGGATATCATCTTTAAGCGAACATGGGCTGATGGGTTGATAAATGGCCCACTGGTGGAATTACAGTCCTGAGGGCCTGGAAGGCCTTTTTGTTATTTGGGCTAGGGTCAGTTATCAGTGCTCTGCCCAGTTACACTGTATATCATCAATTATAATACATATTGTGTACATTGAAAGTTACAATTACTGACAGAAAACAACATTTTACATCATCCTTTCTTAATTTTGCTGATCTATCTAAAATCATTGACTTGGTAATAGGCACTGAGGATTTTACTGATGCTTTCTTAGGACCATTTAGTTGAATTATAAGTCATATAGCCTATGCCAACATGACCAGAAAGAATTTCATCCAAGGGATTTTGTTCAGCCACCGCCATTGATGTTGTGTGCTTTTGTTCACTGGACCATTTATAGAAAAATATTTATAGAAAAATGGCCAGATAACCTGGGCGGGAAAAAAATATATTGGTTAACATGCAGCCATTCCAAACCATAGTCATCACCGTTTGGATGCTATATATTGTAACACTAAAATATGAGAGTTTAATTTCCAATTAATCTTTTCTTCCCCCAGAAAGTATATTCACGTAATGCAGGTACTGGTATGAAACTTGACTGTGACATCATGCCATGAACACTTACACCTAAGTGTACTAAAGCAGTACTGTTTGCATCTTTGGGTGAAAGGTAACATTATTATTATTGTTTATGTCTGATACATTTACTTACAGTGAAAGTTATTTTTTTCTATGTATTATGCATATGATTACTTACACTTCTCCTAGTTCAGGATAAAAATGATTTTTTTCCTAGAACTTGTTGGGGGAAATTGAGGCAGTTAAAAGGGAAAAACTATATACCGGTTTTTTAGGAGGGTTATGAGAACAAAATTTAGCCCCATAGCTGTGCTAAAAACAATGGAAAATTACCAGAATAAAACATCCATTCACATTATTCTACACCCATATAATTATGGTGTACTGGTGACTATGTTTGTGTTATCTGTCAGTATGTTGGTGGGTCTGTTGACAAGATTTGTCAGCACTATGCTTGCATGCCATTGGTTGGATTTACTTTTGTAAATGTTTATTAAAATGTTAAGTTGTTGTAACATGTTTGTGTAATGTATCTTTAAATTTTAAGTTTTTTGCTAACAACTATATATGGAGTAAACAAGAATACATGCTAACAAATTAGCAAGGAAATGTATGATGTAATTACATGTAGTCCTAGCATCAAAAAGTGCAGGTCCTGATCAGTCAAATCTCAGCCAGAGCTGATAAATCTGGGTACACTCTATATTAACCTAAGCATGAATAGGTCATGCTTGTAATATACACTCGATTTGAGCATGATGAATTCATGCTCATTAGTTAAACTATATTTGTCTAAGCAGGATTAATTCATATTAGTCAGGTATACTCTAATTGCTTAAGCATGATTAAGTAATGCTCATCAGATATACTTAATTTTCCTAAGCATGATTGAGTCATGCTCATTAGTACGCTATATTTGCCTAAGCATGATTAATTCATACTCATAAGATACTCTCTTATTGTCTCAGCATGATTAATTCATGCTCATAAGATATACTCTATTTGCGTAAGCACAATCAATTCATGCTAATCAGATAAATTCTATTTTGCCTAAGCATAATCAATTCATGCTTATCAGATAAACTCTATTTGAATTAGCATGATTAATACATGCTCATCAAGCTTGAAGTTAATGAGGTTTTCAGTTTCTCAATCGTCTTGTCAGACATCTGAAAAATATAATTGTGTTTAAGTACCAGCTTTAAAACGGCACTTGACAAGTCTATCTACATTTTGATCAACCATTAGTCTTTACTTTGATACACAGAGAAAGATAATATTATGGCATGTTTTTTATTAACTAACTTGCTACAATTTTTTTGCAAACCCATGTTATAATCTCAGATTATGCAAGTGGCTGCTCCTTAACTGATGTTTAAGTCTGTTTACCTAAACACGTTTTATCTAATCAGTGTGAGTGTAAAGCACATGCTAATTGCTTGACCTGGTTTAAACAAAGGAACACAGGAGTTGTTTAATAGCAACATGACCTAAGTTTCCATAGTGATTCTGAACTGCCAAATTAGGAATAGAAGCAGAAGTAATAAACTTTGGAGAACATAACTAGTAGTGCAGTTGGTAGGATGTTGGCTCCAGGTATTTAAGGGCCAGGGTTCAAACCCAGGCCGCGACTTACCAAAGTCTGAAAGATTGGAAGTTGTTTAGTTACCTAGCAATGCTCATGGGGCACCCATGGCCATGTGGTAGAGTCACTGATTTGTAACTCCTTGGCCTCTAATTACATGGGTTCAATTCCTGGTCTGAACAAGAAATTTCTAGTGGGGAGGTTTTCCAGCTAATCTGCGCTGCACCGGTGGTTCCATCCAGACACAAGTTTGTGGTCTTTCTCCATCCATAATTGGCTGAACATCGCCAATGTGACTGTAATTGTGTCAGTGCAATATACCAAAAGAAACAAACAAGTAATAAATGCTCAAGCAGAGATAAGGGTAGTTCCACAAGTGGCTTGCCCCAGGAATATGGGACTCATTGTTCATGCCCTGTGTTAAGGACATGCTATACACAGTGATTTACACTTGATTTGCTTTAAGTGGACAATGTCTCTAAGGTTAACTGAAACACTGTTGGTGGGACAATAAATTCAACAAATTCTTGAACTGTCCATTCCTGCTACAGGTTTATGATCTCTTAGCTAGAACATTTAATTCAGTCAAAACTTACATGCTGACACTTCAAACATTTGGCAGCCAGTAATCAAGGCAGCAAATCATTACAATGTTTCATGACCTGCCTGTAACCCTCTCTGTGAGATAAATTATCTAAATCCCACAAAATGGTATGGGGAAGATTCCAAGATAAGTGTTGTCTACAAAAACCTGATGCTATCCCATATCCTGCTATATATTGAATAACACATTAATTCTTAGTCAGTTGCTGTCAATAACATTCATAAATGAACACTGTAAGGGACTCTTTAGCCACTACTGTAGGTCCTGATCAGACAATTCCCAGTGATAGCTAGCTGATTTGGATCCTCAGAATTTGCCCAAGCCTGATCGCAGTCAAGATTATCAGGGTGTGAGTTAATTAACTGCAGCACACAATCACACCTGTGAAATATCTACTAGTGCCAGGGATGCTGGTGAAGACTGGATGTTGATGTTAGCACTTTGAGATAAGGTTTATCATTGGCTGGTGGGACACTTTGGGATCAACAATAGCCAGTTCTGTATGCAATTGTAAATTTGTAATCATGCTTTAAGTTTGCCTATATCCAATGCATGAAACAACATCTTACCTCCATTTTAGGAGAATTGTGCATAATTGCTGCAAAAACTAATAATTAAGTTTAAGTAAAGGCTATTTATAGCATTACCTCAATTGTTAAACTGTACAAGGCATGAAATATATCGCCTTTAATGCCCATTATTTCTAAATCTAAATAAGCATGATAGAGATTTCAGATTAATAATAGATACTGATGTCAGAGCTTATTAACCGGATGATCACGTAACATGGTCTTAATTATAAGTGGTCACATAATGTTCTTAATTTAAAAAAAGCTAATTGCACAGCATGACTATGATTGGAAATACACTTTTTTAATTACAAATTTGGTGTTGTTCTGTACTTTTCACATTGATAGAGGACATCAATAAGCAGTATTACATGGAAATTCTTCAGATTCAAACTTATTTGGTTGCATAAGAGAAAAAAAAATGTTCCAAACTGTAAGATGCCACCTTTAAATACCAGGGAAAAATCAGCAATCGCATTTTGTACTCAATCTGTTAATACTTGAAATTTGTTTTTTAGATTATAGATTATGGGAAGCGAAGTTGAAGGAATTGAGATGTGTTCTGTTAAGGCAGTGAGATGTGTACTTTGTAATTCCTTTAGCCCTAGAAATAATACCCTGGCAGTATATTGCACAATTGAATGGCAAATATGTATAAATGAGAAGTGTTTAATTACTAAAAGTGGACAAAGTTGATGGTTAATCACACTCTAGGGTTTGGTTGAGAAAGCTGTGAAATATAAGGTATTTACTATTATCTGGAGTCCTGTGTCTTGAATTTATAACATTTTAATCATAAGTTCCATATCCCTTTTATTCATGGTTGATCTGTAATTTTGAAAGTTCATATGACCTTGTTTTTTCTTTAAATGAGATCAAAAGATTTAAATAAATATTTGTTTAATTTATAATAATAGATTTAAGACTGTGTTTTAGTCGACACATAAGCCCTTAGTCATGCAGATTCTGCTAATGATTGTGTGAATGGTTTGTAAAGGCGCAATACATTCAAGAAAGGGATATTAAACAACTTTTTTAAGGACTTTTAGGGCACACCTAGCCTAACCATACCCAACCCCTTTTATAATGCACTATAATGCCCATATCCTGTTCAAATGCTGTTCCCAGGCAGATTGCTCTGTGAGATTGCCACCCAGGTGCACTCTTTTCAATGGTCGGGAACCAGTTGGTGGTTTTTCTACTTAAATGGGGAGGATCTGTTACACTCCTAGAAAGTGACAAATAAAATTAGTGGGATGCTGCTGATATAAGTGTGTCTGTGTGACACAAAATACAAAACAAATTAAAAAGAAGATAATTGTCCGCACATTTAACCAGCATTCAAAGTTAATAATAATGTTTGTTGCTTAAAAAAATGACCTTATTAAAGCCAGTCTGCAATTGAAAGGTAAATTGTTCATTAGATGTGCTATCAATGTAGTAGAGGAAAGTAAATTAAACAAACAGCATTAATTATAATAGTTTGTGTCATTGTTTTGCATGAACATGATACATGTAATTCAAATGCATTCCAGTCTGTTGTTTTTTTTTAGCTACCTCGCAGCGACCAATTATGATCATTGTAGCAATGTCCAGATGTTTTGGCAAAGGAAAACCCCAGACAAATGTCTAGGTGAGGTCATACCAGTGGCACACCGCAGGTCAGCTGGAAGACCTTCCCACATTAAGTACTTCACCCACATGATGGGAGACTAAGCAGTCAGAGGAGTTACAAATCGCGAGTACAACTATACCACGGGCGCCCAATGTTCATGAGATTACTTTGTTCCTTATTCTCACTGCAACACAGAAATCAGTAACAAATGTTCACACATGTTTTTTTGTCATACACCCATAAAGCAACAACACAATCAGAATGGATTATGGAAACAAAAGGTAAACTCCCAACTAATGAGTGGTACATCAGTGGTTCTTCCCAGACATTTGTTGCCATCCATTATGACTGGACATCAACATATGGACAGCCAGTGTCTCAGTTGGATGACTGAACAATCATGTCAGAACTACTTTCAAATACTTATTTTAGTTAAGATGAGATATACAATTGGTGTCTTTTATGGAAAAGTTGGCTCAAGAATGCTTTGCAAATACCAGGATAAGGCACATACACTGTGTTCACCCAACTCTATGCAGATGTGGATAATTGTTATAATGACTTTGTCAGACCTGTGCCGATGTTCTGAGGATTATGGGTAATTAGGCCAGCTCCCAGTCTATGATATGATTTATAGATTATGACATGTGTTCATCATAATTTTTATCAAGATAATAAACAAAAGTGTAACTTAAAAATATATATGTGTAAAAGTAATTCTGGGACGCTGCTATATGGAATGAGTGTTTTTTTTTCTGGGTTTGATCTTGACTAGTAATTATATCTGCCTTTTGCCATAGTGACCGTAATTTTATCAATATTATGTTCTTGATAAACATGACATTGGTCAGTGGATAGTATTTCAGACGCTGATAGTGTGAGTTAGAGTCACCATCTGGTCAACAACAATCATGTGGGCTAGTTTTTCTGATGATCTTCACTGTGTTTGGAGTCCTTTACAGTACTGAAAATCACGAAATTGACAATTTTCCCGTTTCCACTCCGTTTCGTTTCCATTTCAGTTGGAAGCATTTGCCGCTCCGTTTCCATTCCGCTTCCGTTGCGTTTCCGTTTCGTTTTATTCGCTTCCAGCGCTGCATTTCAAATGCTTCCAGCGTTTCTATCGTTTCTACCGTTTCAAGCGTTCCGTTTCGCTCCGTTCCGATTTTGACTAAAAATTTCGTTTAATAAATTTCTAAAGGTGAAGTACTTACGGTGTGTTTGCAAAATGACGAAAGAAGTAAACATTCTAGGGAGAGGCAAAAGTCTTCCATCACATATAAAGGAATCGGCAGTAGATTGTTTGCGACGAGGATATTCAGTGTCAGTCACCCGGAGGGAAATTGCAGACAAAAAATACCCTTAACAACCAGCACCTGCAAATAATCCTCAAAATTCAGGGAGTGCAGTATTGAGAAGATGCCTACCTACTTGTCTTCGCCAGACGTCATATCCCGGAATAAACAAACAAGAAATAACTTTCAAATATGGTCCACACACACCCAGTATCCTTAAAAGTTAACTTCTCTGTGACGTGTTAATCCGCAAAAAAAAGCGTAATGGTGATCCGACCTTAAAATAAGACGATATCACACACAATTTTTTTTAAAACTTGCCCCCGGACGTTTGCCCCCCGCCCCTATAAGTGCAGACCGGACGTTTGCCACCCCCTCTCCCCTTCAAATAAAAAGGTCCTTCAAATAAAAAGGCCCAGCGTTTACCCCCATCCCCACTGCCAAAATAAAAAGGCGAATGTTTGCCCCTTTCCGATATTTGTTATATGGCGGACTTTAGATTTAACGTCTAGCTGATAGTAACGTGTAATATCCAATAATTTTAGATAAGTATTACTCACTACAGTCACATTTCATGGTTAAAATGATTATCTCATATTAACATTAACATGTTGTTTTGTCGAAAACAGGCACATACATAAAGTCTCATAGAACAAACAACTTTCTTAGAAACAAGTGTGTGTTGTTGTGTTTTCGGTTTGCACATATTAGCGCCAATTAACGGCTGTTAACAATATTGTTCACCCACTTATAACATGAAGTCGCTAATTATATCAATGTGATTTTAATTTCTCCAAGGTTGTAACAAATAAATGCGGTGAACAAATAAATTATTAGATGCGGTGTAATTTCTTTCTGGAGAGGAGGGCTCTCTGGCTAACACTGCAACATCAAAGAATATTCTGGGAATCAATCACCGGTCACTATCATTTGAAGTCGCCGAAAAGATTTTTTTTTGTTTCAAATTGACCGACCTATTATTTCTCTCAATACTGTGCAACATGATATCGATCGATAATTGTCTTCAAGCTGCCATTTAGAAGAGAGAGAGGGTGTGAACGCTGGGTACTGTTTAGGGATTAAAAATGGTAAGTACGCGTGAACGGCGTGTGCTATGAAAAAATATGCAACGTTATTGACGATTTACCTTCGCGGCATAAATATAAGTTCTAAAGGAATGATAGTGGAGGGAGGAAACTGTACTATGTAGTAATATTTCAGACTGCGCATGTTTTTACTTATATAAATGTCCTTACAAAAACTTTTTAGTCCTTTTAATGATCATAAACACTTTTATAAAGGTATTATTTATATTTAAGGTATGGATTAACTACAAAAGAATAGGCGAGCCATTGAAATAATACATTTGCAATAAACACGAGATGAAAATATACATTAGACTGTGTTCCTTGATGTGTCTTCTCTTGATAACATTATTTACAAAAAACACGACAATTAATGTAGTATTTACTAAAAGAAATCCCCAATCCCCACATCCACGTTTCCTCTTCTTAAATTAAAAAATAGTGGGTGGGGAAAGGGTGCACCATTGTGGGTACTACTAAATATAGCGTTAGGTCCTTTTATGAGCCAAAAAAGATATCGTGCACCTTAGTGTTTTGTCCTTTTTGTTGTCCTCGCGTAAGTCAATGCATATTGCTCTTTAAAAGGTGAAGGTCATAAACCACGCGACTGCCATAATGTGACATTTTCAAACACAGCTGCATAGAGGATGCATGTGTTCTTGCGAAGTGGAAAAGACGCCAAAACACGGTCACACTTCCTGTCCACTAGACAAACAAGGTGTCATAAAACTGCCAATTAGCTTAATTAGTTGGGGTGTCCGCTCATGTCTTAAAATTAGGGATTCAATTAGAGTAGAACTTTATGATGGCATGAACCCTACCCACGCGCATGGAGAAACATAATATCAATTTACAAAACGATATATTTTAAATTAATATATTTCTATCTTTAAATGGGTACAAAAATTAAGTACCCGGTAGGGCCCTCATTAGACCACATTTTGGCATAGAACATTCAAGACATGAATGGGAAAATGAGCCCTAGCCAGGCCTCATTCAAATAGTTGCAATTCAAGTAAAGTCAAAAGTTGTATGCAGATTCTTAATCGCAGTCCACGAATTCCGATTAATCCTATATATGTAACAGCGCATTATGGGAACTATGCATTTAGAAATAGGAATTTTGATACTATTGTCCAAATTTACAACATTGTTCATTATAAGATATATAACAATTAAGATTAGAAGCAGAAGAAACTTTGCTTGACAAAGAGGCAAGATAAAATAAAATACATATCCATACCCCTGTAACTAAAGTAATGATGATGTAAATGACGGTGCTGCTGCTGCTACTGCTGCTTCTGCTGATAATGATGACGGTGATACCGATGCTGTTTATGATTATAATGTAAATGGTAATAACGGTTACGGTGATGCTGATGCTCATGACGATTATGATGTAGATCGTGATGCCGGTGATGCTGCTTTTGATGATGATTAGTGGTGATTATATAAGTAATATGGGATCCTGATGATGATCATGTGTGATCAGGTGAATTTAATGGCGGTAATGATTATTATGTCTTTAATATTTATCGTGATGTAAGTTTTTATCACGGTTGTTTTATTTAACTGTCAATCGATGATTGTATACGTGCACTATTTGGCAATCTATGGTTATTCAGACGTTGAACTTTAGGATCATACTTGTCATTGGCTCTGAGTGCCGGGGAGGATGTTATTGGTTCTTGATTGGGTCACACCTTGCAATAATACATAGCATTGTTTGTTTGTTTTATGTGTAGTTGTTTTATGTTTTTTGTGTTATATGAGATGTGTTACCTTCTTTTGGTTGAGGTTTAATTTCATTAAGTAACTTTTGTACCACGCAATGCATTCTTTGTAAATGAAAAATACTTTAAGCAAGTATGTTCACACAAAAATGACTGGCGTAGTTGATCCGGGAACGGACCATGCAGCTACAAAGTAATTAGCGAAAATTCAAACTCGGGAAATGCTGCGACATTGCTGTGTACACACTATCTTCATATGCCAAATAATGAAGACTAAGAATGTCGATCCAAGGCGGATGTTAAGCTATTCATTGGAATTAATTAAAACATCAGTTTCGACAGAAACGCAATATTATAGTTAAATTGCGTGTTTTATCGTGCGGAGTGATTTTTAGTGCAGTTTCTGTTTTGACGGTACACGATGACTTGGACAACTCGTGCGGTTTCGGAACTGTAATGTACAAGTTTGATAAATACGATTTTTTGATAATAATTTATGTTATTTCTTTCTGCAGAGTACATATAAAAGCGCGTTTGTGTTGATAAATTGAAGCCAGTTATTGTGTTCGTTTAAATTTATTTCGTACCAAGAAACGGTTGAAATGTTACTATAAATAATCGGGTGACCTAGAAACGTTTGAAGCGGTAGTGAAAATAACTCTACCGTTACGAGCGATTTTTCCGTTTCTACCGTTTCTAGCGTTCCAAGCGCTCCGGTTATAGCGTTTATACCGTTTACACCGTTTCAAGCGTTTGTAGCGCTCCGTTGCATTTCCATTTCCACTCCGTTACGTTTCCGTTTCAACAGGAAACGAAAAACGTTTCATTTCCATTTCCACTCCGTTCCGTTTGTCAATTTCATGATTTTCAGTACTGTACCCAGACACACATCTGGGAACTGGGTCTTCATCCACCAATAATAGTTAAAAGTTACCAATATGACCCTAATTGTGTTGAAGCAATGTTTTTTTAAACACCAAACATTAATTTGGTTGTTTAGTGATTATTAATGCATCAACCCATACTAGCCCCTCTTAAACTTCTTAAGTCTTGACTTTAATGCAAGTCAAACTTTTATAGTATTGGGATTTTTGAATGAAAAACAAAAGTGAAATATTCCTCTTTATCAGAAAGGTGAATTTGAATCAGTATAACAGTAACCAATTGTTTAATTAATCTAAAACCAAGTGTTGCCATGCCTCAGCTGACTGACATTGCAGTATGCCACAAAATTACTGGTAAACTCATCCTGACCTCTATGTAAGTACATGTACCTACTGCCTATACTTCACTTTGAAATTAGCACGTTTAATTAGTCATGCTTGCGGGAATGTAAATAGGAAATTTAAATGGGTCTTATTTTTTTTTTTCATTATTAGTAGGTGGCATTAGAAGGTCAGAATAAGGTTGGTTTTAGACTACAGTACCTGGTCAGCTGCAATGGAGGCTGTGGCCAGTAATTAATTACTTGCTACCACTAATTGGCACTGGGCTATACACCACTGAACAATAAACTATTGTTATAGTTGTACATTAACCCACAGGACATTAAACCACTATTCAAATGAGTGCTTAATTAAATAGACAACTGTGTGCTCTTTGTTTAATGAAAATCATGTTATGATTAATCTTGTTTTGTTACTTTCACTCTGTATTAAACTGTTTCTAGTCTAAGTCTGGTGGTCAAGTGCAGAATAAAGACTACAATGTATTTCTGGCTCACAAGGTATGACTGCTATAAACCCTTATCATGCTTTGTCATAAACATTTAATTATAATATTTTATTCTTTACATTTTCACACAGCGAGGTAACAATAATGTATTTGACTCTACAGCAGTATGTGTAGATTATGGTCAAAGAGCTCCCACTGGAAGTTGAATGATCTTGATCTACACTTTTTGATGAAGGCTGACTTCTTTCTGGTTAGCAGGCTTGGAGTTAACTGCAGAGAATGTCCTCTCTAGACTGAAGTCAGTGTCAAATAGGCCAGATATGCAAATGCTGTGACCAAACTGATGCACAGCACAAATGACCAGAATTTTGGAAGTCCCCATAGAAGAAATCTGGTAGTTTTTTTTTTTTTTCAGGCTTAGGGTCAGTTATACCTGTTATTGCTTTACAAAGTTTCAGTTAGTAGAGAGTTGACCATGTGGAAGAAAGTCTCCAGTACAGGTCCAGGTTGACACATACAAAGTCCAAATAAATGATTAAAATGTTGCACCCATTCAAACAGTCAGCTTGTTTAAAATTAGTAATTGGCCAATTTGATATCAGTATGGTGTAAGTGGGCAAGGTATCGTCTCAACATGCTACTTTGTATTACTGTTAAGGCAGCATGATATCGCCTGCTTCAACTGAATTTTATATGACTAAATGATGATTGTTGGTGTGATATGAATCTGTAAAACTTGTACGGTTTTATACAATAAAGAGTTACAGGTTAAAATAACTTACATTGATCTAATTTAGATAAGCCCTGCATATTCCCTGATTGAGGAAACCATTATAAAAAAAAACACACATAAAAACTCAAATAAATTTACCCACTGATGACATTGTTTAGATTGTTAAGCGAAAAAATTTACATTTCCCTATTCCTTTCAGAAGAAAGAAAAAAATGTTTATTTCTTATAACCAGAATAGCCCACGTGAACTTCATTCCATTAAATCCAGGACACTTTCTATTCAGTGGAATGGTAGTGCTGAATCTGATTATTCATCTCTCTTCTGGTAGATGGCTTCCAGCTTTCTGGTGCACCTTGCATTATAACCTATTTGATGCAGTTTGGACAGTCTTTCTGATTTTATTTTCTTCAGCGTTTCTTCTAATTGCAACAATGATTTATTTGAAGTAATGCAAAATTAGAAATTTGATGAGTTATTTACTTGAATAACAAATGATGGTTGAGTGAATAACTTGAGGAAATGTTACTTTATCTAAAAATGGGGATGAAATCTTAACAAAGAAGATAGGTGAGTGAAACATTTACTTAGAGATAGTAGTTGAATTAATTATTTCAGTAAATTGATGAATATGCCTCAATGCATGACACCATGCACATGAATAAAGAAAAATGTTCATCTTACATTTCTTGCTGTTGAAGGAATAAATTGACTTTTATCACAGCAAAAACGGTCAAAACCTTTCAAGCTTGAGATAAATTACGCAAGTAGGTATGTCTTCTGAAGTTTTTTAAGGAATTTCCCAGTGTGTTTGCAGTTAGCTCCTGACCTACAGGTCATTAACTTGAAAACCATAAGCAAAAATCATGTCTTAATGGGTAATATAAATCGTAAATATAAGATAAAATTTCATTTATGTCACTTTGTGGGAAAATTAACCATAAAGCGCTAGTGCACCTTATGGATTTGTATGTATGGTATATGACAAGCATAAACGTCAGCAAAATGAGATTCAATCCTTAAACACGTAAAATGCATAAAGAACATAACTCCAACCTACCATTATGTAATGAAGTAATGTGGGAAATATTGTGCCCTATCTGAATTCTGGTCTGAGTTCTTCTTTATTAAGAGTTTTTTATGAATACAGCATGAAGTTTTTTGGTAAAGGCTTTAATCTGATGTTTTATGTAAATGACGCCAATTTCAACTTCTTTGACCAGGGATTGAATGTAGGTAATTTACGATATTACAAGATATGGCATGAGGGGCACCTGTGGCTGAGTCCCTTCTGACCGCTCACCTTCTCACCATGTGGGTTTGAGTCCTTGATGGGGTGAAGGACCTTATGTGGGAAGATGTGGGAAGGTCATTCATTTGACATCAGTACTCCACTGGTACTACATAGACATTTGTATGTGATTTTCTCAACAAAAATCACTGGACATCACTATAATGACCAATATTCTGTCAATGGGGTGTATTTAAAAAAACAAAACAATTATGGGATAATGTGTTTTTAGCTCACCTAAGGGGAGCATTTGTGATACATCATCCGGCTTCAGCAATCATCGTCTGGTGTCAACATTTTAGCTTGTGAACACACTAGAGGCCACAGTTTTTATCCAATCTTCATCAAACTTGGTTACCTGGGGTCAAAAAGTAGGTCACTAGATCAAATCTTAGAAAAAACTTGTGAACACACTAGAGGCTACATTTATAGGCCAATCTTTATTCTAACTTGGTCAGTATGTTTGTCTGCATGAAATCTTGGGTGAGTTCATTATTGGGTCACATGAGGTCAAAAAATAGGTCACTAGGTCAAATTTTAGAAAAAGCTTGTGAACATCCTAGAGACCAAATCTTTAGGCCAATCTTCATCAAACTTGGTCAGAATGTTTGTCTGCATGAAATCTTGGGTGAGTTCATTATTGGATCACGTGAGGTCAAAAAGTAGGTCACTAGGTCAAATTTTAGAGAAAGCTTGTGAACACACTAGAGACCACATTTATAGCCCAATCTTCACCAAACTTGGTCAGAATGTTTGTCTGCATGAAATCTTGGGTGAGTTCATTATTGGGTCACGTGGGGTCAAAAAGTAGGACACTAAGTCAAATCTTAGCAAAAGCTTGTGAACACATTAGAGGCCCCATTTATGGCCCAATCTTCACCAAACCTTATCAGAATGTTTGCCAGTATGAAATCTTGCATATATTTTGAAGTAAGTCATGTGGATTTAGTAGGTTACTTGGTAAAATTCTAGAAAATGTTATCAAACCAGTGGCCACACTAATGGTTCAATCATCACCAAAGATTTCTATAGTAAATAACTCTAAATTACTTGATGCCAGATTTGAGCATACTAAAAGCCTGTGTCTTCAGGTGAGTGATTAAGGGCCATCATGTCCCTCTTGTTAGATATCACTCCTACTTAAATATTAGGTTTTACATTAAACAAGCATGCCTATGGTACGTCGTAGGAGATCGGTTTCCTTTCATGCAGTCATTAATCATTCCTTCATTTACAATGGATCAAATCGCGATAGGCGATTTATACATGAATTTCATCTGCCCATGCATATGTATAGAAAATCCCCATTTGCCATTTTAAAGGTGGTATCTGACAATCCATTATGAAAGGAATTGTGAAAGGAAACAAACAAGCAGGAAAAGTACAAATAGTTAGAGATATCATGTTAAATTTATAGTAAAAATGTATTGATATATCATTGATATATGTTTTTTATATATATTTATTGCCATATGCAAAAGTAGAGTCAATTGACAGTCCTAGATCATTTGAATCTATGCTTCATGTACCTAAGCTAAACTCTGACCCAGCCATTTAAAGGAAAGGTTTTCAGCCTTATATTGTTTTCCTGTAACAGCATTACTAATAATTACATCTGACCCAAGGATACAATCAACATATGGTAGGACATTCACTGGTGATTTACAGGTTGATATCTATCTGGATGGCCATGGGAATGTAAGTCTTTGAAGAAAGTTTACCGGAATGGATGTCAATGAGCAATGTACCATGGTTTACAGTCATCCATCTGTTCAATCAACAGCACCTACTCTATATAAGTTATTTTCAGACACGTTCATGCTTGAGTGGTGTTTGTATATGGGAAAATCTTGTTGATTTGGATGTTCGAATACATGGCACAATTTAAGTAACTTTGGTTACATCCAGCCATTATTGGTGGATGAGGATATATAAGACAAATGTCTGGGTAGAACCACTGCCACTCTGTATGATCAAATGGAAGGTCTGCCAACATGGGACTCAAACACACCCAGGTGTGGGTCTAAGAAGTTACAAGTTGGTGACTCTATCTATGCTTGAGTAGTTTATGCCTCAGTAGGATTTGAAAATTTCCAAGTCTTTATAAAAAGAGTTTTCCTGTAAGATATCACTTATCATTGCTATCAGCTGTGAGAGCAGGGATCCAATCAATACAGGTGATTTACTGCACAATCTTTACTGCCCGTGCTCCTATCATAGCAGCACAACATTCAGCAAGCTGATTCATTGATACAGTAGGAGCTATTACTTGAAGAGATCACACCTTGCCTCGGATTGTGTATTATTTTTTATTTTGTGGCTTTTTTAGCTGCACCAATAAGTAAGGTCTTTGGGGGTTTTATTCAGCGATTGCTAATTTAAGAAATCTCCATGAGATCAATTTTATGGCTGAATTAAAGGTGGTATCCAACAGTTTGGATAATTTTGTTTCTCTATTGCAACCAAAGAAATTATTGTTGCTTGAAAAGTAATGCAAAATGTTGTTAATTGCTGGTCTACATTCAGGTGAAAAGTAAAGCATAACACCCCATTTGTCATTACAAATATATGTGTTTACTAACCAAGCCATGCTGCACAGCTATTTTTAATCAAAGAAAGTCATGTGACCACTTACTTTTGAGATCATGCTACTTGATCAATTGGGTTATCAGCTTTGAAGTGGATTTTTTTTTTTTTTTACTGAAATCCACATCATGCTTATATATAGATTTGGAAATGATAGACCTTCAAAGAAATACATTTCATGATTTCAACTGTCTTACAATTGAGGTATTGTTATAAACAGACTTTTTTAAGCTAAAGTATAAGTTAATGCAGCACTTATCTACAGTTGCCCAGAACAGGGGTTAGATTTTGTTACACATACAAGATATAGGCAAACTGTTTGATACCATCTTTAAGACATCAGTTCCTAATGAGAGACCTACATGGTTTGGACTTTCATGTTGGAAAGCATTAAAACTTGCTTGAATAATTCTGGGTTGTCATCCATGGGTAATCCAAGGGCTTCATTGGCTGTTTAATATCTGTCACTATCAATAAAAGCTATAAAGAGTAACATTAACTTGCTTCCAGTACAGCAGCTCCTGCAGAAACAACAACATTTTGTAAAGCTAGTTGTGGAAGTACTATCTGTAGCAGAAGTAGTATCATAAACAAAGATGATATTTAACTTTTACAAAAGTAGCAGCAGCATAAGCAATAGCAACAATTGCTGCTGTATTTCAAGTTGAGCTGCAGCAGTATCCCCTGTATCAGAATAACCTGTAGTAGCAGCAACAAAATACAAAAATAGCAGAAGCAACATAAGCAGTGGCAGCAGCAGCAGTAGTAGCAGCAGCAAGACTAGTAGTAGTGGCAATGCCAGTAGCAACAACATCATTGGCAGCAGCAGCACCAGTAGCAGCATCAAAACTTGAAGCAAAAACAACACCAGGAGCTGCAGCAACAACAGTATCAGCGGTGTAGTTGAGCAGACTGCTGTATTGAGTTCAAGTGATAATTGTTCATCACCCAGTATTGACATCCATGAAATGTCAACTCCCTGTAGTGTGGAGAATTGTTGATAATAAATACCATCAGGGAATATTGGCCGTATTTAACTCTTAATATGCTAAGTATGATTTGTGCATAAGTGGGCAAATATATAGGTCCAGATCTGTGAGCCAATCCTCACTGGGACTCTCAGGATCCCCACCATTTGTTGCCACTTTTCAAGCAATATGTAAAGTAACCCTTACATTAGAATAGTAAATGAAAATTTAAAAATCTTGGTAATTGAAGTTGCAGACTTAGACCGTTCCAAAGCTGTAACTGCTGGGTTTTCTTTTTTGTGTGTTATGTCTCTTTTCTGTGTTTTTGTCACATTCACATTTACCCAATTTGCCTTTGTCTAGAGGTAGTTTAAATTTAAATATCTGTGGTAATTTTGATAGGACCTTTTCTTACCTTATTTAAGTTAACCCCAACCTATAATAAGGCTTCTATGGGATCAATGTGAGAAATTTTTGTGCATACACCAATAATTGTGTTTTTAATATGGAGTGCTAAGTGTATGCATGTCCAATTAGTTTAGTTAAGCCAAGGTTAAATGAAAACTGAAAATTATTGCTACATGTTTAATAGATCAATTGGAATGCAGGGGCACCCATGGCATAGTGTTAGAGTTGCTGATTTGTAACTCCTCTGATTGTTTAGCCTCTGGGTTCAAGTCCCATTTGAGGCAAATGACTTTAAGTGGGAATGTCTTCCAGCTGACCTCAGTGTGCCGGTGGTTCTACCCAGACATTTGTTTGGGGGTCTTCCTCCACCAAAAAATCTGGACGTTGCTATAATGATCATAATTAGTCACTGCAATGTATTTCAAAAACAAAACAAAACAGATTGGAATGCATTTGAATTATCATGTTCATGCAAAACAAGGACAAAAACTATTGTAATTAATGCTTTTTGTTTAATTTACTTTCCTCTACTACATTGATAGCAAATCTTTTGTGAAATTAATCATATTGAAAAAAACTTATTAATTAGTTGTTGCAAAGTCACTTAAGTTGATCATAGCAATTTTTCTATGATACTGTTTAAAAATAAAGTGAAAGCATACAACAATATTGAAGTAAACCAGTCTTGAATTAAAAATGGTATTTATTTCCCTGGTATTTCAGAATACAAAACATTGAATTAAGTGATCTTTATAGAATGATATTGGAAATTAATATAATACAGTATTAAATTGCAATAAAAACAATCTTAAAAAGTCATTTTTTTATCTTTTGCAGGTCACTGATGTGTATTTTGATTTGACATCAAAACATGGCTGACACTGCAGATTGCAGATGATGACTTGAGTATTTACCAAGATTACCTTATTCATGAGGATGGAAAAAGCTCCTTGGACCTGGTTTTCATGTTAGAAGGAAGCAGCACCATCAATATGGAGGGTTTGTCAACTGAATGTCATTCAAGGCTCAAGTAATTTGTCGACCATGTGCATTGGATTAAGTTTGATCAGTCCCCTTGATTAAATTTTAATTGCCCTTGATCGTTCATTACTAGTTACTGACAAGTTGTTTCTTCCTCAGGTGTAAGCTACATTGCCCTAGCGTACTTATGTTATCTTTTCAACTTGTTCAGTTATGTAATTTGACAAGATTAAATGAAGATTGAAAAGATGTGAGCATTATTCTGTTCGGATTTTAGCTGTGAATCAACTGTGCTGTTTGATTAAAGTTATTTGGCTTGTTACACAGGGCAGTGTTGTAAATGGAGACTAACTGACTTGATTGAGTAAGATGTGAAAAAGACAAAAAGTAAATTAATATAAGGGTATGTTAAGGTTTTGATACAGATAAAGGTGTTAAATAATGAAGAAGACACATGCCATCTTTAGAGTGAATTAATTAAAACCCAAGCAAAAACAAAAATGTTGATCAAGGAATATCGAATCTCTCTTCCCATGAGTGTGGAGGAATACAGAATTGCCCAGCTCTACATGATACAGGTGAGTGATTAGGCCTGGAACCACTTATTATCTTGTTTATTCTCATTGGATACATATTTTGTATAAACAGGAAGACCCGGAGGCTGAATGTTAGATGATTTGGCTGTTAAAAATACTACTTTTGTTTTACAAATATTCATAAAAGTGTTGTGATTGAAATATGTCACATGTTAGGTTTATGTTTGTGTGTTGTAAACAGTTACATTTTAAAGAACAAATAAATTTCCATTATAAAGCTTTATTATGATGGATCCAACTTGCACCCTCAGTGTTTACAATTAATTGTGCCAGGGGTGGTCTGAAAGTTCTAATTATGGCTGCATATTTATAATACTGGTCTTGAAAGGTCTAATCGCACTTGTTTACCCCCTCAAAGTAATTTCCTCTGACCTATACACATTTTTTTTAGACATTAAATTCACTCTGAAAATGCAATTTTATAGTCTGCCTGAGGTTTATTTCTAGTACATTGGTAAATGGCATGCCCATAACGGCTGTGAAGGTCTCAAACTGCCATCCCTTGACACACTGTGAATCTTCGTTATTTTTTTCTGACTTAAAGTCATGCCGTTAGATTTTTTTCTTAATTGAAAATTGGAATGTGCCTTATCTGGCTTCACACTGTAATGTAATTTAAAGAAGCCCGTATTCGATGCCTGTAAGAAAATTTCTTACATTTCATAGCAAAGTAAAGGAAAAAAAGAAGAACAAGATACTCTGTAACAAAGTTTAACTGGAGAAAATCAGTAATAATAGTGATATATACAATAGGTTGTAGATTTCCCAGTATGGCTTGTAATTTATCCCTATTGAAGAGCACGCCACCTTTCCTCCTCCATCAGTGACAAACTCCCTCTTGCAGATAATTCCATGGTAGGTTTTGGGCTTTTTTTTGTGGGTGGAGTGGGGGTTTGTGTGTGTGTGTGTGAGGGGACAAGATTGCTTGCATGTGCTTATCAGAACATTAGTTCTGTAAACAATGTATTTATGAATGCAAAAGTGTAGAGTATAGTACTGTATTGAAGTTATGAAGTTAGAACTAAAAATGTTCATTAAACAAGCATTGGATAGTTTGTTAGATCTAGCATGCATATGATTTTATATATTTCACTTATCTATATTATGCTATATATAGCTGACAAGAAATTATTTGTTTAATTTGCAGATATCCCTTTAACAGTTAACACGATCACTAAAACACTTTCTTTGTAATTGTCTTTTTCAATTTTTAACCATCTCTCAGCTAAATTAGATTAAAGGTGGTATCAGACAGTGTGCCTACATTCATTTCTTGTAAGAATATTTTTTCCACTGTTTCAGGGCACTAAAGCAAATAATTGTTGCATAAATTAAACTTTAAGTAAAGACAATTTTGAACACTTACCATATTGTTAATAGTACAAATTGTGAAAGGAATCACTCTAAATGTTCATACTTTCCAAATCTATAAATAAGCATGATAGGGATCCCTGCTAAAAGTAAATATCAACATCAGAGCAAACAACCAGGATGATGTTATAAAGCAATCTCAAAAGGCAATTGTCACATGGTTTCCTTAGTTTAAAAATAGCAATCTGCAATATGGCTCATAGGAAATATCAGTTTGCAATGACAAGTGCAGATTTATGCTTCACTGTTCACACAATTCTAAGCCATATATGAACAGTATATTGCTGGATCTGTTAGGTAATGTTGTCATTTTAGATAATTGATAAAAAATCTTTGGTCCAAATTTTCTGATACCAAAAGTACTTTAAATTTTTTCTGAACAACCTACAGATTTCTGAATTGGCATTTTTCTTTATGGTAGCTTGTATCATCTACCCTTACATCTGTGAATTGTGATAAAATTCTTTGGTAATTTTCCTCCGTAACCATTTATTGTGTTTCATGTTTAACCAAACCTCCCTTTATATCATCAAATTCTATTTTATTGCACATCAACCTGATTTAGCATTTTATACAATTTTATATTGCTCCATTTGACTCAGAGTCATGCTCTTGTTAAATTTTAAATGTTTTAGGTCAATGCTTATTTTTATATTGCATGTACATTACACTCTGTTTACCATACCATAAACAGGTCATATTGCATCATATGAGCCATGCTTTTGTTGGGATTACATTGTTGTAAATCTTGTTTGCTCCAAAGCTGATAATGTTTGATCTAAAGTACACATTCAACTTTGAACAAATTGTCTACTGGCTTCTGTTATATAATAAGGTATGTAAGTACAACTGCTCACCTGGCTGTTTGGTTTGATAGGTTGGTTAAAGATCCTCATGAAGAAATGGACTATAAACTGTCCTGGTTGGACCAGTCTGTGTACATATTATTGTCCACTTCATAACCAGCTACATATATTTGTTCTGTTTTTTGTCACTGGAACAAAGTAGCAATTCAAGTATAGTATTGGTGATGTAAAGCTAATTACCGTTGGCGGGAGACCCTTGACATATGTCTGAGTAGAGCCATTGGCCTCTCCACATGAAGGTTCTCACCCAGTCTGGGATTCAAACCCATGTGGAGAGGGGCTGTCAGGGCTGATGAGTTGCAGGCTACATATGTAAATTTTACTTATTAAAAAATCACTTATTTGCTAAAAGATCCGTCACAAAGGTTACCAGCTATTTATCTAGAGCCACAGTATTAGATAGTGTAGATCCAGATCAGACAGCTTTAACCTGTATCTCCACTATTTGCCAATGCCTGGACAATGAATGCTTTGCAGTTGCTACATTTTGTTGAAAACCCATGCTAAATTCTCAAGATTATTTCGCTTTAATATTATGTATGTTGTATGTCAGGATTTATATATTTATAAACACAGACTGATCAGCAAATTGTGTAGATCCTGATCAGACAGCTCCCAGCCTCTGGCTGATCTGGATCTACATTATTTGCTTAAGCCTTATAAATACTAGAATAACAAGAGTTAAGAGGTAATGCTTTGCAAAATGATAATGTCAATGGCTAGGATAATATTTACATGTACACATTGTATTTGGTTATGATAATGATAATGTGACATTACTATATAATCTTTAACACAGTTAAGATTTCAGTGGCCTCGTGGCATAGCGGCAGAATCACCAATTTGTTACTGTTCTGACTGTTTAACCTCTTGCTCCATGGGTTCCAGGGCAAAGAACTTACTATTGCAACATCTTCAAACTGACATGTAGTTCACCCAGACAGTCTTCTACCACCAAAACAGGCTGGACTTAGCTATAATGATCATAATTTTGTTGCTGCAATGTACTTGAAAAACAGACAATAAATTAATATGTCACTAGCAGACTGTTGCCACTAGGTACTTATCAATTTGTTTTCAGTTATTTTTTTCTGTCAAGAGGAAGTCTTTTAATGTGTTTAAAGGATCTTTAAATTTATTATTAAACATTCATAAGTGCTTAAACATTTACATTTACATGTAAGTTATCTTACCAGTAATTAAATACCACTAATTAAATATAAAGACATCACAGCCAACACTGCTTACTATAACCATAACTATTGAAGTTTGCTTAACGAGATAATGGGACAATCAACAAATACTGATGATATTGGGCAACACATGTACACTGCAAATTTTGAAAGCTGCCTTTATTGTTTGTTTGTTTGGCGAATCACCCTGCTAACAGTATTTTATTTATCTGGAGGCCATGTCCACTTGAAGCAGATATGGTGCTACCTTCACTGTGTATAGCATGCCATGAACACCATAGTTGATACCACACCCATTTACATTATCCAGACACCGGGCCAACCAGTCATGGAATTATTCTTGTATTTGTGTGAGCTTTTAGCAAGAGAGCTACACCACAACATTTTTAACAACTTTGTATTGCGTGGCCAGGAATCAAGCCCAGGCCCCCCATACTTGGAGCCAATGCTAGATTTTTGAGAGAATACTATGAGTTGGATATTGTGCTTAAAAATATATCATTATCAACTTTAATTTAACCCCTGGCTATTACTAGAATACTTAAGAGAATTAACTTCTAAATCCTTTTCAATATAAATTAAAGAAAAGAAAAAAATACTTTCATTTCACTGAGGCATGATATCACTGCCAATGCAGCACTGTGTCATTCTCATTTATAAATTATTAAAACTTTTAAGCCAAACAGTCAACAAAAATGTGAATACCAGCTATTTTGTATGATTAAGAAAACAATAACCAAATGAGCAAACATTCAGTAAACAGTTTTTTTGTTGATGAGCTTTTTATCTTTTGTTTGCTGTCAGTGCAATGCAAACACAGGTCTTAGCAACCAAAGAGTGTTATCACATATTGAGCAGTGTTGTGTAAATATATGAGGGTAAACATATACATTTTGTTCTACTCTGTTGACAGTACTTGACACAAGGCCTGATACCCTTAAACATTAGTTATAATTTTTTATAAAAAAAAAGCTCATGATAATCAGCATAATGTGCATGTGGGTATATCTAGTCCCAGGCTCTACACATTTGTTTAATTGAGTGGGGTCTTCTATTCAATCTGTTAGAGGTTGAGATCTGGCTGAGACTCGAACTTCCACTTATAGGGGAGGGGGTCTTCTTTTGACATGCAGTCTGTTAGAGGTCAGGTGCTCATACAAACTTTATATTGAGTGGGGTGGGTGGGGTGTCTTCTGTTCACCTGCAGTGTGTTAGAGGTCTAACTCTGGATTTACACATATTGCCTAAACCGTAAAAATACACACTAAGCAAGCTAAGGGTTAAAGACGAAGAAGCAAATCATATAGATTCTGAAAAGACAACTTGCAGTAGTCAGCTGCTGGTATCTGGCCATTGAGAGATATCAGTGGATAGTTTCCCCTTTGAAATCTCTAAATGCAAGTAGATCATTTTAAAGGGATTACTCATTTTTATGTTTTTACTCATTGAAGTGTATGCTAACTTTAATTCTTGCATTGGGATACTTAGACTGACCATCATCAATAAAAAAAGTCAATTTTCTTGTTTAAATCACATTTGTATGTATTTTAAGGGATTTAATGGATTTTAAGCTTATATTTATAGAAAAGTTTAAAATGTCACTCTTTGTAATGGCACTCTTTGTTATTCCAAAAGAATGAGCAATAAAGTCCAAGGATTCCAACTAAATGGACCTACTTACTATTTGAATTACCTCGGATATTATTAGATAAGGGAGACAATTTTCATTTCATCAATTGTCCCCAGTAGGATATACTATATATACCAAAACCTAATCATAATGTGGTTAGCCAGCTAAAAACAAAATATTATAAAGAAATTGTAACCAGATACATTAACATTAAAGTTGTTGTCATTTATATACAATTAAAAGTATGTAATGACTGTTGGTGTTTTCAGAAAAAGAGTCGAGAAGAGAGTCAAGGAGCTGGCAGTGGAGTGGAGATTATCACCAACAAACCATACACCGGTGGGCCTGGGGGCAATGGCCAGTACACATACAAGATCTACCATATAGGCAGCCATCTGCCAGGTAGGGATCTGTTATTTGGATTTATGATCATTTCTGGTTCCAACTTTGACTTATCTTTGGCCTCAAAAACTGTAGATACTGGTAGTAAAACCCACACATGATCAACTATTTTTGGAGTCATCTTATATTCAAAAACATGAATGTTTATATATCAGTAGCTCCTCTGGTATCTGCTGCTGCTTCTAATGAATTTTTTGCATCATTACGAAACTCAATGAATTGTACTTAAACATTATCTAACATATTGGAGTTCATCAGTAATATATTACAATAGTATTAATGATAATAATAATTGATCATTATTACTGTCAGCCATGATTGTAACTCTGACACTTAATTTTTTAAAGATGCTATTTGCGTTTATCGGATACATGTAACGACATCTCTTCTGGGGAATATGTGCAGAATTGCTGAATATACTTACACTTAAGTTTAAGTAAAAGCTGTTAATAATATTTCCTCAATTGTTAGACAGTACAAATCATGAAATATATCACTTTAAATATCCAATATTTCCAAAAGTATAAATAAGCATGATCGGGATTTCAGCTAAAAATAGGTATCGATGCAGAGCTTATTAACCAGATGATTAACACATTTTGCTTTAAGCATGGATCAAAGCCATCCTGCCCAAGTCTGCACTGCGTGTTGAGGAAGAGGCTTGGAATGCGTACCCATACACTAAAACACGCTACCGATGCCCATTTGTGGAGAAGTTTGTATTGGAGATTGAGACCAAATATCTGGATGATGGTGGAGAGAAAGAGAATGTGTTTAACATGACATCATCAGAAGTAAAGGAGAGAGTTGTTGGTAGGTTCTGGAGGTATTGTCCAATCATTTTTCATGTAGGATTATTAATGACATCATCAGAAGTGAAGGAGAGAGTTGTTGGTAGGTTCTGGAGGATTTGTCCAATCATTTTTCATGTAGGATTATTAATGACATCTTTAGAAGTAAAGGAGAGAGTTGTTGGTAGGGTCTCGAGGCTTTGTCCTATAGTTTTTCATGTCGGGTTAATAATGACATCTTTAGAAGTGAAGGAGAGAGTTGTTGGTAGGGTCTCGAGGCTTTGTCCAATCATTTTTCATTCGATTTACATGTAATAATGACATCATCCGAAGTGAAGGAGAGAGTTGTTGGTAGGGTCTCGAGGCTTTGTGTATACATTTTTCATGATGGGTTACCTTTCAGTTTGTGGGCATTTGTTTTTTATATCATTTTATGCTACCTCCAATTTCAGAATACTGTAAAGAAATACTACATTTTCTATAACAGAAAGATTCAAAATCTTGTGCCCACAAATAAGCATGGATAATGAATCCAGAATAAATGCCCATGAAATAAAATAAATTGAAGAATTTTCTGAAAAATAAAAGGAAGTAATGTTACAGTTTGTGCATTGTTCCTTACAAAAAGCACTGATTTGATTTGGTCCGAAATGGAGGAAATAGGATAAGAATTAATGAATACAGTTTCAGTTTCATTATAATTTGAGATGAAGTTACTAGGATCAGTTTTGTCACAATTACTATAAAACATTCATGAGTGAACATATTCAGACTGGTGAATAAGGAATTGCAAAAAAACACAACTTGGCAATGATGAGCACTTAATACTAAAGTCAATACACAAAATGATAGGATCCAAAGTTATGGTTGATCAAGCTCAGTTGGAAAAAAAAGAAGAGATTATGTATTTTTGTGAGCTCAGGGAATATGGTCAAACTCCTGTTACATAAGAATATCAATGTTTTGAATATTAGATAGTTTTACGTAAAGTTGCAGCTGTTCACTTAAAATATTATGTGGAGTGCCAATTTTAAAAATGTTGTTTCATGATAAACAAGGACATTTATATCCGTGATATGTGCTATTGCCTCTGCATTATTGTCAAATATGCGAAACATAGTTTAAAATATGCTGTTCTAATTAATTGGCTTACTTGATGTCAAATCATTAACATCTATAAGTTATTTAATAATCACTTAGAAAATTGAAAATTATCATAAAATGATTAACTTAAATTCTAAACTGTTCTTAATTTTTAAGCTGAGGGTGATATGTTGCAGTTGAACTCTCTATGCTATTTAATCCTAATATAAGTATCTTGGACATAAGTTCTATTTAAAGGCAGTCAGTCAGACTTCACTGTCTTATTCGCATATCCTTGAAGGTATGTTAGGTATACCATTTACAGGCGCAACCCACAAGGTCAAGGTCATAGTAATGATCATTTGTGAGGTCATTCTTTATAAATGGTTACTTATTCTGTAATGCAAGTGTCTCAGCCATTACTTTGCCATTGTACAGGTTTTCCATCAAACTTCACCAGTCTAAAGACATACATTTCTAGGTGTGCTACATATGACTTGCCAGTGGAAATAACCTCATGACCAAGGTCATATGTAATGTTGTTGTATCTTTGGGGAATATGCTAGTACCATTGACATTTTTTGGTACTTTATATCTTTTCCTACATCTTTCTTATTGTTTAACATAGTCTAAATTACTGTGTCTGTTTAACCAGTGATGGATTCCTATTGCTCAGTAATCTTAGTATCTGTTAATAGAGCTTAACACATTCCTATCCGCTATTACTGATGACAGAAGGTCAGTACAAACAGACTTTGTTGACCGGACCTGGAACCGCAATTGGTAGAGTGTCGGCTCCAGGTACTGGAGGCCCAAGATTCAATCCCGGGCAAGGACATACCAAAGTTGTTAAAAATGGTAGTGGTACAGCCCCCTTTCTTATGCTCAAGCAAACAAAAGGGCAATTCTATGCCTGATTGGCCCAGTGTCAGGATAATGTGACTGGGAGTGGTATCATGCCAGGTGTTCACGGCATGCTATACACAGTGAAGGCAGCACTATATCTGTTTTTGTTTTTTAAGGTATTTTGATTTATATATACCTGTCCTGGGATATTGATCTTCATGAAAATACAGTCTGACATTGAGTCGTAGTTCTTCATTTGTCTATTCTTGCATTTTACCTATAAATGATGATCAGTCACAAACTTGCAAATGATTCTTAACACACTATTTAAATGCCCAATTGTAAAAAATTAAGTAAAATAGAGAAAAAAATAGCAACAATATTCTTATATAAGGTACATAATCTTAAAAAATATCAGATAAACCCTAAAATTAATAAATATTAGAAAATACCTTTCACATCTTTGCAAATTGTTTCTTTCAGTTCAATACCAAACCATATTATGAATGGAAGATGTTTACTTCACTTTCCTGTTTAATTTTGTTTCAGACTACATTGACATAGTGAAGGACCCAATCTCTAGTGGGGACTACAAGAAAGATGAGGATCCCAAGCTGTTCAAGTCATTGAAGACAAAGCGTGGGCCACTAAATGACAACTGGAGGGAAGAATACAGCCGGGCCTGCAAGGATCCAAACAACAAGACCAAGGCCATAATGACGGCCTATAAACTATGCCGGGTAGAGTTCAAGTACTGGGGAATGCAGACAAAGATAGAGAGATTTATCCATGATATTGGTATAGTCTCTTTCATGTTTTTTGTATCATATTGATATTAAGTCTATTGAAATGATCAGTGATATTGGTCTTAAAATTATAATGTATCATTATTATGTAGTTAATTTAAATCATCAATATTTACATAAAATTGTTATGTACCAAATTGGTATATAGACTACTGATCCATGATGTTGGTATATTCTATTAGAGACCTATTTGTCAGGATGGTATATAATCTATTGTTCCATAAATATTGGTGTAAATATAATAAAGGCCTACAGATCATATTGGTGTATAGTCTATTGATTTATGATGTTGGTATTATCTTTTAACTGGCTGAACTATATTGACATATAGCCTATTGATTTATTGTGCTGGTATAATCTTTTTAATTTGCTTAACTATCATATAAGTTTTTAGTCTGTTGATTTATGATGTTGGTATAAACTTTTAACTGGCTGAATTATCATATTGGTATACAGTCTATAGATTTATTATGTTGGTATAATCTATTTACTGGCTGAATTATATTGGTTTGTAATCAATTGATTTATGATGCTGGTATACTATAATCTATTAACTGGCTGAATTATCATATTGGTATATAATCTTGATGCTAGTATAATCTCTTAACTGGCTGAATTATATTGATATATAGTCTATGGATTAATTATGCTGGTATAATCTATAAGATGGCTGAATTATCATATTGGTATAAAGTGTATTGATTAATTATGCTGGTATAATCTATAAGATGGCTGAATTATCATATTGGTATACAGTCTATTGATTTATTATGCTGGTATAATTTATTAACTGGCTGAATAATCATATTGGTATACAGTCTATTGATTTATTATGTTGGTATAATCTATGAACTGACTGAATTATCATATATGTAAATAGTCTATGAATTATTGATGTTAGTGTCATCTATGAGACATTAATATATCATATCGTATATAGTCTGTTGATGCAAGATATTGGTATAGTCAGTTAGAGGCCTATGTGTCAATTTGATGCAAGATATTGGTATAGTCAGTTAGAGGCCTATGTGTCATGTTGGTACAAGATATTGGTATAGTCAGTTAGAGGCCTATGTGTCATGTTGGTGCAAGATATTGGTATAGTCAGTAAGAGGCCTATGTGTCATGTTGGTGCAAGGTATTGGTACAGTCAATTAGAGGCCTATGTGTCATGTTGGTACAAGATATTGGTATAGTCAGTAAGAGGCCTATGTGTCATGTTGGTACAAGATATTGGTATAGTCAATTAGAGGCCTATGTGTCATGTTGGTGCAAAGTTGATTCATGTTATTGATAATGACTATTGTAGATTTATATTTCATGTTGGTATATCTATGTAGACTGTTTAACTTGGATATGATTTAGAAACATTGTGTCTGTTAAAAGCCAGAAGGGATCATCAGTGTTAGATGTATGTTGTTTCTGTTGAGGATCAATGTGATACATTCATACTGCATATACGTGTAATCCCTCTGTTTTAAATGGCATATTTATATATATTGATGGTGATTCAACTTCTGTAAACTTATTTTCTTTAAAGTGATGATGTGAATCAAGTTACACCAACATGTGCTGTTTTCCTGTTAAGTATCTACTGTTAAGTATCTATGAACTTACAATGTATCATATTATCTGTGTAATTATTGACTGTTATAAAGATGCAATGTATGCGCAGTATATTGAATGTCTATTTAAAATGTATCTTTGCATTATTTCACTACTGACTTAATACATGACCACTTTTCTTAATATCAAGGTTTACGGAAAACCATGCTGCGAGCCCACAGACAGGCCTGGGCTTGGCAGGATGAATACTATGGTCTGCAGCTGTCAGACATCCGGAAACTCGAACTTGAGACCCAACTGGCCCTGCAGGAAAAGATGGCTGCTGCTCACGAGGAGGAGGATGACATGGACAACAATGAAGGTTCATCGCCAACGAAGAATGTCAATGCAAACAGCACCCACACATCCACCGAGAGTCCGAAACAAGCTCAACCTTCATCCACATTTGATCAAAGCAGAGAGAGAAGCTGTTCACCCACATCGCAATCCTCTCGACGCTCTACAAAGTCCCGCAACAAACAAGTTCCTACATCTAAGTCCAAAACATCTATTGGTAGGTCTAGTTCTTACTACAGAGTCTGTTTTGATATGTGGAGGTTATTAACAGAATGAGTTCATATGATTGACAGCCATAACAAAGCATAGCTTGGACAATTTCTTGGCACCAAGCAGTATTCGAACTAGATCAATGAAATGTCTATACCATGACTACTTAGTTAAAAACTTCTATTCCTTTATGTAGTTGTTGGGTAATGGTTGAGGGTTGAGCGATGCCTGTTAGATCTCCATGTAATATTTTCTTTCTGGAGTTGAAAGTTTATTCGGTCTGTAAAAGCTGATAGCCGTAACAAAGCAAAGCTTGAATAATTTCTATATTTCAAGGAGGATCCAAACTAGGTAATTTGGATGAAAAAAGCCTTTACCATAACAACTAAGCTATCGTCCACTCCCTGATGCAATTGTTGGGTATTAGGTAAATACACAAAAGCATGGAAAATTGCATATTGTGGATTTAACAACACTCGTAACACTCCATGTTATTCAATCTTCAGTTTGTCAGTGAAAGGCTTTATTCAGTCTGTAATGATAAATTTCAGATGAGCCCCCATCTTATGGCTGACAGCTGTAACAAAGCATATCATGAAAAATTCTCCGCACTGAGCAGATGGAGACCCAGACAGATAGAGGAAGAAACCTATATTATAACCACTAAACTTAATGCCCAAATGCAGAAGTTAGGCACTGGTTATACACAGAGGCTTTAAAGCTATGCATATTACTGGTTCGGTGAGCTTGTAACACAGTCAGTGTTTGACATAAAATGATAACACAAATTCAAATTTATTATTTGTTTTAGCTCATTTGCATCATCCGCTTTGATGTCGAGGTCTTTTTTTTAGCAGAAATCCCAGCTTAATTAAAATTTTATAGATTTGAAAAGAATGAACATTTTAATGTTGAGTTTTACTGCCTCAGAATTTAGATACTGTTGAACATCATCAAAGCTTAGACTTAAGTCTGATGTTTTCCTACATAAATTATGCACAAATACCCAAAACAGCGGACAGATATTGTTACACACATTAGATATAGGCAAAATGAAGGATACCACCTTTAAGATATAGACTCAGAATTATTGGGTTCCCAGTTTTGAATGCCAGACATACCATGAGATGGTGGGGAAGCCTTTTCACTGCACATTGTTACAGTTTGTAACTACCTAAGAACTTTTTTTTTTTTGCAGAAAGTTTGTAGTTAAGTGGGATTAATACAGGCTGAAAGAGCTCTTTGCCCAATGGCCTTTTAAAGCTTACTGTGTCAAGCAGTAATTGATCAGACATAGGCAAATAGCATAGATTTTAATTGGTCATTTTTGTTGAGGGCTGTCTATTCAAGATCTTCATTATTTGCTCCTAAGTCTATATGAAGAAGTAGGTAATTTATGTTTTAGAAATGGTAATTAACAATTCAGCATCAATATATAATAATAAACAGAACAGGCAACATTTGATTTTATTGACTGGAAACCGTCTGTGATTTTTTAAATCTGGTGCCATTTGATTAATATATACCTATTCCTTGCATGGTCATGAATCAAGCAAGTGCCAGATGGTTATTGCTGACAGGGGTTGACAAAGCAGCTTAAGGCATAGGTCAGCGCCTGTCTGGTAAATATTAAAATTGGATGGTAATGGTGCAGGAACTAGAAGATCATATGCAGAGAGTGTACATGATAACAATTCAGATTGATTGAAAGAGGTATCAGGACTATGTAAATTCCCAGCTGCTCTCAGCAAAACAGGGATAGCCCAGGGTCTGTAAATGCACAACATAATACCCTGACCATAACTGTACATCAGACAGTCCTTTTCATTGTAACATCAGAAAGTTCTTCACACAGTTAGTAAGAAATTAAACATTTTATTTAAAGTAGACAAATAGTACAGCCACTGACCAATAAAAGCAAATGCCATCTGGCTGTCAAACAGTCCCTGGCTGAGGTTTTTTTGTCTTTTCTGATCGTGAAATAAAATCTATTCACTTTTAACTTTTATAACAAGTTTTATGGCATTGAGCTTAGCTCGAGGGCATATAGAGATCATGCTGTGTCCACTTTCTGCGCCAAACAATGCAGATTCAAGAAGTAGTTCATAAGTTAATTACTTGGTGTCATAGCTGCAAATATAATTGTTGCTTTTCTATCATAACTTTTTCAGTATAAATGATGGTGATTGCTGCTGTTATTGGAAGTAAATTGTTGCACAAAAAAACTTCCTTTAAAAGTTCACAAATAAAACTTGCTTTAAATGTTCACATTTTTGTAATGGGGAAGAAGACAGTAACATGTATGAATTAACAGCTTTTAAGGAATAGACCAAATTTATATTAGGGTTGGTAGGTGTTGCAGCAGATGGAAAACATGTAGCTATATATCTTTGTTGCTAAAGTAAGGCTATGTGGCTGTTAAAATTCCCTAGCATAGAGATAGTAGAAATGGGGTTAAAACACCAAACTGTGAGAACTCTGGTTCATGCAAGAATAATAAAACTCTAACGTGCCATAATGGAATCGTCTGCTTATTAAATGTAGCGGGAAACTTGTTGAGGCTGACTATTTACAACACAGAAGGGAAAAGAGGCAGCCATTTTGACGATTCCAAAGTAGGCTGGAAATGTAAAATATTCAGTTTAATCTATAGACTACAAAGGTGTGTTTGGTATATTTAGGACCTTTAACACTCAAAACAGCTGAACATTACTTGTGTTCTTAGTGATTGCTTGAGTTTACAAAAACAGGAAATGGTAAAATAGTCTGCCCTAGGTGTTAATGTAGACATTTCTGTAAATTACATATTACATGTTGTCATTGTGGGAAATATTGATGCATTTCATGAAAACGGAATCAGATTCTAAGAACAGCTTAACTCAACAAACACTTATGCAGCCCCCCAAAAACATTTTTACCCATGACATATGTTAAATGAAATTCAATTTTGTTCCTGTATGTTTAGTACCATGTAATGATGATTAGTCATCAACAGAAACTTCTCTGCACCGAAATTTGGTCATTGAATGCTGTAGAAATCACAATGTATTTCAGTTCTTCTTAGTTTTATTCTTTCAAGAATAATTGGATTGTGAATGCATTTTCATTAGTGTCAACTTAATGGAATGTGAACAAATATGAAAGCAGAAGCCTGAATCTTAACTTCTGTTTGTGATTTTAGAGAACATTTATACAGTAACTATAATGTGATAATGCTAGGAAACATGGATGTCATTTAAAGTATTAAGAGTACAGTTTTATCTAGGACTTGCCCAAACAAACAGGAAATATAATTATTATTATTACTTCCCTGCTATCTGTCCTTCTTTGTAAATCTGTCTACATTATCGATAGCAAAAAAAAGATATTGTAGAGTTCAGATTACAGGTACAAAAATAGAATTGTTTCTTTTTACTCACTTAGGTCTGCTTCATTAGTCATTATATCATCATGTTTTCGACACCCGTTTCAGTAGTTTTATGGCACAACACCATTGTGACTGTTTCTGCCTTTCATTTTTGAAACCTAAATTTATGTTGTTGTTTCATCCAGAATCTAGCCAAGTGTCTGACTGGAGGTTTCAGAGTCTGGAACAACTGCAGGAATCCAGTTCAGATGAGGATGAAGAGTTCTATGATGCAGAAGGTATGTGTCATCACTTATACATGTGTCTACCAACATATTGGCTCCCGGGACTGGAGGTCCTGGTTTCGAACCCAGACCGCGACATACCAAAGTCATGAAAAAATGGTAGTGGTATAGCTCCCTTGCTAATGCTCAAGCAAATATAAGGGTAGCTCCACAACTAGTTGACCCAAAGTCAGGATAATGTAACTGTGTGTGGTATCATTGCCAGGTGTTCATCAAATTAAAACACCAAGAAGCTACTCAGAAGCCAGACAATCACAAATAACTTGCTTGAAGTTAGTGGAACACCATTACTTTTTTGCCATTTGAAAATACAGTGTGTTTTTTTTTCAAACTATGCCCTCAAGATTCAAATCCCAGACAATACAATTAGTGATGATACATCAGTGCAATAAACTATGGTTAAAGGGACAGTGAATGTATTATTTAATTGGCATCTATGTTTTTACAGTTTTACTGCGGTATATATCATCTGATCATTCATAAATGTACTATTCAGCTTATACTTCAAAGTTGTTTTCGCATATATTGATATTATTAAACTTTGTTTTTATGAACCAAAAGTATTTTTTCTTTTTTATGAAATAGGATTTCTGTGGTTTACATGGCAATTTTTTCCCTGAAATGTTGCCAAATTATTTATACCTGCTTCATGTATATCATCTTAAATTAGCACAAATGTAACAGCAGCTGTTAATAAGAGATGACATTACATGTCTATGTATAAAAATAGCATAGACCACAAAAATGACTGAATTGAATTATTTCTCCAATGACACCTTACACACTGGCTGACGCAATTATCTTCAAGTTATTGGATTAACTTTTGGCAGGCTTTTTATAGTTCCATTATTCTAACTATGGACAATTCTCCCAAAGGGGGAAAAATTTCTTCATTTACTTCTTTGAATACATTTTCTGCTCATCCCTTTCTTTGTTTATGTAGACAGTAAAAGTATAGCCACAGTGTTGTAAACTGTTGCAGAGGGAACGGCAATATTTATATTTATTCTAAAAACACTCTCACTCAAGTTTTTGACAAATTGCCTTTTTCAAGAGTTAAACATAACTTAATGTTAACTCTTGAAAAAGGCAATTTGCCAAAAATTTGAGCAAGAGTGTTTTTAGAAAAAATATAAAAATCAAGAATTAAAATGTTTTACATTATACTTCTTTGTATTAGTTTGAATAATGAATCTTAATCTTATCTTACTGTCCTTTTGTATATAGATGCTAAAGTTGGTGCTGCACAAAAGATTAAAATTTTAAAGTCTTGTCAAGAAAATCTTTATTAATGGTCATTCATTATGTATGAAACATATACAGTTCTTCTTGATTGGATGGTGTTTGTTACATGATAAAATAAGCTCATTATTCTTATTTATATATTAAAACATAGCAGCTGCAGTGGCCCAAACTCAGTTATTCTGTGATATTTCAGCATGTTTATGTTAAGTCCAAAGTAATGTCAAGTAATCTGAGCTTCATTGTTAATTTATCTTAAAAAGTAGGCAAAATCATGTTGTTTTTTTTCTCGTTTTTTTTTAGGTTTTGGGTTTTGTATTAGCTTAAAAGATTTGTATATTGTATTGTCATTGTGTTGTCTTGATGACCCTTTTGTATAGTGTTGATATTGTTGTTGTGTTGTTAAGTGTTGACTGAAATCCTGTCCCTTTTAAAGCAATCAAATATAAATCAAATTCGAAATACTTAGTTATTTATGTATTCGTTAAAAAAAAAATCACAGCTGAATCTTATTTCTTATGACAGTATTCTTTACAATTCTGTATATTTTCTCTCAAAAGTGGCTAGTAAAAATCGTCTTGGTAAGGATTTTTATCTACTTTTCACATAATTTTGTTCATTAATTTAATTTCACAATTAATGCCATATTATTTTTTCACAATTATAATTTTCATATTTCTTGTTATGCTTGTGTACCCTGATTGCTTTTTGCAAACTCATTGTTTGTGGCATTGTTTTATAAAAAGTATTCTATTTTGTGAATATTTATTCGAAAACAATATGTATATTATTTTCTTACTTGTTATTAATATATTTAAGTTGAAATCTACTCCCTCCTATTTTAAAATAGGTAGAGTATCAACTCCTGGAACAAAAAGCCCAGCATCTAAACCTGGGCCATGACATACCAGTCTTAAGAAATAGAAGTGATATGTCTCCTAGACTGGTCAGTCTTATGTCATTAGAATTTGACTGGATGTGGTATCTTGCTAGGTGTTCACAGCATATTACCAGTCACAGTGATAGCAGCTCTTTATGAGTTTCCAGTGGACACCATCACCTGATGAAATTTTTGTCAGGATGATAAACAAACAGAAGTGTACACTGGCATTTATGTTCCTTGTTGTGTGTTTTTGCCCTCTTGTCTGGGAGCAAGTCCCTGTAAAGTGAAATAATCACTGTTATACCATACAGTCCTTGCCCTCTGGTCCATGACCATGTCCCTGCATAGTGAAATGGTCACTGTTATACCATACAATCTTTACCCTCTGCTCTGGGAGCATGGCCCTGTATAGTGAAATGGTCACTGTTATACCATACAATCTTTGCTTTCTGCTCTGGGAGCATGTCCCTGTATAGTGAAATGGTCACTGTTATACCATACAATCTTTGCTTTCTGCTCTGGGAGCATGTCCCTGTATAGTGAAATGGTCACTGTTATATCATACAATCTTTGCCCTCTGTTCTGGGAGCATGGCCCTGTATAGTGAAATGGTCACTGTTATACCATACAATCTTTGCCCTCTGTTCTGGGAGCATGGCCCTGTATAGCAAAATGGTCACTGTTATACCATACAATTTTTGCCTTTCTGCTCTAGGAGCATGTCCCTGTAAAGTAAAATGGTCACTGTTATACCATACAATCTTTGCTTTCTGCTCTAGGAGCATGTTCCTGTATAGTGAAATGGTCACGGTTATACCATACAATCTTTGCTTTCTGCTCTAGGAGCATGTTCCTGTATAGTAAAATGGTCACCGTTATACCATACAATCTTTGCTTTCTGCTTTGGGAGCATGTCCCTGTATAGTGAAATGGTCACTGTTATACCATGCAATCTTTGCTTTCTGCTCTAGGAGTATGACCCTGTATAGTAAAATGGTCACTGTTATACCATACAGTCGTTGCCCTCTGGTCTGGGAGCATGTCCCTGTATAGTAAAATGGTCACTGTTATCCCATAGTAACAGTACTTGCTCTCTGCTTTGGGAGTATGGCCCTGTATATTAAAAAGGTCACTGTTATACCATACAGTCGTTGCCCTCTGGTCTGGGAGCATGTCCCTGTATAGTAAAATGGTAACTGTTATCCCATAGTAACAGTACTTGCTCTCTGCTTTGGGAGTATGGCCCTGTATATTAAAAAGGTCACTGTTATACCATACAGTCCTTGCCCTCTGGTCTGGGAGCATGTCCCTGTATAGTGGAAATGGTCACTATAATACCATACAATCCTTGCCCTCTGCTGTGGCATCATGCCCCTGTATAGTGAAATGGTCACTTTTATATCATACAGTCGTTGCCCTCTTGTCTGGGAGCATGTCCTTGCATAGTGAAATGGTCACTGTTATACCATACAATCCTTGCCCTCTGCTCAGGAAGCATGTCCCTTTATAGTGAAATGGTCACTTTTATACCATACAATCCTTGCCCTCTGCTCAGGAAGCATGTCCCTGTATAGTGGAAATGGTCACTATAATACCATACAATCCTTGCCCTCCACTGTGGGATCATGTCCCTATATAGTGAAATGGTCACTTTTATACCATACAATCCTTGCCCTCTGCTCTGGGAGCATGTCCTTGCGTAGTGAAATGGTCACTGTTATACCATACAATCCTTGCCCTCTTCTCAGAGAGCATGTACCTGTATAGTGAAATGGTCACTTTTATACCATAAAGTCCTTGCCCTCTGCTCTGGGAGCATGTCCCTGTATAGTGAAATGGTCACTGTTATACCATACAATCTTTGCTCTGTGCTGTGGGAGCATGTCCCTGTATAGTGAAATGGTCACTGTTATACCATACAATCTTTGATCTGTGCTGTGGGAGCATGTCCCTGTTTAGTGAAATGGTCACGGTTATACCATACAATCCTTGCCCTCTGCTCTGGGAGCATGTCCCTGTATAGTGAAATGGTCACTGTTATACCATAAAATCCTTGCCCTCTGCTCTGGGAGCATGTCCCTGTATAGTGAAAATGGTCACTGTTATACCATACAATCCTTGCCCTCTGCCCTGGGAGCATGTCTCTGTATAGTGAAAATGGTCACTGTTATACCATACAATCTTTGCTCTGTGCTGTGGGAGCATGTCCCTGTATAGTGAAATGGTCACTGTTACGCCATATAATTGTTGCCTTTTTGGCCTGATCTAGATGTATTCCTAGACTTGATCGTGGTGCTCAATCAATACCAGTGTATTACTAGGCACTAACACAGGGGATGATTGATGGCCAGTTCTTCATCTTTCTCACCCTCCCAATTCCCCTATGCCAACAAACTCTGCATTCCCACAGACTGTACAGATCAACAATGGAAGAGATGAAGGGCAGGGATCAAATTAGCGATCTAATCTGGTATCTGCATTATTCTGCAGGCAGATTCTGAATCCTATTGACTCCAGATAACTGATTAACCCAATGATTCTAGATCTCTCATTCTTGATCTCTTTTTCTCCTTCCTATTTTTGATTCCATCCAACCTCTTGTATTCTTTTTCTTTCCTTATTCTTTCTTTTGCTATTATTTTTCCCCCCTCTTTTCTCTGTTTTAACATTTTTCACCCTTTCTGTCATTTTCTCTCTCTCCTTTCCTCTTTTGATTTAAAAAATTACAGATAATATCAAATTGGATCAAACATGAAATAATATGACATATGAATTGTATAGTCTTCGATAGAATGCATTTTAATGATACACAAAACAGACAATTATATGCTTAAGATATCTCCTTGTATCAGTTTTTCTGTTCATTTCCTTTATTTATTTTCTTTATTATGTCAGTTGCTATATTCTCCCGCGTGGGTCTGAGTCCCAGTCGGGGGGGGGGGGGGGTGGGAGGGGTTGGAGGGGTTCCAGCTAATCTGCGGTGCGCCTATGGGTCTATCCAAATATAAGTCTCCTCCACCAATAATTAGCTGGACATCGCCAATATGTACCATTATTGTGTCTATGCGATGTATCATTAAACACAACAACAACAAAACCATATATTATCCTTATTCTCAATAGTCTCTCTTATTCTTTTTCATACACGTATACACTTTCTCAATATTTTCTGATTCAGGCTCATTCTTTCCTTTATATTAAAGTTATTTATTATGCACAATGGTATCCCTTCCAATGGAAAAACCTGTGACTAGAATGTTAAATGCCTAAGAATTAACATGCACAAACTGCAGATTTAAAACTGATATGTTTGTATTTTTGACAGTTTTTTAATTGTTTGGCTTGCAGTCTATGTTTCTATTTCTCATCTGTCATAGAGAACTACTTGCAAAACAAGGGATGTTTTCATTTTCACTCATTTTTCCTACAATATAAGGCAATACATAACAATATTATGTTCCAATATTGAACTTATAAGCCTATTATTTTCCCTTGCCCTGCCCAGTCCTAGAGTATATATCATTGATGTTTATTCCATATTCTTGTCAAAAGTTAGTAATAAAACAAAATTATTATTCATTATTTTATCTTGATTAATCATTTTATTAAATTCCAATCACATATTCATCATTTTCTTTTCAGCATCTTTTGAATATATTAAATTAGATCTTTTTAAAAGTAATTCTTAACCAGGTTTTAATAATTTCTTCTGCCAATTATCAACTTGTGTCATTATTTATCAGAATATCTGCTTGAGAGTATAGAAGCTGACAGACAGGATGGTATGTTACATGCTATATGTGCTGACTGATGACATGCTTTAATTGACAGGTCTTAATGACCTTCAAAAATTATGAAAATTGAAATATTTGGATGCAATTAACTAACAGCATGAAGGAACTAAGCTGTGTATGTCATTTGTGATGACTTATCATAATTTTATGTTTGTATTGCACGATGTCAGTGATTAATTGATGCAATAAAATTCATACTTGGGGTTACGTTTTTGTTAAAGAAGTTCAAGCAAGGTATGTAATTTTGGAGTTTTATTTAAGCGCAGGATGTTTCTTGTACATATATTTAGAAAATATTGAGTGGTTCAGTGTTACTGATCCAAGTTTTTTAAAAAATATTTGTTCACAATTTATACAGGGTTACATTGTTTTTTTATCCAGTTATTGCATCTTTATTATTATGTTTATTACAAAATCAGTAATGTCTTTTATTAAGTTAATGTTACATTTGCATGTTTCATTCATC
This sequence comes from Sinonovacula constricta, assembly GCA_007844125.1. Taxonomy (NCBI): domain Eukaryota; kingdom Metazoa; phylum Mollusca; class Bivalvia; order Cardiida; family Solecurtidae; genus Sinonovacula; species Sinonovacula constricta. Next base: position 33,340,466 of record CM017571.1, read on the forward strand.
TAGAGGATATGATTGTAATAGTTATTTCATTTAAATCATGTTCCAATGGTTTTTTTTAACTTAATTGTTTTGTTTTTTTAACTATGACTTAAATTTTGAGCTTTCAACATTGTCTTTTTCAATTTTAATTTTAAATTGTTTCCTTTTCTCAGCTTTATATATGCTGTTAGGAAAAAGCTTAATTTCTATGTAGAACGTATGTGCACAACTCAAAAAATCTGAGCCATATTCTTTTCTCGCATTGACAAATCCTAGCTAACCTAACTGCATACTAGAAACATGAATCATGTCATATTGTTCATATAGTTAATACTGTGTTGTTGTTTTGTACTGAAGTATTTAAATGTTGCCTTGCCTGAAAATGCTCATTTTGTTTGTTGCCTTTTAACTGTTTTTCAAGTACATGTAAAATAAGTATAGTGGATATGTAGTTACAAATTGACCGATGGATAGAGCTACTTTAACCTTGCACTGAATATATAAAAGAATCACACTTTCTCATTGGCCCAGTCCTAAGGAAAGCCCTAGATCGGTCCTTAGCAAACCATTGTTCATGAATTTTATCAAACTTTTATAGTACAGAATTTACTGCACATAGTTTAGCTTTTGTATACATCACATATTTATTATGTATAATTATAGAATAAGAAATAAGTTTTTTTGCAATTTAACTCTAAGCCTGGTAAGCATCAATTGATCTGGCTGAGGCAAATAGTGTAGGTCTGGATTATCATACAACTGCTGGAATCTACTTTATTTGCTGCTGTGTATATTGTTGTCTTGTAATTTATGCCTGTAGTTGTTGGGAAATACCTAAGAATTAGTATGAACTATTAATAACATGGGATAAAGTCAAAACAAAACTCCACTTTAATTAAAGATGTTTAAATTTGTGGTAAAACTTCTTCAGAATTATTTAAGTTATGTTACGATGACATTGTGGGTTACAAAATGATGTCTTAAACATCATAAAGTTTGGCGTAAAATTGTAATTTACAGAGTACAAACAACTGAGGATCAGTAGAATTATCTACTATAATGCATGTAGAAAATGTTCACAGAACATGATTTGTAAAAAAAAACATATGCATTTACTATATTGTAAGATACATAGTAAAACAATTAAGAGATAACGAAATAAAGCCGACTGTTCAATTAATTGAACAAAACTTAAGTATTCAGACCATTGGGTATTATTGTTTATCCAGAAACTTTGCTTTAATAGACAACACATATCATGAGCGACATAATATATTGGTTGGAATGAGAAATCATTAAGTGAATGATTGTTTTCATTAAAGTGAACTGTTATCAAATCCAGCAACCTTAGAGTTATAGGCATCATGCGACATATCACTATTAAATAGAAATAGAAATAGTTAGACACGTAATATGTACCAACTGTATAAACATAATTATATGATATAGAAACTAGGTGTAGAGAAATTTTAAGAGAATTATATATAAATGTAAAATATATGTACATACATGTTTAAATTGAAAACTCATTAATTATTAAAGGATAATGGTTTCAAACCATGAATTTCGTAAGTGCAATGAACAACAACAAAAGACTACTTAGCTAGATTAAATGATATTCATTTAGTTTTATCCTTGGTATTTTTAGAGGGAGGAGTAAATTCAAAAAGCTTGTGTTTACTATTAGGTATTTAAGAGAATTTTACATTTGTATATTTTACCCTTTTCTGTTTTTCAAGCTTAATGACTTAAACTTGTAATTATGTATAGGTGACAGTGAACAATTTTTAGCCATAAAACATGCTCATTTTTTTATTTTGTACATTTATTTAAATGATTAAAAAATTAATCATCTAATTATTTAATCAATTTACCCTATGCTTAATCTATATTCTAGAAAATAATAATATGTACAACAAAAAGGCTCCTCTTCTGTGCTTTTATAATTACCTTGTAATATATATATAATGTATAATATATTTCAGTAATTTGTGCCTAAATTGACTTCACATCATGTAATAGGTTATAAGTCAGGATAATATTTTAAACAGAAATCTTTCTATGTAGTAATAACCAAAACAAACCATTCAGTAATAATGAAAACATAAAATCAGAACAAACTCTAACCTTTATCTTTCCTTATTTGATTTTATTTCAGTTTTGCATGAAATTCACTCTTTGTGTGCTTTTTCATGTGTTTTTATGTTTTGTTTCATTTTTTGTTGATTTCATCATTAAAATTTATACAGAACTGTTTTTATACATTCCACTGACATAATTATATTCCATATTGGTGACATCCAGCCAATATTAGTAGGAAATTTTCCAAGACAATTGTCTGGGTAGAACCACAGGCCACTATCCACCATATTGCAGTCTGCCAGGATGACCTTCCCACATGAAAGTTCTCGCTTTGAGCGGGACTCGAACCTAATAAGTAGCTGAGGAGTTACAAGATCGGGCAACTCTACCTGCTCGACCAAAGCCATGTCAAAGTCCAGTTTTTGAATCTGCCTATTACTCCGCTCCCTCTCGGTATGGATTGTGTCCAGGTATGAATATTTATGTGACAATGTCATTTGGCAGACTTGCACTGTGTCATTACTTCTACCCAATGATTTGTCGGAAAATTTCCCTACATACCAATAATTAACAATAATTGTGCTAAAGTTGTTTGGTATAATTTACACACATCAAACAAAAACAATTATAAAATCATTGGTACTGGTGATGAAGTCAACAAAAATAATATGTTCCATTACTAAACATTTGTTTATTTATTGTTATTTTTGTCTGCCTGTTGTTTTATTTTATACCTTTGTTGTATGCCAATGCAGGACTTTATGACTCAGAGGTGTTCAACTCTGATCTGGAATCAGATTCAGAGTCCATCTCTAACTTTAATGCATGTAAGTATGTTGTGTGGCTTTTCCTTTTATATCACCTATGTAGTTCTCCTTCTGTTTTTTCTCTATTTGTTACTGGTTCATTTGTTTTTACAATTTGAGAAGGTTGTTCTCATGGCATGTTTTCAATTTTAATCTCATAATATTGCAAGACATTTTTTTTTTAGTTTTGATTGTTTCAGAGTTTGCAATCAATTTACTCATTTATGGGCAAATTGATGAGAAAGAGCCTTCTAGCTGAGAATTATGGTTCAAGCAAAATAATTTTCACAATATAAATAAGTGCTTAATATTTATATAAATTTGGGGGTTGGGGGGGGGGGATGGTACATGTAAATCAGGTTGACCATCTGTTCATCTATCTGTCTGTCCATCCATGAACACAGTTTTTTTTTCTGGACTTATTAACCTATAATTTTGCATCACTTTTGATGAAACTTAACAATTATCTATAGTATCATGGAACAAATGCACCTGCTTTTCTTTTGTAACAATCAAGTGTGCAGAAGCAAATGCCCCCTTTAACAATATTTTAGATATCGGACCTGTAAGTGCAATCAGTAGAGCGTCGGTTCCAGGTATGGGAGGCTCCGCGTTCGATCCTGGGCCGCGACATACCAAAGTCGTTAAAAAAATGGTAGTGGTATAGCTCCCTTGCTAACACTCAAGCAAACATAAGGGTAATTTCCATGACTAGTTGGCCCGGTGTCAGGATAATGTGACTGGGTGTGGTATCATGCCAGATGTTCACGGCATGCTATACACAGTGAAGGCAGCACTATATCTGCTTCAAGTGGACACCATTTCCAGATAACTAAAATAGTGCTGGTGGGATAATAAACCCAATAATTTTTTTTTTTATATATTTTAGACATTGAAATAAGAGGGCTTTATGGAGAGGGAACATATGGTTTAGGTGGATGGGGGTATTTGTTTTCCATCAGTTAGTTTTTCATGTAAACAATATTTCTCAAATTTTCTTTATGCACTATTCTAACAAATGTTTGCACGTCACTGTTAACTTCGACATTATTTTCTATATAATACTTGTATTTCCTGGCTCTGAGACCATAAATCATTGATAGAGTGGCACTTAGACCTATAATCAGATTTGTTATATCATAATAACACTATTTTTAGGTATGTCAGTATTTACTAAGAGCTACAGTCGAGCATATTGGGATATATGACAAACAACTCTACCATAAAGGTGCAGATCCTGATTGGACAGCTCCTCAATAGAGCAGGCTGATCTGGACCTATACTGTTTTCCCTAGATTAGTACTGAAGTTAAAAGTAAAATTTTAAGTATGATTTTTTTATTTTTTTGAGTCTGAAAACTTTCAGTCTTCATACCAGACCTAGTATCATAATCGGTAGAAGGTCGGCTTCAGGTACAAGATCCCTCGGGTTCGATCCTGGGCCACACCATACCAAAGTTGTTAAAAATAGCAGTTGTAAATCTCCCTTGCTAATGCTCTGACAGTTCCGTGACTGCTTGGCCTGTTGTCAGAATAATGTGACTGGCTGTGGTATCACGCCAGGTGTTCATGGCATGCTGTACACATTCAAGATTTCACAATCTCTGCTTCAAGTAAGTGTCCCCAGATTTCTGAATTACTGTTGTTGGGATGATAAATTCAATAAACAAACAAACCTTCAGTTTATTCAGATTTATAGTCAAAGAGCCTGTTACCTTTGATTCGTAAGGGTGAAACGTAGCTTTGTAACAAAATGCATAACCTTACCCTACATTAAGTCTTATTAACTCTTCTGAAACATATCTTTAATGCCAATTTTTATCTTAATTAGTCTGTTTAATTATTTACTCTGCCAGTTTTAGTGCTTCTTTCATGCTTTGTTTCTGTAGTAACTTCAACTAGTTATATAACATAATTTATTTAGTTATTGAATTATCATTTCTTCTTAATGCTATTATTTTATTTTATATTAGTAAGTTTAGTAAAAATGCACAAAGACAAACAGTATCATTAGTGAAATGATAATCATGTAAGGAGCATGTTTTTGCAATAAAAACATAAAAAATGTCATAATTTGTAGTAATTTAATTATACTTAATGAAATGTTGCTCATGCAGTGTTTTTTTTTAATTTATGATTTGTTTGATGAATTGAATCTTTTAAATTATAATGTATATAAGCTGATAAACCTATTGTGATAGTACTTTTAATTATTATTATTATTATTATAATTATTATTATAATTATTGTTATTATTATTATTATTATTATTATTATTATTGTACTCACAAGTCAAACTATTTTAAAAGGTCCATATATTGTCATCAAGACATGTACTGTAATAATCCAGTGCATAGCTACACATGGGCAGCTTCTACCAAAATGATCAGTACAAATAACCACTATAAGGTGTGTTTATCAAGACAGGGTTCAATTTTCTGCTTAATTTACCATTTACCTTTTTAGCTCACCTGAGCACAACGTGCTCAAGAGGAGCTTTTGTGATACCGATTAGTCTGTCTTACGGTGTTCGGCGTTCGTCATCAACATTTTAGCTTGTGAACACACTAGAGGCCAGAGTTTTTATCCAATCTTAATCAAACTTGGTCAGAATGTTTGTCTGCATGAAATCTTGGATGAGTTCATTATTGGGTCACGTAGGCTCAAAAAATGGGTCACTAGGTCAAAATTTAGGAAAAACTTGTGAAGACACTAGAGACCACATTTATAGCCCAATCTTCACCAAACTTGGTCAGAATGTTTGTCTGCATGAAATCTTCGATGAGTTCGTAACTGGGTCACGTTGGGTCAGAAGTAGGCTACAAGGTAAAATCTTAGAAAAAGCTTGTGAACACACTAGAGGCCCCATTTATGGCCCAATCTTCACCAAACTTAATCAGAATGTTAGCCTGCATAAAATCTTGGATAAGTTGATAACTGGGTCACATGAGGTCAATAAGTAGGTCAGTAGGTCAAATCTTAGAAAATCTTGTGAACACACTAGAGACCACATTTATAGCCCAATCTTCACTAAACGTGATTAGAATGTTTGTCTGCATGAAATCTTGCATGAATTTACTATTGGGTCAAAAAGTAGGTCACTATGTCAAATCTTAGCAAAAGCTTGTGAAAGCACTTAAGAGGCCACATTGATAGCCCAATCTTAACCAAAAATTTTTACAGTAAATAACTCTTAATTACTTGATGCCAGATTTGAGCCTACTAAAAGCCTGTGTCATCAGGTGAGCTATTAAGGGCCATCATGGCCCTCTTGTTTTAACATGCTCTTAATCATCAATTTCTTTTTTTATCAAATAAGCACAATAAAATATTTCTTTTTGGTATTGATACATTCATATTTATATTTTTCTTTTTTGAATGAAACTGTCCCAAAATATTTTTGGTATATTGTTATATAACTACTTTCTTTAAATCAAAATTAAATTTAAAATCAATTTAAGTGTAATACTTATTATTGTCTTGATTTCCCTTCTATCTACACTTATACATAAAGTAGTAAGTAAAGCCCTGTGGACTCTCATGGCATAGTGGTTGAGTCTCACACCCCTCTGACTACTTTGCTGAGACCTGTTTGGGGCATAGGACGTAATATGGAAGGTCTTTCAGCTGGCATGCAGTGTTGGTTCTACCCAGACCTTGTGGGGTCTTCTTAAAATGAAATAGCTGTATATTATAAATGCCATAATGGTCATCAGTGGCTACTGCAATATTTTTAAAAATAAAAAAAAATAAGTTCTAACAACAAAAACCTTTGGAGATGTTAACATAATCTTGCTGGTATATGGGAAGAAAATTGAATAAAGTAGTTTTTTAACATTTTCACAAGGTAAATAAAAGATTTTTTTTAATTCCTGATATTATTATTATATTTTATTATTCCTTAAAAGTTTACATTTTCAACTGTTATATTGTCCACACCATACACAGGGGCGGATCCAGAGGGGGGCCGAAGGGGCCACGGCCCCCCTATTTTTCGATGACCAACAAAAAAAAAAAAAGATATATATGCTCGGAAACATCCAAGACGGATGCTCTTTGCCCATCCATTGTCGGATTAATTCGATATGTGACAGATTTTATTATCCATTGAACGTTGATGACTCAGACTGGTGTTTCTTCACTTTATATATACTTCATAATACTCTCATACTCTTTAACTCGTGCTTTAGAATGACTGGCAATGTAAATATATCATTTCTATGCTCTATATGCCTAAAAATAGCAAATGCAAGGAATATCCTTGCATTTATCTTTTTTTACAGATAAAGTGATAGTTATTCACATTCAGGACGTTCATTTTACTATACACTGACAGTGTCTTGGTAATTGTAGTGTTCTTACGATAATAGGTTTCTTTTCAGTAAAGATGTCCAAGTCAGTGGATATTTTGCCCTTAAAAGTGAGCAAATAGATAAGGAAATTATGCCCCACAGATGCTTGGAAATCGCATCTCAGCGCATCTAGAATTCAAAATTTTCTGGGGGAGCCCCCTCCAGACCCCCCGCCGCGGATTTCGCGCCTGCGTCGCGATCAGCTCCGGCCTGCGGCCGTATGTTACTCCCCCAGCCCCCCCATTCTGAAATCCTGGATCCGCCCCTGATACATATATTCATATTTGTAACACCATACATATATTCATATTTGTAATTTGTGCCTTTTCTGCTTGAAATATTCATATACTTGTTGCTGTAGTTTGTTAGAAATTATACTAACGCTTAATAATAAATATAGTAATATAGATCAGTTTGATGCCTTTTCTTTTTATAATGACATTTTATTGAATTATAAGGTCATTTCAATGGTTGAATTTTAAAGTCAATTTACATAACTGACTACTCAAGTGTGTCAATTTTAATTATATCTTGTACATCTGGTTAACATTTCACTAACAATTCACTCATCAGTTTAAAAATGGCTGGTAAAATTGTGCTTTATATGTTTTGACAAGCTTTTTTAAATTACTCTTTAAATACATATCTTATATTTTACAAATAAACTAGTTAATCAAAAATGTTCTTAATCAACCAGTTTTGTTACATTATTAAATGATTTGCAAAAATGATCATTCATTAAATAATAAATAATGTACAGTGTAACTCACTTTTGTGATATATGATATTTTGTGATAACACTTGATGTGTAGTGATAGACTGGGACACAGTGCTGCACAACCGTAATTATCTTCATTTTTTGCACTAATTCTATGCATTATACATTTCTATTAATATTAACATCTTTAACCTTAACATAGGTTTTGCTTACAAACTAAATGTTAAATTGTGTAAGTTATTCATGATTACCCATGGCTTAAGACTTAATTTAGAGTGTTATTGCATTTAATTGAAGTAAATACTGATTTATGACTCTTAAGTTCATTCCACTTTTATCATTTATAAGTTTCAGATTGTTCAATAATTAAATCAAAATTGTAAACTTTCCAATTTAAAGAAAGACTTATTTCTTAATTTTAATTGTTTGCTTTTAATTTTATTGTTGTAAGACTTTCTTTATTGAGAGCAATGAAGACACATTTCTGTTCACAATGTTTAGTTGCCATAAACTCATATAAGTAATTTTTATTATATGTGAACTGTTTAGTTCTGCTATTCATCTTACTATTGTTCTGATATGATTTACCTTTGTGTATATTTTGTGTTCCTTTGTGTTAAATCTTTTAAAAGCAATTGCATGAACTTTTCCACCCAATTTGCAGTTGAAATGGAACCTATCCTTTCTTATAACCTTAAATTTCTTTATACATTAATTAATTAATTAGTTTGTTAATTTATTGGAATTATTATTCTACAATAAAAATATACAATCCCACCTGTTTTATAGACACCATATTTAAGCTACCTTTATTATAATGCAGACTTTCATTTTTTTAGTTTAACCCTTTATTTTAATGTGACCCTTTTAAACAATTTTCTTTTTTAATGCAAGTGACCCCTATATTTTAAACAAGCTTGTATATGTAACTTTTAAACCAGCCCTTATTGTAGCCAAACCTGCTTTTTTAGGGCAATCCACAAATTTTCAAAAACCCACTTATTTTAAGACAACCTTATTTTCCAGCAACCCTTCATTTAGTAGTATCCTTCATTTTTAACAAGCAACATTTTCAGTCAATCCCTTATTATTTAAATTCCCCGCATTTTTAAGCAACCACTCGTATTTTTTTTAAACCTTTTTCTTTTACCTTTACTCATCTTGCTCATGTCATCTTAAACACATTACTGTGATACCTACTTTCAGGGGGCAGCAGTATCATCCGGTCCAACTCCATGGAAACGCTATCTGTCTCTAACGATGAATTTGCTGATGCCCGCTCTCAGTTGTCTTTTGATCCAGGTACTTTTTTTTTTTTTTTTTTCCGAAATGGTCATATTTTGGCATGGTCAGCATTGTCTGTCCATCCATTCACTGATTCTTGTGCTCCATTCATTAGCATTTTTTTTGTGCTGTTAATTATTATTTTATTATTCAATTGTAATTTTATCATATTTGCATGGATGATTTGTGTTTTTTTGTTTGTTTATATTTGTTACATTGCACCGACACAGTTAAGGTAATATTGGCAGTATCCAGCTAATTGTTGGTGGAGGAAGACCCCAGATTTAATGTTTGGGTAGGACCACTGGCACTCCACAGGTTAGCTGGAAAACCTCCCCACATGAATATTAGCGCCCCAACTGGGATTTATATTGGTATGTAGTTATGCATAAGATGAGATAGCTCCTTTTGCATTGTTTGTCTGACTCATGTCGTTTTGTCTTTTCCTTAGCAAATTCTTATGCAGATAACTTCTCCTTTATTTCTAAGCAGAACTCCTACATGCAGGATTTATATTATATACACTTTTGACATGGTCTTAGGAAGTATAAAGCTTCTCCTGAAAGTGTTCTTGTTTTGGTGTGTGTAAAAACTTGAGAGTGCTTCATGAAAATTGCCTAAAGTTCAGGTGTGCCCCTTTTTACTTTCCGTTAGTTGTCACATTTCTGCTAGTTATTTTTAGACATCAATAATATTATTAATAGGTGTAATTTGTGAATTTACACTTTGATTTTAAGTATGTGAAAGATGAGAAATCAAGTGCAAGCAAAGTTATTGATTGGGAGCATGAATACACTTTGTTTTTAAATATCTCAGAGGTAAAATTACAAGTACAAGCATAGTTATTGACAATGGTGCCTTATAAAGTGTTGGCCATGAAATTGTTATAGAAATAATGTCCATCTTAGACTAGGTCAGACATTTCTTACACTTTGACCGAGAAACCTTCACACAAGACAACAGGTTGGAATTATTATGTTTGATGAATAGATCTTAATAGACAGGCAAAGCTAGACAGTTGTGTAGAAAATGTAATGGAGGCATGGAGAGCCACGCACACTGCCTGGCAGATTGAATATAGTGCCAGGGAAATTATATTACGTGACTACATGATGTGTGCTGTCAGACAAACATGTTATATTTGAAATTTCAAGGGAAATCTTTTAGGAGCTGTTGCATTATAAAACCTTTAGTGAAAAATTTAAAATTATAAGACACGTTGCTTAGCAGTTAGAGCCATGAGTCTGACAACAGCCCTTTGCCTTATTTGGTGTGTTTATATTTTGTTTTGGAGATACATCGCAGCAACCAGTTATAATCATTATAACTGATGTCCAGCTGTTTTGGTGGAGGAAGATATTTGTCCTGGATAGAACCACAGATGCACCAAAGGTCACCTGGAATACCTTCCCACATTAAGTCCCTCACCCTGAACGGGACTCGAACCCGTGCGATGGGAGGCTAAGCAGTCAGAGGAGACTCTACCACTACACTTACGGGCACCCCCATTTAGATATTGTGATCTTCATATTAACATTAAGCCATTGTACGAACCAGTGTTATACATATAAAGTCTTGTTTATATTCTACCTTTTGTTAAACATAACAATAACGAAGTTACATACAAAATATACAAATATAAATAGAGGGACTCATGTAGAAACAATATTAACATCAAACCCAACATTTTTATTTTTGATAAATAAAATATGGACAAAGTAGATTTTGTAATTCTTTTCTATGGCATTGTGTAATTGGTTCTTGGGATTTTTTACTTATATACATATAAAAGAACATTTATAATTGAAGAATGATAACTTTATAATTTAATGTATAATTATAATCATATTTATGTTACAATGTTATAAATTGGATGGTGTCATATTGGCCTAGTTATTTAGCCGAGGACTGCCATAGTGGTCCAAACCTGCAGGATGAGTGTCAATACTGTGATCAAGGTTGGATAACAGGGTCAATATTTATTCACCCAATTAATAACAATTTTGTTTATTAACCGCAACAATATCAAATGTTTGTTGTATCAACACGATAATTTGATGCAGTTTCATTAAAATGATGTCAAAATGCAGGAAAACAAGTTATCATTGTCTAAGTCAGACTTATCAGATTGCTGCATATGCTTTTATTTTCTTTTCATAGTAGCTCTGTTGGGGATTGGAACTTGGAACTTGCAACCTTTTATTTGTCTGTTATATTATATACCCGGTATGTATTGCTCTTTACGTCCACATTGTATTATTACAGATGTACACACTGGTCGAAGGTTTGAAAAACTGTGTCAGAAGTATAGCCTGGAGACAGGTCACTATGATCGTCATCCTCCAGTGGCACCCCTCTGTAGGGTGAACACTCTCTTTATGGTCATACATGGAGGTAAGAGGATTTTTTCCCTGGGAATAATTTAGATATAAATCAATTTATTTTTCTGTCATGTCTCCAACTCACTGTGTCATGTTCATATGCTCAGCAATTACAGTTGGTATCTGACAGTTTGGACTAAAGATTTTTTCTCAAATAATCAAACAAGTTACAGTTACATAAAGAGGTCCTGCAAAATGATACTTATTGAAGCCCTAAGGTCTGTGTGAACATTGAAGCATTGATCCCCACTCGTCATTGCAAACAGGTATTTCCTCTGGCTGCAGAGATAGCAATTTTTAAACTAAGAAAAGCATGTGACATATTTTGAAATCACAGTAAGTCCCTATCAAAGTAGTCCCCTCTGACATCATTATTTATTTATAGCAGAGATCACTTTGTTGCTTATTTATAGATTTGAAGTGATTTTTTCGCACTTGGTACTGTCTATCAATATATGAAGTATTAAAAATTGTCTTTATTATGAAATAATGATTAAAGTATGAGTTTATGCTGACATTGTGCCTTAATTTCCCAGAATCAGTGGTTACATGCATTTAATGAAGGCAAACTTTCAGATACCACCTTTAAAGAACTCTTTAAATAAATAATTGTATGTTGTTGTTCTTTAAGTAACAAAAGCTTTATAAATAAGATTTTGATTAGCTAAAACTCAATAAAATTCCAGCTTAAATTGTTATTTTTTTACAATGTTCTGAATCATACTTGAAGTATAAGCTCAGTAGACCTGTTAGTGAAAATCTTCAGTAATAATTACTATCATTTTTTTTTTCAGGCAGCATGTTGGACCCATCTAGTGAACATTTCATGGGTCTAAGCGGAAGTGACTATGCTACACTCAAGGCAATGTTTGACTCGGTGATCAAGTCTCACTACCAGGCAGCTAAGGGCCAGATAGCTCTACGACTGGTTCCCTGTCCACACATAGGCACAGAGGCTCTCAATATACTCTCCAGGTAAATGCTGGAGTAACTCATTATTGTGCTGCCCAAAGTTGGGTGGGGAAAGCAATTGTTGCCACATGGTGCATCTGTTTATCCATGTGTTTGTCTCTCTGCCAATTATAATTTTTTACCTGAGCATATTTTTGAAAAACAATTACACCTCTTGACTTAAGTCTTGAAATTTAGGTTTATCTTGATGCAGCATGTGAAGTACAAAACAACTGTAACTCTATCTACTGTAATACCATAGTTATCTTCCTTACTTTATCTTTCAGAAAATCACACAATAACTATGTGATTGATTTACTTCAAACTTAATATAAAGCTCAAGGTGAGCTTTTCAGATACCCCTTCATCCATCATTTCATGCTGGCATCAACAATTTGCTTGTGAACACACTAGAGACTACACTCGGTCATGTGAAGTCGAAAAGTAGGTCACTTGGTCGAATCCTGCTAAAATGTTGTGTGTTTTTGTGTTTTTTTAGTAATGCATGGGACCTTTTAAATACAACTTCTACATACATAAACAAGCAATACACATACATTATATTTTCTCACCTGGCATCTCTGCAGATACTTCTTATAACAATTAATGACTAATTTTTTTTATCTTACAGTCTAAGTCCATTTGGATTTGATGCTATGACGCCCAGCCATACTGAGGGTAAGTCTCCCATGGAGCCAGGAATTTGTTCCCTTGGGTGCCGGTGGCACTGTTCTCTGCCTGCAGCCCAGAGTACCAGGACCATGTAAACTCTGTGATAGCCAAGGCCAACATTGTCTTTATGGACTTCCTAGAGTCAGATGAGGGCAAGGGCTTCAATGGACAGGTGAGTGAACACACAGACATACACATGTTTACATGGACAGGTGAGTGAACACACAGACATACACATGTTTACATGGACTTTCTGGAGACCGATGAGGGCAAGGGCTTCAAGGGACTGGTAAGTGAACACACAGACATACACATGTTTACATGGACTTTCTGGAGACCGATGAGGGCAAGGGCTTCAAGGGACTGGTAAGTGAACACACAGACATACACATGTTTACATGGACTTTCTGGAGACCGATGAGGGCAAGGGCTTCAAGGGACTGGTAAGTGAACACACAGAGATACACATGTTTACATGGACAGGTGAGTGAACACACAAACATACACATGTTTACATGGACTTTCTAGAATTATAAGATGTCAAGGGCTTCAATGGACAGGTGAGTGAACACACAGAGATACACATGTTTACATAGGCTTTCTAGAAACATAAGATATCAAGGACTTTAATGGACAGGTGAGTGAACACACAGACATACACACATCTACATGTACTTCGTTTAATGTCCAAGGAGGTCAAGTGCTTCAATTGACTTGTAACTTTAAATTATCATGCCCACGAAAGGCAGCATTAAGCAGTTATTTTGTATGTCTGATAATCTATTTGTTAATAATTTCTCCATTCAATTTCTGTGTTTCAGCCATCATTTCTATATATATTACAGTACTTCAGCAATCAGACTTTGTCATCTTAAAGATACACACTGAAAGTTGTCTTTGCACACAACATTTGAAATCACAATTATGAAGTGCAAGGTTATTTTAAAGCTGGGTCACACATTACACTTGGCAATTATTTTACAGATACTCAATCCAACTTCATCATTTTTGTAAACACACGTTGAAAGTGTTTCTGACATATGCATTTCTCAAGGTCAAAGGTCAAAGTCATTTGAAGATCATTCTTTATAACTGACTTATCAAGCTATAGATTTGTGTTCCAGAATGACTTTGATATGTGTTGCAGTACGCCCAGTAAACCCTCGCCATCTTACAGACATAGCTTTGAAGGCCATGTTACAAGTAACATTTACAAGGCAAAACCCTTAGGGTCCAAGGTTAATGTCAAAGTCATTTTCCTATATATGGCTAACCAGTGTCTTGGCTATAAAATTGCCATTTTTACAGGTTTTTAATCAAATTTCACCTTCTTACTGTCATACACTTGAGGGCTGTATTGTGCATAACATTTATAAGTGCAAAAAGATAAAGGTCATATTTAAGGGCAAGGCATCTTTTGGGGGCTTATGTCAGTTAAGGTGCATTTCTTCTTTTTCAGTAGAAGTCTGTAGACAAGTTAGGCTTATCATCTATCAATTATTATACATCTGTTTAAAGTGTTTATGATTTAATAGTGAATATTCCTTAATTTTTAGGTATGTATCCTAGCAGATGCAACAGGATCCCTCCTGACATATGATGCCCTGTGTAGAACACGCTCACCTCTTAGTCGGTCAGGCAGTCACTACGGCAGCCAATCAAGTGACATCAATGAAGACATAGACAGAAATAGGACACATGGAAGTACCCATACCTTAGTTGAACCCGAAGTCTGTGGCAAGTAGTGAAACTGTCAAACTCACAGAATCCTCTTCACCAGGACACAGTCCGATGAAACCAATACCTGAAATGGGGCAAAATGGTGATGAAAATTCTACAGTGAAAGATGCAGAAGATCATAGCAAATTGGGTAGGAAGAAAGAGTCTGTGAAAAGCCGAAGTGTTACTGTGGGGAAAGAAGAACATGATAGAACAGCACCTAAAGTGATGGTAGATTTAAAGGGTGGGGCTGAGGCCACAATGAGACACCCAGGTGGTCACAGCCCTAGTGTGAGACTGCATGTCACACAGTCACTAGAGGGGACAGAAGGGGCCAGGCGAACCAGTACAGGCAGCCAGTATGAGAGCCTCAAGTTTGACTTCGAGGTGGCTGACTTTTTCATGCTCGGATCCCCTCTAGGTCTGGTGCTGGCTTACAGACGAGTCTACACTGGTGAGAATAAAGGTTAGTGGTTTCAGATGTTGTTACAAATTGTTGTTCTTTAATCTCGGAGCCTGCTACATTTATCGATAGCCCATTATCAGATCTTATATTTTAACTTTTAACTACATGCTTACTTTTAACTACATGCAGTGAATGTTATCTAAACATATTGCTATAAATTCTGTAGCAAATAGTGCAGATTTGTGTAAGACCTCTTCCAATGGTTAACAACCTACAGATGACTTCAGTGCTGGCAAGGTGGTCAGACTGTTTTCAGATGTGCAATTTGTTTAATTCAGACTCAACAGAAAGGGTGTTTTCAGATGTGCAATTTGTCTAATTCGGTCTCAACATAAAGGGCAGACTGTTTTCAGATGTATAACTTGTCTAATATCTGTTTCAACTCAAAGGTTGGATTATTTTCAAATGTATAACCTGTCTATTTCAGTTTTAACTTAAAGGGCAGACTGTTTTCAGATGTATAACCTGTCTTTTTCAATTCTAACTCAAAAGGCAGACTGTTCAGATGTATAACCTGTCTATTTCAGTTTCAATTCAAAAGGCGGATTGTTTTCAGATGTATAACTTGTCTATTTCAGTCTGAACTTAAAAGGCAGATTGTGTTCGGATGTATAACCTGTTTATTTCATTCCCCAGAGAGAGGCTGGATTTTTTTGTGTGCATACATTTGGATTGTCTATTTCAGTCCCCACTTAGAGAATGGACTGTCAACAGATGTATGGCCTGTCTATTTCAGTCCCCGCTGAGAGAATGGACTGCCTTCAGATATATAACCTGTCCCATTGAGGGGCTGGACATTTCCAGATGTTTAGCCCATTTAACTCATAACTGGAATGGTCTTCCTTTAACAGATTCATCAAATATCTATTTCAGTCCAAACAGAGAGACCAGACTGTCAACAAATGTATAACCTGTTCCACGCCAGTGATCCCTCAGCCTTCAGGCTTGAACCATTGGTCAACTTTGCTTTCAAACAAATTCCTCCAATCAAAATTTGCCGCTACAATAAATTTCCAATGGGGGATGGCGAATCCATTCAAATTGGTATGTTTATATGTCATTTTGTTGCTTCGTTATAAGTCATTATTTTGCAAATATTTTTATGTAATATTGCAGATTTGTATAGGGTAATGGTCTATCACTGAAATATTTGCCAATTTTTTAGTTATTTTTGTATGCTTTTAATCCCTAGTAATAAAGTGGTTTTATCAGCATATATTAATTTGTGATTGTATCTAAAAAAAAAATTTGTGTATTGGTAGCTGTTTATGTTTGGTTGCAATTTAAGGTAATAGCTCTTTAGATAGCAAAATGGGTTCTAAGTAGAAAAATACTAGTGTTTTGTAAGCTGGTGGATGAGGAATTTTATTTTGTTATTACAATAACTAGTCCTATTTATGCCTATAGCTGCTTATTTGAAACATCTTACGCCTACCAAATATTAAACTGTTGATGGTTTGGGGGCAGATTAATTTTATGTGGCCATTATTTCCATACCATTAATTTCTTGCGAGGTTAACCTGAGAATGCTCAAACAGCACTTTGATTTGTTATAATCACTATACACATTGTAACTTACGTTACAAATAAATTTGTCCATCTTAAATGTCTAATGATTCCTATGCAATATTGAAGTATCATATTTCCATATTATTTAAGGTACATCATTAATAAGCTCCTAATAAATTTACTTATTTTTTCAGTTTGTGCTTAATAATATTATTGTTTCGTTTTTGTTTTTTAACGTAGATGTCTAACCTTACAAGTGCAAGATCATGAAAGCAACTCTCATTAGTTGCAACTCCAGATAACACTGTATACCTTATTGTGGTTATAAAACATCCTGTGGGTGGTGAAGGTAGATGTAACAGTTTTCAATAGGGAAGCTTTATTTAAGTAATAAAAAAAGATTTAATTTACTCAATTTCTCAGCAGTTGGTACATGTAGATAAATTTCTCAAGCCAACATTTTGGGTGTCATTGTATAGATGAACATGTGTTGGTGACAATTGTAAGCATAGTTAAATGTAATTTATACATCATGACATCAGTTATTTGAGAATTAAAAACAATAATAATAAAAGAGAAACAAAATTAAGCTGTGTTAAATATTATTAATATTAAGAAAATGTATATTCTTTTGGTCTCTAGGTTCTTGCAGGCTTTAAAAAATATTTTAAAAAAAATTGCCTAAATTGTGTTAATTAATTTAAGCCTAACCAGTGCCACATTTTTTAAAAAAGATATTTCATGCAAAGAAAAAAGGAAAGGAATAAAAAGAAAGCATATTCATTATTTGACAATAATATTGGAAAGCTTTTTTTTATCCTTACTGTAGAAATAAGGTATGGATGAGCAACTCTTTTGTATCAAAATGTATTTTTTACCAATACATTTACCATGATTATACAGTGTGATTTTTATCAAGTGAATATTTCTTTAAAAAATTATGCACACGTAATTGATGCATGTTTTGCAGTAACCAGTTAACTAAAGCCAAATAACATGTGACTGGCATTTATGTTATATATCATAGTTTTGATAGTTTAGAACTATGTGCATACATATTTATTTAATTTGTCTTAATATTGAACACATGAATGATCACGATCAATGTCATGTCTGTATGTTTTAAGTGTGATATATGTAAGTATGTAGAATATTATTTCAATATATTCTTTGATACATGTATGTAGGAATAAGTGTAAATTATTACAATGAACCTTCAGACTTTAACAATAGAAGTTTTGCATTCATTAATCCAATTTAAACAATGTTTTGATTATATCCTCAATTGCTAAGGACATAAATAAGAAAGGAATCTGTAGGAGATGGTTAAAACTGGCAGCTCATTTAATATTCTCATGAGCATTTTGAGCAAAGATTTTGACTTTCGGCTATTTTTTATATTATGTCTTTTTAGTGTTTTCAATGAGTTGTCTCATGAATGCATTAATATAGGCTCATGTTGTCTATCATACTTTGTTGGAGATTCTTTGAGCTTTTTTTCATTAAATAAATACCCAGAATTTTGCTCCTTCTCTGTTGCAAGTTGAGACCATATGCCACTATGTGCATATGTTCTCGGACCAGCAGGCTTTTGGGACGTCCTCCCAGCTGCTAATGTCCCTCCAGAGGCAGGAGAGTATCACCAGCACGTGTAGCCAGCTGTCCATGTTTACCTCCCCTGGGTCAGCAGTCTCCCACGTGGCCAATGGTATACAAGTGCTATAAAGAGCCATCAATCCTTGCACTCCCAGTGACCACCACTGTTTTCTGTTATGTCCCTATGTTTTATTACCCAAGGTTATGAGTTGACTGTTCAGATATTAGTTTGTAGACACTGATTATATAGTGGGTGTATTTGGTTTCTGAGTTTATTCAGAATATAAAATCCTTGTCTTGTTCTTATGTTATTGTCCACAGCTGGGTCTGGTTTGTCTTTATGCATGGTGTGCTTTTGTATGCAGTTATGGCCCTTGGCTTTTAGTTCTAAGTGTATTGTCTTTTAGTTTTGTCATTTACAAATACATGTAGAGCTTTCATATCAATTATTTGTATTATGATTTAAATGCATGTTTGTTTTTGCTTTTCTATTTGAGAGGTGATTGAATCCACATACCAACATACATAAATGGTGTGGATGTATATCTAAAGCATGAAACTACATGCCATATAAGCTTATGCTAAAGGTGAGCTATTGTGACCGCCCACAGTCCATCATCATGCATCCATCATCATTTTTTAAATGAAACTGCTGGGCCAATTTCAGCCAAACTTTCTTAAGAGCTTCAATAGACAGGTGCAAGTAAAGTTATTTAAAGAGTTTTGATCTGCAAAAATTATGGCCACCAGGGACATGGCCAATTTATGTTGCTTCTACATTTACTTTGTTTGCCTTCGTCTAGAGGTATGGTAGTTCAGATTTAAATATCTGTGGTAATTCTTAAGGTCCTTTTCTTATTTTCCTATCCATATAATTATGGCTTATATGACAACTTAGAAAATCTTCTTGTCAGAAATCACAAGAGCAAGAGCCGTGATATTAAGTACACATGTTCCTTGGGCGGCCCTAGGTCAAGAATGTTCAAAGAATACTGGTCCGTCAAAAAAGTCAAATAACCACCAGGTGTGTGGCTATTTTCCCTATATGTCTATATAGGAAAACTTCAAAAATATTCTTATCAGAAACCACAACAGCTAGAGCCTTCATATTTGGTTTACATGTTTCTTAGGTGGCCCTATGTCAAGATTGCTCAAAGAATTCAGATCCATCAAAGAACATGGCCACCATGGACATTTGGTCAAGGGTATTCTGGTTATTGATAATTATTAGGGATGTCAATGAGTACTAAAATCAGTACTTATGTACTTTTTAATGAATAAGAAGTGAAATATGTCTTTAAGTATTATGATTTAAATGTTTTGTGGTCTTTTTATTTCATTAACACATGCATTTATGTTAACAAAATATGGTCTGCACTATTTTTCCAGGGTAGAGTAATGCACTATTTATACTACAAGAGTTATTGATGATGTTAATCACTATTGACACTTGTTAACCTTCATGAAAAGCTGTGAAAATCATCTGAAAGATGTGATAGAAAGCGCGAAATTGGCAGTAGACCGTAACAGGTTGCTGATCATGCAGATGATGCAGATTAGCAACCGTGTTTGCTAATCCCCTAGAAAAGGTATGAAAATTGCCCCAGAGATTAACTAAACTAGAGTGCTGGTGTTTCTGACATATATCGTTTCTAATTTAAGATTAACAAACGTTCAGTTATGAATGTTGGCTTTTATTTCGTCATACAAATTCAAAAATTTGGTGAAAGTGGTACAAGTTGAAGTTGCTGTAATCAGAATAGTAGTCAGTCGGTAATAGAACTAGAAGAAAGGAGTTGAAGAAAAAACCCACAAAAGTTGCATTAAAATTAGAGATGCTTCTAAAGGACTGACTTAAATGGCAGCAGGGTTTTCGCAGTTAGGACAAATCAGAACAGTGTGGCACCACCAAAACACCACATAACCATAAGGTGACAATGAAATAAGAGTTGCCAATCTATCGATAGTTTTATTTACTCTTGATTTCTGCCTTACATTACATGCCAAGCAATAGTTGCTGAATGCATATCATGTCCGTTAAGAGCTCAGGGTAATAACTAATCAGTAGTTGATTAGCAATTTATGAGCAAATCAGAACAATTTGTAAGTGGTGCTGAGACACGCCAATCAATGTATAATTAATATGTCACAAACTTTGAAGGGAAATGGGGGAGGGTGGGAATGTGGTACTAAGATAACAGGGAGTGTTAAGTGAAGAAGTGACCAGACATAGGGTTTACTAACTGATAGACAATGGGGTGCCTGCTGCGACAGGATATTGAGCATAAACGATCGATAATGCAATCAGTTGGTAGAAAGGAACTGGGTCATGGGACAGGCAGCAATTAGGTAGGGTCAAGTTTAGCGAAAATGCAGCTTTAAATTGTTATTGTTTTAATTGTTTTGTTACTGTTTTTTTCACATTATTTTTGAAAAAATTAAATCTTCTTGTCCATTTTACTGCATATTCAAAAAGTTATTTTAATACTCGAGTAAAAGCTTCTGATCAAGTACTTGAGTAATAGTTTGACATCCCTGCTGATTATGCACACATTTAATTGCATGTTTGCATGTTGCGATTATTGCATGGAATCTTGATTTTATATTTTTTTAATCATCAGGGTAGAGGGAATCTTGATTTTGTATTTATTAGCTCACCTGAGCACAACATGCTCAATGTGAGCTTTTCTGATATCGCTTTGTCCCGCGTCAACATTTTAGCTTGTGAACGCACTAGAGGCCACACTTTTTATCCAATCTTCATCAAACTTGGTCAGAATGTTTGTTTGCATGAAATCTTGGATGAGTTCATTATTCGGGTACCTGGGGTCAAAAGTAGGTCACTAGGTCAAATTATAGGAAAAACTTCTGAACACACTAGAGACCACATTTATAGCCCAATCTTCACCAAACTTTGTCAGAATGTTTGTCTGCATGAAATCTTGGATGAGTTCGTAACTGGGTCACGTGGGGTCATAAACTAGGTCTCTATGTCAAATCTTAAAAGAAAGCTTGTGTACACGCTTGAGGCCAAATATATAGGCTCATCTTCATCAGACTTGGTCAGAATGTTTGTCTGCATGAAATCTTGGATGAGCTCGTTATTGGGTCACGTTGGGCCAAAAAGTAGGTCACTAGGTCAAATCTTAGAAAAAGCTTGTGAACACACTAGAGGCCACATTTATGGCCAAATTTTCACCAAACTTGATCAGAATGTTTGCCTGCATTAAATCTTGGATGAGTTAATAACTGGGTCACGTGGGGTCAAAAAGTAGGTCAAATCTTAGAAAAAGCTTGTGAACACACTAGAGATCACATTTATAGCCCAGTCTTCACCAATCTTGGTCAGAATGTTTTTTCTGCATGAAATCTTGGATGACTTTATAACTGAGCTATGTGGGGTCAAAAAGAAGGTCACTAAATCAGATCCTAGAAAAAGCTTATGAACACACAACAGGCCACATTTAAAGGCCAATCTTCATCAAACTTGGTCGTCAACATTTTAGCTTGTGAACACACTAGAGGCCACATTTACTGGCCAATCTTGTTCAATCATGAGGGTAGAGGCAAGTATTAAACTTATTTGGATCTTAAAGTGTTAATTTTTCACTTACATTTTGGGTGCCTACCATCACATTTTCCAAGAGATATGTTGGGGCACTACGGACGAATGGTAATAGTTGCTGACTTGTGACTTTGACTGCCTGTCCAGGCAAGAACTTCATGCGGGTTATGGTAGGTGTTCCAGCTGACTTGCTGCTTACCTAAGATTCTGCCCAAAAATAATTCTAAGTTTACCTCTACTAATAATAAGCTGGACGATGCCTATATGAATCATGATTGTGTCCCTGTGATTAACAAATTAACTGGGAGATAAGAGACAACCTAAGTTTACATATAAGATCATGCCATGGTCATTTATTTGAATATTGAATTAAAGAAATATGCCAATAATGCCAATTAGATATAATGCCAATATATAATGATTGGCGCGACACTCAGTAGTAATTGTGTCAGTGTGATGTAACAAAAAACAAACAAACAAACCAATCCAATTAAGAGATACATGTATATGTTCCTTTTAGCCCTACAGCTGCCCATACACGTCTATAAGAGTGGTAATACATTACTGTCCTCGAGTTTTCTTTAACCATGCCTTGACTGCTTGTCTAATAGTCTTAAAAAAATCTCGAAATTAGCACTATAAATTCTTAGTATTATTTCTTAAACTCATGGTTTAATTTATCTATACTGGTCCTTAACATTAATTTGTTAGAAATATTATTTTCCATATTCACTGATAATTAAGAAAATTTATTATATGCTACAAAGGAATGTTGCTTGCATATAACAAACTCTATACTTGAAACCTAATAATAATAAACAACTTTTAATTATAATTCACTATTTAAACATGTTTTAATTTCAATATATGTTTGAAAGCTGGCTAACACTGTTCCTATCTATCCCTGATGTTTGGAAGGTTGAAATGGCCCCCATCCCTGTTTTATGCCAGACATCTGGGATAAGACGTTTCATCATGCAATGTTAGCCAGCTGTGACTAAACAACCAGTCTGCTGATGAAGTCAAGTGTGGATGGATGAAAGCTCCATATAAAGCTTTGAAACATATATTGTTTGTGAATAGAAAAGTTTAAATAGGATACCGGTACGGAAGGGCCTGAGTTTGATACCAGGCCATGACATACCTAAGTGCTTAAAAATGGTAGTGGTATAGTTCCCTTGCAAATGCTCAAGCAAATATAAGGGTAGTTCCATGACTGGTTGGCCCTATAGCCAGGATAATGTGACTGGGTGTGGTATCATGCCAGGTGATGCCAAAACAAACAATGTTTAAATAGTGAATAACAATGAATAACACCATACAGATAAGTGACCATCAGAACAACATTTAAAGTTTGCTAGATTTTATTTGTTTTTTATGTATTGGAGATAACCAGAAACTTGAGAAACTTTTCACTTCCATTTGATGTGTTTTAGTTTCTTGCTAATTATTGTGCTTTTTTATTATTATGGTTTGTTTGCTCCTTCCAACACTATCCTCTGAATAGACCGTCTGTTTTGTTTGATGTTGAAAGGTTAACAATAGTTCTAACAATGCCATGCTATAAGAAGCTCCTGACACAACATAATATTAAACATCTGACTTGCATTAACACCAAAAGTTAACATTGTGTTGCTCAGACCATTTTTCCACATTCTTTTTATTTTACAGAAGCTATATTAACTCAACTGCAAACATCTTGATGATTATATTGTAACATTCCAGTTTACTCGCTGTTACATATAACACCTGAAACATTCAAGTTTATATTAAGTCTGACTATGGACCAGACAGGATTTCATTCCTAAATTAAATTATTGATTACATTCTACAAAGGTTTGTACTGTAATTATATAAATGCATTTCTTATCACACCAAGAGTTGACTGCCATACGATCTAAAAAGGTGATTTAAGACTACTATGTTATATGGACAATGTGACAATAATAAAGCTTTGTAAAACATAAAATATTGAAAAGGAAAACAATCATTAAATGTCCAGTTACATTTGCTTATATATACTTTTGCCATTATGTTCAATATCTTAGCATAACTTTTATATTATAAAGTATATGATAGGTTAAATTATGCTGTTATACAAAGTTTGTTATAAAACTTGTTTTATTTGAAAGCCTAACAATATTTTTACGTCCTGAACCTGGTAGCGCAATCGGTTGAGCATCGGCTCCAGGTACAGGAGGCCCTGGGCCACAACATACTAAAGTCGTTAAAAATGGTAGTGGTAAAGCTCCCTTGCTAACGCTCAAGCAAATATAAGGGTAGTTCCACGACAGGTTGGCCCAGTGTCAGGATAATGTGACTAGGTGTGGGTGTATTCATTCCAGGTGTTCATGGCATGCTATACACACAGTGAATGCAGCACTACATCTGCTTTAAGTGGACACTGTCTCCAGATAACTGAAATGAAATAATGTTGGTGAGACAATAAACCCAATAAACAAACAGATAAACAAGCAATATTTCTACACTTCAAATGTATAAAATCAACATCTACAATCATTGCTGTGGTATCAAGATGTCAGTGATGATTTTGTAACAAAGTTAATGCAATGATTTATTTTTTCCTGCTAATTTGATTTTAAATACGATTCCTAATTTTGGACTCTTATATTTTTCAAGGAAGTAAATTATTATTAAATGCATTTATTCTTACAAATTATGGTATGCATTTGTGAAAAATTAAATCTTAATTTAGTAAATACAATGGATGGTATACTTACAATGTCATGCAGTATTGTATACAACCTTGTACAGTGTCCTACATGTTAGTTGTTACCGCTAAAACCATAATAATCCACATTTCAAACATCCTTGCATTTAGCATTGCCATAGTTCCCCTATTAACCCTGGTTCCTAATGTGATTGCAGTGAGCAGTAAGTGGTGGGGGTCCAAGAGACTGGATTACATGCTGTACTGTCCCGAGATCCTTCACACATTCCCTGTGAGATCCTTACCCCCGCTGTTCCATGCAAGCTTCTGGGAGTCTTCAGATGTTGTAGCATTTGTCCTCAGACAGGTATAATGACTACATTCTTTGTGACTTTGTTTTTGTCTCTGCTTCTTTTGTCTCCTTTTTGTCTATTTTTTCTCATTAACCAAATTCGAGTTTTGTATTATTTTTTTTTCTCTCTTTTGTCTTCTGTCATCTCTTTTTCAAAGTCATTGGTTCTATGTCCAATCACAATGTCTGTCACTCATTGCCTATTGTCCTGATTCCTAACTATATTTATATTGATCTCCCTTCTAAGTTTGGATAAGTTGAACTGTTTCTTGTTTTTGTCTATGTGCCTTTTGTTCTTTGATGTACATCAGCAAAGGACTATGTTAGTTTGTTTGTTGGTTTTAGGTGCTTCACCAGGAGTTTGGGTTCTCCGAGCTTACTGAACATGAGCCAGTGTCCATGACTACCTCCCTGTCCCTCAATGCTGACCAGCTTCCCTAAGGAGAAGTGGCAGAAACGTAGGACCATGTATAAAGTCAGGGTATGTTCAAGTGCATGTATTTTAAACAAGGCCAAGTTTTCTAAATTTATACATGTTTTCAAAAGTTCTTCATAAGGGAATAATATTTTTGCCATTTATTCATGATAGAAGTGGCAGCATTGTACTCATGCTCAAATCCTTTGTAAGAGGAAGTGACAAAAAAGAGAGTCATGTTCAAAATTATTATGCATTTGTTTGAAATAAAGTAACAATAAAATAAATATTACTTGGGTTTCTTTTTTGTAAGCTTCACATTATAATTTCCAGTAGTGATGCAGAATCAGACCGAAAACATAATCGATAATCAAATTGAATCGAACATAATTAATCAATTATAATCGGTAAAAAATCGAAACTTTTTGATCAGGAAGTACTAATTTCGTTAAAAACTATTCTTATTTACTTTAATCAGGAAGTACTAATTACAGTCTATAAAACATAAGACATGACGCTATGTATGAATTACATCCCTTTGAAATTTTTACTAACTAACGGAAGGAAATTTAACTACCGGAATCAATTTTGCGACAGGGAAATCGATTGTCGCGGACATTAGTAACCAGCGACAATTATTAGATTTAACTCGATCATCGTGACATCACTAATTTCCAGTACCAGGAACAATGAAGTGCAGTGTCAACAGACCACTCATGTTACACAGCTTCATTTGACTTGAAAAAAATCTTGATGCATGACCATGTACAAAGTCCTGGTACTGTTCCTTTGGCCATTAATGCTTGTACTGTCTGAAATGTTCTTTGTGCTCTAAGGTTGCAATTCTGACCATTCACAGAACACATTTTAAACATATTGGCTGTAATTGTTAAAGGTGGTATCTGACATTTTGGAACAAAATTTCTGTTCTCAAATAACCAAGTAAGTCATTGTGACCTGTAAAGGACCTTCAATATGCTGTTCATTGATGTGCTAGATCTCTGTGAATAGCCAATCATAAATCACCACTTGTCATTGCAATCAGGTGTTTCCCATCAGAGCCTCATTGCAGAGATAATTATTTTTAAACTTAGACAATCAAGTGACCACTTACGTTTGTGATCAAGTTATATAGGCATTCAGGTAGTTTGCTCTGTCGTCGATATCTATTTTTAGAAGAGATCACTAGCAAGCTTTTTATACAGTTGTAAAAAATACACATTGAGAGTCATTTTTTTTCTATGAGTTTTGTCTAACAATTAAGTTAGGGTTCGATATCTTTTTTATTAAGACTAAAGTATGGAAATATGCCCAAATTCCTCAAAGCAGTGGTTCGATATGGATATATGGATTTGATACAGGCAAACTGTCGGATACCACAATTTAAGGAAAAAGTTAAAAAAATCTTGGTTAGATATTTATGTTTGACAAAGGATATCAATTGTGTATATGTATATTGAAAAAATATCTATAGATTTCTTGCACTGATAGATTCCTAACATGCACTTATCCTTAGTAAAAAAAGTTCTTGGGAATAAAATGTTTAATATGGTTAATTTCTTTCTCTCACAGAACCTGCAGCCAAATCACCGTGGTAATGATGTGATTGTGCAGGAGGACAAGCAGCAGGTGTTGACAGCCAAGTTCATGTACGGCCCCCTTGATATGACTTCCTTGTCTGGGGAGAAGGTAAGTACCAAATACTAACGCTTTACCTTTTGCTTGCTAAAAAGGGGGCACCCATGGTCAAGTGGTTAGAGTCGCTGACTCCTCAGCCCCTCACTGTCCTTGTAGGAGCGGGAACTTTTAATGTGGAGAGGTTTTCTAGCTAACCTGTGGTGCATCAGTGGTTCTACCCAGATATAAATCTAGGGTCTTCCTCCTCTAATAATTAGCTGGACATCGCCAATATGACTGTATCAATGCGAGGTAACAAAAAACAACAACAAATGAACAAACTTGCTGAAAACACCTTCAGGATGGGGTATGTTTTGTGTTAATGGGGTGAATGGTGTTTTCAGCAAGTAAAGGATAAAACAGTCATCTGATATTTAGTAAAAACAGTTGTTACTTAGTAAAAATTATATTGGATTTATTGTTCATATGTTATATTACTCATCTTATATCCACCAGCTTGGCTGCCTAAACATGAATAGTACTGAGATCACCTGAGGCACAATATACAGGCAACTTTAAAATTTTCAGGCCTTCCTCACCCACACCATATGCCATTTTTTCATACACTGAGCCCATATACCATTATTTTTAAGTAATTAAGACATTGTGGAGTATATCTGTATTTAATTTTTAGTTAAGAAAAGAAAAATCCATACTTGGTTATTATGTCATTTTTTACTGTTTAGCTAGTATACATGAAGTCATATGCATTGATAACAAACTATTGACCAATGCTCTACGAATGATGTGTTCAAACCTTGCTGGTTATCAGGTTATTTAATGCACACAGTCATAATGCGAGCAGAGGCAGGGTACCATTGATAAAACAGAAAAGAATTTTATATCTATTTATAGACTGGTCAATATTGAAAACCCCATGAATATCACATGATATTAACTGGAATCTTCACATGTCATAGCCAATAAAAATGGATCTATTTAGAGGTCATATTACTAAACATTTCAGTTTGGGCATAAGTTTACTTGTTATAAGAAACTTTGAATTAGATCATTAAAATGAAGAAAAAAAAATTAAAACAAATAAAAGTACAAGCCTGTCTAATGTGTTTTGACTTTCCTCACTTTTTATTTCAATTTCTGGTCATTTCTTTCTATTAAATATTAGTTATTTAAAGTAAGTTATTTTGCAAAGCCTTATTTCCCCACAGACGGATATCCACATCTTGTCATCCACGGGTGAGTGGACATTCCTGGGTACAGAGAATACAGATGGCCATGGTAAACTGACCTTCACCATACCCAAAGAGAGACAACTCAGTCAGGGCATCTACCCTGTCAAAATGGTAGTCAGGTATGCATTGGCACACAAACATAATTAGCCACACCCATTGCTAATTAATTAGAGACTCTTTATCGGTATTTCTTTTTTTTTTAAAGGGGTGCCTGTGGATACTCTGTTGGTAATTTCTCAGCTTCTCACTATTTGGGTTCGAATCTCAGTTTGGAGAGAACCTTCAAGTCTTAAAGCTGACCTATGGTGCATCAGTGATTAAAAATTGTTATTGCCAATATGACAATTATTATTTTGTCATTGTGATGTATTTAAATAAAAATCAATACATGCAAATCTTATTCTGACATTGTTGCCTTGTCAAATCTCAGTATTTATTCCCAATAAAAAGTTTATTTTTGTGTTGTTGTTTTTAGCTCATCTGAGCACAACATGTCCAGTTGTCTTCAAGTTCAGGATTAATCATAATTGAAATAATTTTATGACCATATAGGTAAACAATGGCTCAGAGTTATGAAATTATTGCAATTATTACAAAAACACAAAAACAGCATTAAAGATGAAAACTAGCAATGGCATAGGGCTTACATTGTTTAAATTTACGTACTGACATTTCCTGTTCCAGGGTTGACCACACAACAGCAGACCTATTTCTGGCTGTGCTACCTAGGCGTACAGAGACTGTGGTTTTCAGTATTGATGGATCCTTCACTGCCAGCGTCTCTATAATGGGAAAGGACCCCAAGGTCAAACCTGGGGCTGTTGATGTTGTCAGGTATTGCACCTATTTTTAAGTAATTCACTTAGGGTCGGTTTGAGTCGCCAACTTGTAACTCTTTAACCCATAATGGAATGAGTTTGAGTCGATGCACTAGGCGTAAGTCTTCCTTCACCACTAATAATCTGGATGTCGCCAATAAGATCAAAATTGTGTCAGTGCAATAAAACAAAAAACAAAACAAATCACTTGGGTAAAGAAGACATGTTTTGTTTAGCCATGAACTGTCTTGAAAATGAGTTTGTTACTTTG
This sequence comes from Sinonovacula constricta, assembly GCA_007844125.1. Classification (NCBI taxonomy): domain Eukaryota; kingdom Metazoa; phylum Mollusca; class Bivalvia; order Cardiida; family Solecurtidae; genus Sinonovacula; species Sinonovacula constricta. Next base: position 33,369,942 of record CM017571.1, read on the forward strand.
AGGGTAAAAACTGTCTTAACATTTTACCGGCTATGCATGAAATAGTGTACCAGTCTGGGTAGCACAATCAGTAGAGCATTGGCTCTAGGTACAGGAGGCACCAGGTTGCCAGGCCACAACATACCAAAGTCGTTAAAAATGGTAGTAGTATAGCTCCCTTGCTAACACTCTAGCAAATATAAGGGTAGTTACATGACTAGTTGACCCAGTGTCAGTATAATGTGACAGGGTGTGGTATCATTCCAGGTTATTAGGGCATGCTATGCTCAGTGAAGGCAGCACTATGTCTGCTTCACATGGACACCATCTGCAAATGACTGAAATACTGTTGGTGGGACAGTAAACACAATAAACAAACAAAAATGAATTAGTATATTTTTCACAAATGTCTGGCATGTGCATACCTTTATTCTGTGCCTTTTCGTATTTTATGTTTGCTGTACTCAAAGAACTTTGTCTTTTTTTCTTATTAGTTTAATAGAGTAAAACCTGATCAGCCAGCTCTTGCTGAGAGCCATCTCATCAGGATCTGCACTATTGTGTGAGTCTAGCAATCTATCAAGGTGTTAGTCAAAATGTTTAGTCCATCTAAAACTCACATCAGCTTTCTTTTTTTGTTTCATTGCTTGCATTTGAGAAACTCATCAGGAAGTGCGAGGTTAGAGTTCTGTAAAACCGGTTTAAGCAACACCAGTCGGTCCATATTGCTGACTAACCGTTCCAAGGCGATAACTGTCGGGTTTGCTCTTTTCGTTAAATGACTCATCACAAATTTGTTCTTACTTTTCGCTTGGCTTGCATGTAAAATACCTTTGTTCTGTGCCTTTTCGGTATATGTTGCAATGCTTATAGGACTTTGTCATATATTCTTATTCTGACAAGTAGAGAAGCCACAGCTCAAATCAACAAACCTTGTTAACACATCACATATTCCTTCCAATTTTTGTTTTTTAATCCAAAAATCATTTACTTGTATGCAGACACTGGCAGGAGCTTGGTTATCTGATCCTGTATGTGACTGCCCGACCCGACATGCAGCACAATAAGGTGGTAGCCTGGCTAGCCCAGCACAACTTCCCCCATGGCATGGTGGCCTTCATGGATGGGTTCTCCAAGGAGCCTCTCAAGCAGAAGTTTGCTTACCTTAAACAGCTTCAGACTGAGGTACCATACATTTATATGATATATCTGTCTATTTGGGGACAATTTACTATTTACTGAGCATTTTTGTTTACTTTGTTTTAAACAATCAAAAAAAATATGAAAAAACCTTGTATGCATTAACTCAAACCAATTTCAAAACTAAAAAATGCAATCTGAAAAAAAGCAGGACTCCTTTCATTTATTTGCAATTCTTCTTTCATAGTCAGATAAAATGAGATAAAACCAGCAAAAAAACACACACTGATTTATTGACATGTTTCCAAAATTTATTGTATTTCTTAACAAAACCAAATTATTCCTGGGCTATTAATTATAATTTTTTTGTAATTATTATTGACTGAAAATATTTTTTCTTCCCTTCAGGCTGAATTGTCATTTAGAGCTGGCTATGGATCCAGTAAGGATATCAATGGTTACAGAGACCTGGGTTTAAAGAAGGAACAAATCTTTATTGTTGGCAAGTCATCCAAGAAGCAACAAAATCTTGCCACTGTGAGTAGTTTTAAATTAGCTTAAAGTGTAACTGATTATGTTGTTTTCAAGCTCAGGATTGATTGTAATGGAACTACTGATGACTTTGAGACAATGTTATTAAATTTTGACTTATTATTAAATTATTTACATAATAGCTTAAAGTTGTTTAACATCCTTTAAGGTTTTTTTTTAAACAGAACAACAGCACCAACATATCTTTAGGTTGCATCATATCATTTTTTGAGTAATTATTTAACATGTTCTAGAAGCTTCAAAGTATTTATGAATGGTAATGTAATGATGATTTATTCTGAATTTTTAAAAGAGGTCTACTAAATTATCATACCAGTATTACAAAGAAATACAATTTAGAGCTTGCTGAAAAGAAATTACATACTTGATTAGTCAATTTTCACAACAACTCTCATTCGTCTTCTAATTTACAGTTTATCAGCAGTGGTTATGCCATGCATCTTGAAGACCTCATGAACCCCATTGCCTCTCGACCTGCAAGTGGTAACGGTATCTTTCCTCATGCGTAAAGGCTGCTTCAGCCTCTCTGCACTGGAACACAAGCGTAGCTCAAAGAACCGCCCTGGTTCTGCCGGCGTGCCAGATATGCCGGGATTCATTCGCCAGGAAAGCCTGGCCCCTCAGACAATGATCAGGGTGGGAGAGCAAGGTCATACAATGCTGGAATCTGTGCTACCCTCAGTCAGGGCTCGAGGCACCTCACCACGACCAAAGATAGGGTTAGATATGCCCAGATGATGTCTTCATAGTGTATAAAAAACAACAACATAAAGTGTTAAATTTTTTATAAAATTGCCCAAATATTTTATTGTTTTTAATTTTCTTTGAAACTAAAACTGATGAGTTAATGAAGTATATTATATATGAATCAAAAGAGCTTATTGTGTTGATTTTTTTAAACATTTATTCCATTTTATCATAACTGTCTGGTGTTCTGTTTACTAATTAACCTTTAAAATAGTTTTTGTTTCTAATTAGCCAAATTGTTTGAAAATTATTATTCCAATTTATAAAAGATGTTTAATTTTTATGTTAAATGCATACTGTTCAATAGTAAAACTAAAATCTTCTAAATGATAATGTGTCCCACTGTACAAGTAATTTAAAATATTTTTTTTACTTTGATTCCATATAGTTAGATAAAAAGATCTTTTCTCTTATTTTTTACTACAGTCATCCTCTTGTTTGTATGCCCTGATGCATTAAAATGTTTAAAAAGTGTTTCAAATAACGTTGTCCATATTATAATGCATTTAGTGATTCATACCTTTTAAAATGTTTTACAAATTCATTTATTTTAAGTAGTATTTTCACTTTTTATTATAAGTTATATATATGGTTATTTTAATATTTTATATCTGATGTTTGAGAAAGAGTATAGGAACGTTATGCATGTTATTTAATATTTGCACACACACAGACGCACACAAAATGACAAAAAAATGGAAACCAAAAACAGGCGTGAAGAAGTGGTCTATTTTAAGATCAGTATTATTTTAAGATATATTTTTTGTTTGTATCATTCAGAATTAACAATTTTGCAGAAAGTTTAGACTTACAATGATATAACAAACATGGGATGATAATATGAATGTCTACTTGACCATTCAAATCATTTTCAAATTGTAGCATTTGCAAAATACAGTTGTTTGCAAAATTGTAACTAACCAAAGATGCATTGCCAAAATCTTGCATACAAAATTTTTATAAAGATGTGAATACATGGTGCTAGGTTTCTGTATTAGTAAAACACTCAACTTTATTAAGTGCATAATTACTTTAAGGGACCATGATAGTCATCTGATCATGATCATCCAATGCATCTCAATTCAGAGGTTCGTAACATTTTTAATATGAAATTTATAAACAAATGATGAGACAGGTGGTTGTATTTGTAGTATCCAATACATGCTTTTTAATATGAGTTGAATTTTTAATAATTAATGAATAAATGAGGTATGTGAAAGCATAAATTGTAGAAATGCTGTAAGACAATCTTTATTTTAAATCTTTTTAAAATAAAAAAGTTTACCTATTACTAAGTCATTTAGAGTTTAAGCACAATATGTTTGAACGTATACATGCCAATATTTATTCAAAACATGATACAGAGTCAATATTGTTGAAGTTTTTTATCAAATACAAAGTGTTCAACTCCATAAACATTATTATTCAAACATTAAAAAGAGTTCAAATTTAACATTTGTAGATAATCTACCACATGTCAAATCATGCCCCATTAAAAGGTATGAACATTTTTTATATACAATGAAATGTTCCTACTAAGTTTTATAACAGTCACGTTCTTGTAAAACTTGTACATAGTCGTCTACTTATAGAAATGTTGTGTGAAGTTTTTCACTGCCACTGATATCAAAACGTCTTTTCTATGATATATTACTAGGAATTGCACAATTTAAACATTTTCCATTTATGAAGCATCATGCTTCTCTTAACCATGCATTCAAAATAACTGTAAGCGACTTTTTTTTTCTTTCTTTTTTAAATTTCAAGTCATATGTAAGATACACTATATGTATTTGAATCAAAGCCACATTGTCATATCATAAATGCGTGGTGCTAGATTTTTTAGGGAAATGTTTTGAAAAGAACTTGAATTATAAATTTAAAATATGGATTTCTAGATGAATGTGAAAATATAAATTCTTTTGATAATGAGAAATAAGGTAAGTCTCTTTTACCTGCACCAAAGAAAGCACTCGAGTCATATCCTTAAATATGTTTGAGCATTTTTTTTCATAAAAAAAAACAACTAAGGATTTTAGTAGATCAAATATTTAGTTCTTTAAATTAAACTTTAGAAATCTTCTCATAGCTAAGGAAGTACTTAAGGAAAATTCTTTAGTTTAAATCAGGAAAAAAAGTGACTTAGTTTCTTTATTACTTGAGTTCCAGATGTAAATAAACACAACTTTAAAATCAATATATGACTAAGTAAGTATATCATTTGGTAGAAAAGCAGTTGAATTTCATTTTTCATTTTGTAACAGGAACAAAGGTTAAAGATTTAAACTTTCTGAGCTTTAAGTAAGTTAATAGTTGACCATTGTCCAGTCAAATTGTTTATACTAATAATTTAGTCATAAATGAAAACAGACATTTTTTATAGGGACCAGTGGATATATTTTTTTTCAACTTCCACTGTTTTTACCTTGTTCATGACATGTTGAATATTTTGTGTAGTCCCATTTGGTACATATATGCATATAGACACTTTTAAATAATATATACAATTCCTATAGGTATATAAGGATATTCCCTTATAAATGAAAGTGTTTTTCTTAGTTTTGTACTACAATTTTTATATCTGAAGTTAAATATCATTGTTTAACATTATTGGTCTTCAAATGACAGTTTGATATAATTAATATAATCTATAATTAATAAATACATGTATATGTTATAAATATATAAATATATAATATAAAGCATTATGAAAGCAAAAAAATCATGAGAATTCTTTTTGCAATATGTATGCTTCATTTTTATTTTTTATTAATATTTTATTATTGTTATTTTAATATTTGTGTCCATACTACACAGTTTATACCATCTTTTTATTGTTGTATTTTAATTATTTTTTGTAGTTTAGGTAGTTCAAAAATGCTTAGGGAAACAAACAGTTTTTATGTAGTATTCTAGTATGTGTTTTTATTTTTTTCTATTTACAGGTCAGACCATTATGCTTGTGTCCCCTTGTCTCAGGAATGAATGATATAAAATTATTCAGTCAGGTCTTGGTTACCTTTGCCAAAATGCTTTGAATATCCTAAAATATAGCTATATTTCTGTACCAGTGAACCCTAGCTAAGTACTAATTGATCATTTAACAAAATTAGTGTAGCTCTAGATCAGCCACCTGCCACTGTGGAGTGGTCTGACCAGGATCTGCATCATTAGATTCTCAGTCCTTGTCAGTTTGTATTGCAATAAATTGTCATTGTTAAAAAAATGTCTTTTTTTCAATATCATTCATCATCATCTAAACTGCAAATGTTTTTGTTGTGGTAAATATATTGAAAAAATTATATAAGACTCGGGATTCATGCATTTTAACTCGTTTCAGTAGGCTCTTAATGCTCAGATTTGTGTTGTTACCTGAAATCTCTTTTAGGTCATTGTGGGGGTGAAAAAAGTCATGTCATGGGCCAAATATATGCGATTTAAACGTTATAAAAATCATGTGAGCTATAATATTCTAACATGATCAATGAAATAATTCTATTTCCTGCTGTATGCCAAGTATAACCGAAGACTAATTCCCAAGTTGTTTTTTTTTAAAGTATTAACTATACTCCAATTCGATTTTAGTGGAATTATTCAATTTCGGCCTAATCTATATCATGCTTAAATATTAGGACTTAACATTTTTTTTATTTTTATTTAGAAGTATATGACTGTTAAGTTATTAGGGTATTTCATGGCAAATTATGATAACAATAATGTCATCTTTTGTTAGAAGATGTCATACATACAAGGGAAGTAATTAGAATAAAGCATAATGAAAGAAATCAACACATTTATATCCTTTCATAACTCTGCAGTCTTGTAAACATATTAGAATGAAAAAATATTTTTGCTGTTGTGCAGTATATAGCACTTATATGCACAGAGATTGTTTCGATGCTTTTAATAAATCAGTCAGGCCTATGGCCTTCATGATTAGATTATGGCATATCTGAACACAATGACAGGCATTATTCTCTAATATATGGCACAAACCCACAATCTATTTCCCAAATAACAAAAGCATCATATGGGTTAGCTATTGCTTTGCTTAGGGTTACTGTTTATGTTAAGAGAAAAACACAACAATGTGAATTATAGTTTAATGTACTTTTTATTTAATGCTTTTGGGTGAAAGGGTGTGAAATGCCAGTAAAAGAAAACCGTCTCTTTATACTATGACCCACAGTGATAGGTTTATCATTTTTGCCCGGGGTCTTAAGGGAGGTTATTGGTGACTACAGATTTTAAGGAGAAGAAAAAGGCATGAAATAAAAAAAAAATGGTCAAGTTTAGTATAATATAATCTTATTTTATTCCACACATGGTCATATGAAAAATAATAATGACCACTTGTGATATAAAATTCAGTTATACAACAAAATTGACAAATATGCTCCATATCTATTCCTTTTTTCATAATGTGATGTATATGTGCAATTAGTTTGTTTTTGTTTTATTATGAAATTTATGTCCTTACTAATAGTTTACTTTGCAAGTTGTAATTGCAAGTCGTATGTCAAAATGAATTCATTTTTGCTTTGATTTACAAGTTATTTGGCTAAAGTGATGATAATTAGGCAATGTCTACAATAATACTTACTGGACTTCAGGCAATATTTTGCTTGTTTTAAGATGTACTCATCCCAACATGCATTAAAACAATTTTTATACAGAAAATGTTCTTCTTTTGTCAAAATATTTTTACAATAGTACTCATTGTTTATTTTGTGCACCAAAATACAAAACAGAGGTTCATGTGATAGTCAGCATCCAGTTAAACTGATTGTTGAAAAATGGTATCAGTAGGCATCAAGATAGATATACAAAATTCTTTTTTTTTTTTTTTTGACAAGGGAGATAATTCAATATAATTTGACAAGCTAGAGTGATGCCCCATGCAGTACAAAGTGGGAATTGAAAATGCCAAATGAAGGAGACCTAATTGTTGAAAAGGTCATATCCGTACCTTAAGTCAAAGGTCAGCAAGAAACAGTTTAAATATTAAAAATATGTCATTTGACTACATTAGGAGAATGATACAATAAAAAAAATAATAAACTGTTTCTTGAACCTTATTTATTACAATGATAAATGATTTTTTTTTTACAGCAGTATGACTAATAATTTTCTGTCCAAATGAAACGACGTGTCCCTTAAATTGCCAAAAATAAAATTGTAATTTTTAAAATGTTTTTGTGGCTTTTTTAAAAAAAAGAAAATAGTTCTTCTAGTTGTTGTTTCATTTTTGTGTACGTGTCTTTTCAGTCAATATTGTTAGTCTTTTGTTATTTTTATCTTTATTTTTTGCAGAATCAAACTGTTTTGCACACACTGCTTTTAATGTAAAGATTTGATTATAAAATTAATTTGTCTTGTACATTAACATATATAATTACATTTATAATTTAAAAATACTCTTAACGGTGGTATCTGACTGTTTTGAACAATTTTTTATTTCACATTACCAAATAAGTCATTATGACCTGAAAGGGTGCTGCAAAATGCTGTTCATTGATGCTCTAGATCTGTGTAAACACTGAAGCATAAATCCCCATTTGTCATTGCTTCCTATCTTAGTCACACTGCAGATATAGCTATTTTTAAACTTAAGAAAACCACTTATTTTTGAGATTTTCTTATATCAGCTTCAGGTAATCCTCACTGATGTCGATATATCTGTTTTTAGCAGAGACCACTTTTACTCTTATTTATTGTTTTTGAAAGAAAAAAACTTTTAAAGAGTTTTTTGGGATTTGTACTGTCTAACAATATAAGAAGTGTTTAAATTTGTCTTGACTTAGATTACATGTGAAGTATAAGTTTAATCAAAATTCTGCCCAAATTCCCAAACCAGTGGTAAGATATTGTAGCATATTTGGTGATAAGCTTAACAGTGACACAAAAATGTATATACATGTGATTCTGTGTATCATGTAGAGATATAAAATCTGAACCAAGTCATTTATAAACTTAATTATGAATTCATTAGGTAATGTTGCCATTTTGTTGACTAAAATCTCTTGTAACCTTTTTTGCAAAAGATTTAAGGACATTTCTTGTATTGCAGATGATTAAGACAATATAATTTTCTTTATTTATTAAAAAATATATAAAAATGTAACATGGAAACCTGTTTCATTATTTATAAATTCAAACTACATGAGATGTATTTTTGTAATGGGGATACCTGTTTAATTAAACAAGTATTTTATTGGGGTTAAAATTTGCCTCTTTTGTTCAGCAAAGAGATTAAAATCAGAGGTATATTGTTTAATAAAATTGCATACATAAATGTACTTGATAAAAGTACTTGATACAGTTCTGTCATGTGAAGACAGTAAATTTTGGTCTTATTCCATATTATTTATAAATGGGCTCAAATACCTATTTTAAATGGCATTACAATAATACTCATGTCAGTGTATATTTGACTAGTCAACTATAGGCAAACATATATTTTCTTTCTTTTAAAACAAATACACTAACATGTATTATAGAAGTTGTTGAGCATGCACATGCTTGAAAACTGTTGATTATACTGTGCCAAAGCTGGTGAGCTGTCTTTAAAGTGCCCTCTCCCATATCTTTGTCTATTTTATTTCTGTGTTGATTTATTTTTAATTGATGAAGATTTCTCAGTGGTTTTATTTCAATTGATTTCATTGCTATAAGTCACTTCCTGGTTTTGTAGATATCGTTGTTATATTGCTAGAAGCCTGTCTATAAAACTTGGCTAAAGACGCAAGCTGCAGCTTGCGGCAACTAAAATCACTTTCTTACTTTGTAAGCATCTTTATATTGTTATCTTGGCAATGAAACGTGGCTAACTACACATAGCTTAGGACGGCTGAAAGTCACTTCAATGAATGATCCCTTTAGATATGGGTTAGGGAACTTTAAACCTTTATTTTAATCTTCAATACTTACTGCAACTGAATGTGAGTTAAGTTTGTTGTTGTATTTCATTAAAATATATTTTAGCAGTTTATGTAGACTTGTTACAAATCTGTTGTTTGTTATTTTTCTAACTGCTTCTAACATATATCACTGTTGACTGTTTTTCTCCTGTCTCTAGCAGTACATGTTGTTTAGATTGTTGATACCTGGTATTGTACTTTGTATAATTACCTTCCCACAAAGGGCAAGTTTATTTCAATAAAATTATATCTGTTGTAGAGAGCATTTTGTGGCTTTTCTTACCAATTGTTCAAGTGGAAAAAGATCCACAAACACTAACTCATTACAGGTAATAGTTGAATCACTGAAGTCCGAACAATAAACAGCAAATTTAAGAGACCTGCAGTGCGTAGCAACCGTAACTAAGATATTTGGAAATTGAATTATGGTGCAGGCATTGTTTGATCTCGCGCTGTACGTCATTTATACTACATTGCCAGTTGCTGCAGACCAGATTGTTTACAAGACATAGCCGGATGCGAGACATCCAAGGCACGGCTTAGAGCAGTTTTTTTTAAATCAAGATGGCTATCCTGGGAATTAAACACTCTTAAACTGTCGGATCATAACAAAAATACCAACAGAATAGTGTAACGAACCATAAAACTGGTGGGAACTTGACTACCCTCTTCTTTGTTTTCTTTCTTGTTGTATGCTACATCTGTAATTTCAAGCGGCATTGTTAATATCGGCATACTCGGTTTCTTTTGTAAAACAATACCTCGTCCAAACAGCTGCGAATTTCTATAAATACCAGCTACCTTTTTATAATTGCAAGTTACGCTTTATTGTTGCAAGCTACACTCCTAAATTTGGAATATTCATGTGTTTGTTGTTTTTTCTCTCTGGAAAGGTTCTTTCAGAATAACAGTGATTCCCTGTTATTGCTTGCTATAATATCATCCCTATGCATTTGATAAGAGATACCGCTCTGTATAAGAAACAGTTTCTGTTACTAGGTTAAGAAATGGGCCAAGTACTCTACGCTTAAAAATGTATTTTAGCTTTAACCGGGAACCAAAAAGGGCCGACAACGTTTCACTCGATTTCCGAGGATGTGCATCGTGTCTTAGGTCTCAACCGCAGTCACAATTTTTGAATATTTAATATAACCAAGAAATAGTCATACTTTCTCCACCTTTTAAGTTAAAGTCAACATTTTGTCTATATCTAATGGACGTAAAACATTGAAATGGAAGTTTTAATCTCGTTGCTATTTTTTTATTACGTCGCCTTTCAAAATTTTAATTTTAGGTTGTAAGTCCATTTATGCGTCGCTGTTCTTTTTGGTAATTTGCTTTTGTACCCAGTTATAAGATAGATATGGAACTTTGCGATAGAACCTATTTTTAATTCTGTTGCGAATTTCTGTAAAAAACAACAACATTTTAGGGCATTTACCAGCAATTTCTTAGTAAACTCAGAAATGCATATTTAACAGCAGTTAGTCAACGCTATTCGTCAAGGTATACTGGTAAGCCTAAAATTTTACTCAACTTATAGTATATTTTATGAACATATGTCCATTATTCCTACAGTAAACTAATCGGCTTACCTCGGCTAATTCCGCCGTCGGTCCAATATGTCCCTTGGTTGTATCTGTTACAATAATACGTAAAGAATTTTAAATTAAAAAAAAAATGAATTTTAAAGTTCAGTCTTTTCGCAATAAATAAATGTAGAGATAAGCAGTGAACTTTATAATTTTATACGTGGTAACTTGCATTTACATGTATATTCGCTTACTCTAGCTATCGTTTTGTTTTGTTTTTAAAATACGTCGCAGCGACCATATATGATTATTATATCGACGTCTAGCTATTTTTGTGGAGACCCCCAAAAATATCTGGGTAGAACCACCGGCGCACCGCAGGTCAGGCGGAAGACCTTCCCACATTAAGTCCTTCGTCCTGAACTGGGCTGGAACCCACACGGTGAGTGGCTAAGCGGCCAGAATAGTAACAAGTCGGCGACTCTACCACTACTGCAAGGGCGCCCCTTCTCTAACTATTAGAATTAACCAAAAGATATACTGCGTGAAATGATGAGAAAGCTGCATATATGGCATACTTTTAAAATAATAATCCTGATATAAAGAATACATGTACTTATATATTTTCAATCACCTTCTTTCTTTATACGAAAAGTGTCTATACAAATATACTGTGATTTTTTAGAACTGAGCGATGGCGAATGAAACTAGTATTACAAGTTTATACATGTATATACATTATCTGTACGCTCGGCCTAGGTCGAGTGTTAGAGTCACCGACATGTAATATCTCTGACTACACTCGGCACATCACCAATTGGGTCCGAGTCCCGGTGTGGTCGAAAACTGTATATATGTTTGGAGTAAACTTGGTATTTAAGATATTGTCTTTTAATCAGTAAACCTTATAATATTTAATTAAGCAATATCTTAGGAATTATTTTATGTGCCTTTATCTACGGCAGATAAGTCCTCGCATGTAAATCATGTTGCACTATATCTTAAACATATATGTAAGTTAAAACACAAACAAAACTAAACGAATTACTAGTTGACATAATTTAATTTAACAATAGTTTAATCATTTAACTTTTTCCCACAAGCAAAGTGTGTAGCCAACTTACAACTTCTATCTTCTCGTCCCTAACCGACGTCCAACCTGGCGTCATTTTGAGTTACGTGACATTAAGTACCCTAAGACTGTGGCCGACATAGATCTAAATGTAATAATAGAGCGACAGTGTAAGCCAGAGGCGGAAAGGTCCTTTAATGCATCGGTGGTTCTACACTGACATTTGTATGGTTTTCTCCTCCACACCAAAATAGCTAGGAGTCGATATTTCATGATATCTGAGATCTCAATGTGCTGATAATATGCATCAAAAACATTAACAAAACATTATGATTATCTATGGTAATGTTGAGATTAATCAGTCATGATTTTCTCTGCTATTCCATACTTATTTTATTAGAAAAAAAGGCATAGGAACGTACGCTTGTGTATTTCTTCTTCGTTTTACATTCGTCATATTTGTTATTATATCGCCTTTAAAACTCTGGAATTTGTTGAATGCGCCATTGCTTAAGTCTCCACCCCCTACAGGTAGTTCCACGACTGGTCAACCCGGTTATGCTAATGTAATATGGAGAAATCGCGTCATTTGTTCACGATATGCTACCACCCTGAAAACGGCACCATAACCTCTTTTATTAATTTTTATACAAGATGTCTTGCCGACGAACACCTAACCCACCGCCAATAGAGAGTGCAATAATAAAAACATTTTAGCTGCTATTTTAATTTACCCACTGTCACCCGACGAAGGCGGTACTTGAATAACAGCAGGAAGCTTTCTGAACACCTCGGCTATTTTACTTTCGGAAATAGAACCAATCGGAACACCTCAGATAATTCACTAATCATCTCTCGGATGTATGTAGGTAGTCGGATCACCTCGGCAATTTCCCTAAATGGGACTACTTTTGAGAGAGGGGTCCCAACAAAGATGACAGCTCGGGTGACAGCTCATGACAGTACGATGCCTGTAAAACTTAAATTTGTGGCGGCTTGAAATTTAAATCATTCAATTTTAATTTACCCAGCGCAGCAAACACGTAGCTGTCAAACGATGGCATTGTTTATGTTTTGTGCGAACTACATTTAGGCATATAATTCTTCCGACTTCAGGCGAACAAAACGATCGTGATTTCAGTAAACTTGTATTATTGTACCAGATGCATCCGAGATGAGTGTCCCGAGGACGGAATAACCCGAGGATTTCCGTTTGAAATAGAACGTGTACGGACAGAGCCGAGAGTGATGCGAATGAGCCGGAAGATGGCGAGTTTATTTCTGCACACCCACGAGGTTCGCGCTCATATCGCGTCGATTTTATCACCTCACTCCCTGCGGATCGTTATAATGATGTTGTAAATGAAACTCATTTAAATACCGCGATAAACATCTTTATGATCTAGAAAAGTGCTGTACTAAATACCGACAATGACGGAGTGTCAACGTACTAAAGGGAGGACAAATTATTCTAGTATTGTATAGAAATTTCGTATTTAGCCATCATAGTTTGTGTTGAATTAAAAAAGGAAATAAATACCTTTATATTTCATTTCTACAAAGAGTTTGTTAAATTTTAAAAAATAAATACATTAGTTTGTTTATATTACAGTTTACGTTTTTAAGGTATATGCATATTAAATGCTGTCAAAAAGGTCACCACAATTTACTCTTTATAAAAAACAATGAGATCATGTATTTTTCATTTGTTTATATTCAGAACAGCATTTGCACAAAACGTAACCGAACAAAATCGCAAAGAATAATAAATACAACTTTTCACAAAAGAAACAAAAAGACGATTAACAAAAGTAACAACATACTTGGAATTCATTGGTTACATCTTTTGACATAAGGAAAGTGAACTTTAATTTGAAAACATTTTTTCTTAGCTTCAACTAATCTTACAATTTATTGAATAACGCTCGCTCGGATGTGCCCTAAAATGCAACACATGTCCTCAGGAATCATGGCTTAAAGACTGTCCTTCTAAAACACGATTCATAACTAATGTATTAGAAATTCAATTTTGATGATAAGCAAAAGAAACATGATAGAAAAAAAGGACTGTGTTGAACGGTTTAATTTCTAACGTTTTTGTCATATTGGCTGTAGATTACAGTAGTAACAAAGCTATTGGTACACATGTCGGTGAAGGAAAATAAATTGGACATATTTATTTTTACAAAAAGGCATAAAGTAGATATAAATATCATCATTCAACCTTTGTGCAAATAAATGAAGGCAAACAATTTTTAAAATCGGTTATTGGGTCTTACTTCCAGACACACGGGTACATACTTTTGATGGCATGGCGTAGTTAATACTTTGGACATAATCACAAGACACATGCTGCTGCGGAAATAAATAAAACTAATGCTCAATAAATAACCATACATAAACACAAGCGCACAGAAACGACGGCAAACTCAAAGCCTCAGCAGTTTCACAAAATGTTCATGAAATGTATCCACAAAAAATGGAATGTAGAGACAATGTCATTGTATATATATAAGATTTTATTGATTTAATCTCATCATCTCTTGATGTCATCGATGACGTCACTCAATGCCGGCCACGCATGCGCAGAATCACGTCCGTAGGTTTCGTAAGAAGGGTCTTCATACGTTGAAATGTATTTTCTGATTCTGAAACAGTGAATATAAAATTAATTTATAGGGTAGAAAGTACCTTTTCGAGAATATATATATATATATATATTACTTTTCACATCAGCTGTATGCAAGAGAACAATAATAATTTCAACTGTAGGCCTATTTAGAGTTTTGTTTTGTGCTTAACATTTATTTGTAGATAACTTTTCTTTGTCCGGTATTTGTACCAAGAAAAGTATATCGTTAAGGAATACGCACCGTGTTTTAATACCCTCTAAAATTCATTTACGGTGTTTCAAGGGCATTTAATAAATAGGAAGCATTACTCAAAATGTGTCCAAGCACACCCTTGCTTGAGTTTTTTTTGTTAAATATGTAAACGATATGGTCGAAATGAACATACATGTATGGTTTTTTTTTTTGTCTTTATATACGAGAAAAAACAACAACAACAACTCATCTAGAGATAGGCATAGAAGTACTGAAGTAAATGAGAGACTTTTTATGTAGATACAAGCGTTTGAAGATTGTGTTATTTAAACGATTAACTGAAAAACAGAATTGTGTACACTTATTTATATGCAGTTTATTGCCATTTATTTCTTGGTCCAAAACATGGTAATTTTAAATGGATAGAGGCAGGACACAGTCACATTTATAGACCAACTGGTACACAATTCTGAAATAAACGTCGAGAACTCGATGCACGCAATTCGTTTACTTTAACAAACTAATAGAGATTCGCAAAGTGTCGACCATTACTAACGGATATTGGATATGCAAATTACTACCTTTTCAAAAGCGATGGTACAGTTCGAATTGGATTTAGGTGATCTACTTCTGTTCGCTGACTCAACACTTCGTCTGCGATCTCGTCCATCAGTTGTCGTCTGTTACTGGACCATGTCGCCTGGACGATGGGGACCCTGGGATACAGGTGTCTGTCCACTGAACGCTTGAAGTAGCCATTTTGAACCATTTGGGTACAGTCTAAATATCTGCGGTATTCCCGCATAAAGAGGGTGTAGTCGGCACGGTGAGACATCTGCATGGCGTTTAGAAGTTGTTCACTTGGTACCCCTGAAATAAATATTTAATTACATTGCATAAAACAATGCCATATAACTGCATATAGCTGCATATGCATATTAGTTACTGAGTTGTAAGCTGAAACTGTTTTGATATACACGTAAAGACCACCATCCCTTTGTTTTTAAGTCCACTGTAAAGACAAAAGACAGATGTACCTTTGCCTCTTATCAGAATGGTATTTTTGAAAGATCACTCGTGGTCAGACCGGCCGCAATAGCTCAATTGGTAGAGCGTCGGCTTGCGGATCGGGAGGTCGCGGGTTTGAACCCCGGCCGGGTCAAACCAAAGACTTTTAAGTTGGTAGCAGTGGCTTCCCTCCTAACGCTCGGGGCTACGGGGACAGCATTACGCCTGACTCGTCGGTGTCAGTATAATGGACCGGCCGGGTTCAGTCCCTGGGCACCTCATAAGTGCCCCTGTGCTATAATGATAGGAATGTCGCTGCACAATATCGGCAAAAATGCCGGCAAATCCCATTCCTTCCTCACTCGTGGTCCGAATGACTATGGTTATATCGCTGATTTAATAAGCGAAATGGGACCTCCTACTTTTCGTCACAGGTGAGTAAATATGTAAATGCCCTATCGAAACATGTAAACAACCACCACGTATTGGCATTGAGTCGCTGTTTGGCCAATTTTTCGATAATTTAACACAGAAACGAAATGCTATATTGTTTACATTACAGTTTCACAAAATAACAGAGTCACTCTTTATCAAATTGTACATTAGTTACGCAAGACTTTGTCGTGAAAAAATAACACAACAATTTTCAATGTTTTTACTATCAGAAAATCTAAAAAGGCGCCTTAAGTCGTCTCATTTCTTTGTGTTAAGTGCTAATTATCTTGGTCGAAATTAGCTATAAGTTCCTTTATTGAAAGGCAATGCACTTAATTTTAAATATAATGTGCATCGTTTTGATTGTTTGATTCTGTCATCATTTTTGTAGTTTTTAATGATACAATAAATAAAAAAGGTTAAAACTTTCTATATTACCTATATTTAACTGCTTAACTACACAATGTCAGACAGCATATGCATTTTTGTTATCATGATTACATGTTTTATGTTGTTGTTGTAGGTTAATGTGATCTGAGTAAAAATGGACACCCCTATTTTGAATGTGTCTACTAGAGACTCAAGAAAGTGTCTTTTCAAGTGGACAGAACAACATGATAAAGAAAACAATACAGGCGACTGCTTGGGAAGTCTGGAATCAAGCCGATCGTCAGCAATCAGAATACGGCGTCGTACCATTGGTTTGTTCACTGGACTAATGTGTGCAATCCGTGCAAAAACGCTGATACTTGGACAGTCTCTCACTGGAATACAACACATGTCCTGTTTAACACAAACCCCCCGACAATTCGTCGCAATCTAACCATTTACACGCCGACGTTACCACTCTGACTGCCATTTTAAAAATGACCGCTCTAACGTCCAGCGATCGATAATATAGTCCGAAGTTGCGTGCCGTGTGCAAAACGCGCAGCCTCCTCTGGTTTAACTCTAAAAGCGGAGGAGAATTCTACATACAGACATAGTGGTAATAAGACAACAATGTTCCTCTGTCTACTATATCCTTTGAATCCTTCCAAAAATAGTATAACTATTTTAAATTTAGGCATAAATATAATCACTTACATGTGAAGGCAAATTTAAGAAAATCTCATATAGATACATAAATATCTAAGCGTTTGTTGGCGGTTGTGGGTTAATATCAACAACTACTTTAAGTTCGTGTGTTTGACTGTTAATTCTTACTTTATACTATGAGGTCATAGTTTCTTGTAATTTAAATATCTCGCACAATATTAAGCATTAGATTATAAAAAGCTCGAGGTTTACTGTTTTCAAATTCTCGTGTAACGAAATGAAAACGGAGCAAAATTAAAATAATATTAGTTTGCCACATTCCCCATATGAATAAAAACATCTCGCCTTTATTGCGAAATATTTTTTAATTAATGATGCAAATACTTTTTTAGTCATTAAATCAATTTTAAGAGTTTTGCTTTCTAACCATCGTTGTAGTCCTTTATAAAAGAAGCGTTTTGAAAGCAATACCGGAAGTAGAGTTGTTGGGTTTGTTTGTTTTTCACGGCAGAAAAGGATGATTCGGAACCACAAACAAATAGTCCGTATTTAATTGGCAAGCGATAAACGCTCGATTTAATATGTTTAATGCTTATCCATTACTAACTAGTTAATAAAGTATGGCTGTATTACTCTCGTGGGCGTGTTTTCAGTGTTTCGTTACTATGGTAATGGTCATCTGTTGTGCTGGAGTGATTACAAACGCGTGCTATTTTTCCCCACCGGCAATATTCTAATGAAATATTAATTCAAAACGATTACAACGTAGGATAATAAAAAATGAATGTGACAAGTTCCATGCGATTTATGGACACGTGACTAGGACGTGAATTTTCTGTCTGACCTTGTTACAGACCACAAAGTAACAGTTACATACTTGATTAGTATTCAAGTTTGAAAGTTGATCTAGATCACGGGACAAAGTGGAAATTATTTATGTCGGCTTATGATATATGTAGCTTTTAACAGAAATGAGCCAGTTTCACTTTTCTTTTATGTCACGTAATAGTCCAATATCTGAATATACGCCGTTCTATCAATGTTCTTTGATGTACAGTTTTCTCACACCGTTTAATTTTTAAGCAAACAACCTTAACTTGTTTTAATTTTTACCTTGCATTGCTTGTCAACTACTTCTGATGAGTTTTCTTATTTCGTATTAGCCATTGAAACGACAAATAACAATAATGCTCCGAACGATGGTCGTGCAAAATGTGAAGTTGGCGACATTTTGAAATAATCGCGTTATCTCCAACGATTGTGCGAAAAACGGCATTTAATTTGATTGTACATCCTTTTGCATGTTGGCATGCTTTATGCGTTTTTAAAAAAATGATTCTCAATCTATGCGATAACATGATAAGAAAATGAAGATAGAGACACGCAAGCTTCAAAATAGGAATTAACTCTAATAAATGATTCCAAGTACTTGCCCAAATGACCGTTTGGAGCCTTGAAATAACGAAATCGGCAGGTCATGTTATAGAATTTCATTAGTTGATATTCCTTATCAAATCCTGCGATCGTCTTATAGCTCGAGGTACTCGTGCTCTGGAAAGTATGTCCCAGCTCAGCTGAGCTTAAAGTTTTGTCATCAGAGCCATGTCGAATTTAACCTTAACCGGATAATGGTGGTCTTCTCCACAAAACATTTCCAAAGCTTCGAAAACACGAAATTATCAATGTTTTCTTAAAATGTGGTCGTTTTCCTTTACCGATAGTTAGTACTATTTACACTACTGGTTATCGTGGTATGCGGTAATAACTGATTTACAATGTAAGTTTTACGTTTAAATTGTTGATTAAAAAGCAAACGTAATTTATTAAAAGTAGTGATACCTAGAAGAAGTGCTTTCTAATTGAAGCCAAAAATAACTTTATTAGGTTCGCTGTCTTACATATTTCATAGCAGTTCTAAACGGTCTGTGGTATAAAAATAATTCTAAAAAACTGACTCGTCAATAAAATTCGGTAGCATTTAACATGAACAGACAAAAATAATTACAAAAAATGTAATAAAACCTAAAATGAAATCTAATGTTTGTTTTTTTGTGAGATTTGAACCAAAATCCCGGAATATTGTAGTTAAGTGCTTGATCCATGCTTGTTTTTGTATTCTTTAATACATTGCCACCGGCTAAATGTTTACATTTGAATTTCCGCCATCTTGTGTTACGGTTCTGACAGCTGGGTCCATTAAGGGGCGATTGTTTTAATCAGTCTCCTGTACAACTATCTTATTGTTATTGAATTGATTTGTACCAATTATTTAGTGTGTTTTTCTGTAAATATGGCTTAGAAGTATAAAGGGTAGACCAGAAAAAACCCTCTTCCATGCCATGTGCTTAAAGAAATTTCAAATCTACTCCAGAGGAGGAAGTTGTATTTCAGACATATCAATCTATGAGCACAGCAAAAAAAGTATTTTGTTATTTGGTTTATACGGCACACTGACACTTGGTAGGTCATACGGCACCGACAATGAAACAGTTATATATATTTATATATATTAAGCAATTATAAACCGTTGAAGACACTACATTGAAAAAAATAGATTTAAGCTAATATATTTAGGGTATGTACCACGTGATCTGGAGTAGCTGTCAATCAATCTCATTGGGTTGTCTCCGCACGGCTGAGCGAGACATAGCTGACAAACCCATACAGAAACGAACAGGATCTTCAACATGTCTGACCGACGCATGATCTTTCTGTATTTGAATCCTGAAAAAAAAAAGAATGTAAGGGAGAAATTAAGCAGAAATAAATTTTATTCATATGTGTTGTTCGCCAAATTGTGTAAGAGTAACTTAATTAATTAACTTAATTTATTTGGGCGCAGTTAACATCACCTGTTATCTTAAAAAACGTTGTTTTTTTATAAATCCATTTATCTATTTTGAATTCTAAATATTTAAAATTTATAGAGTAAATCCGTATTTTATTTGAACACTTTTAATAAATGCGAAAATCATTTAAGTTTAAAATAAAGCACGCAGAAAATGAAAATGTGATACTAATCACCTAGTCTCGAATTTTCATTTAATATTTCAAATACTACTTCTCCAAGTTTTTTTCACTGACTAACCCTTTTATGTTAGTTGAATGTTAGTTTCACTAAGAATACGTGAGTATTTGCTTAAGTTGTCGTATATAAGTTAACATAACGGTAACGAACATTAGAATGGCAAATTATAAACATTTTTATACACATAATGACTTACTCCGATCAGTAAATACGCAAATACTTGTATAAGAAGACGTTTACCAACTATTCAGTCTTCAAGTCCTTGTTTTCTTACGACAACATGATGTCCAATACGTTGTTTTTCTTCTCAAAAGTTAAGGTCTACTCTATTTTTTAAATTTAATAAATACTATGTTGTCAATGGTTAACATTCATTTGGTACTTTTCATATTTTATGGGAGAATTTAATGACAAATTTTATGTTAAAATTCAAACAGATCCGGTTAAAATGTAAATGAACATTAGTATAATGTAAATAAACACTCTGAATTGCATGTAAATGCAAATGATTTGACGTGCCTGAAACATGCTTAAAACATTTTAATCTTCTTCATAAGATTTTTAAAAACTTACAATGCTATATTTTGTATAAAAATTCCGCGTATAAAGGCGAATTTTCTTAACAACTATTAAATATTGGTTTTTAATATTGAACTTTAATAAGACATCTCATCTGTTGCCCTGTGGTATGTGCACATATTTTACGACAAAGACGTCAATAGAAAATATTCTGAAACATGTACCACCACCAACCTTGTTATAAAAATTCTCCAATTATTGCCAACAAATTTAGACCAACAGTGTATTCGCGAGACTTTAAGTTCCAAAACTTTGCCACTGGCAGACGACTAAAACTAGCACATGGACTGCACGTGGTCTACAGACGTCTGACCGTTTGTCTGCTTGTCCGAGCAGGTAAACCAGGTACGTTTGGCTGTAACCACCCCCTTCAGACATCCGCCTGACTCATCTTAAAGGTAAGTTCCCATGAATATAAAACGTTATTTTTTTTCTGTTGTATAACATAAACTCGATTTATTCGTATTTGTTGTTGACATTTTTATGTTTCATTTCAATATAAAACAATTCTCATCGACTTAAAAGTAGTTTTCTGTCATTTTGGCATATGTGGACAGAATCCGCCCCCCCCCCCCAACCCACCCCGAATTTTCCAGGGCAAACAGAATCCCCCCCCCCCCCCACACACACCATTTTGTCCTACACATTCATATACTTGTTACTGCTTACAGTTAAAGACAAGTTGAAAGAAATGGAGTACAAAAAGGTTATCAGTGGTAAACCATAAAGTATACAACAGTTAAAATTGGTCATGTGTACTTTCAAACTATGTTGAGATAGTGGCATATTGTGTGCAAAAATAGAAAAGAAACCCACGATTTACGACGGATGCATTAACATAAATATGCATTTCAATTCAACCAACCGATACAGTCGTTCTGCAGTACATCGTTTTTATACTACTTAGCTGTTTTAATGTATTACGAAATCCCAAATACATTTCAACATTTTTTTACAAAAAATATGCTTTTAAACAAACATTCCACAGATGTTGCATCTTTGTCACGTGTATACAGTATGCACTATATTAATTTTCACTTAAAAGGAAAAGTCTCCTGCTTGTTAATTACACATACACATCTGTTGGGAAGCTAGATCATTCTTATTTATTGACTAAGATTTAATTGCATTTATACTTCATTTGGGTTTCGTGTCGTAATTTGATCGCTTTTTTGATAGAAACATTATCATGGTAATATTGCAAGTTATGTAAATAAAATGGCTATATCTTACCTTAATGATAATATTATATTAAAACATTGTACACAAATGCTTAATGCTTTATCATGAAATATCGTCATGTGACGTTTTGTTTATCGCAAATAACTGTTTAAACGTAGTTAATGAAACATAATATCTTAAATTCTTGGTATAAAAATAAACTTTCTCAGTAAACGGCCGCTCCAAAATAACACAACCTAATATTATTTTTATGTTGATTTTTCTATGAAATTTGGTGATGGTTTGACTAGCAAATTGGTCTACACAAAGATAAATACTATTTATAAAATTGAAATTATTTTACCATGTAAATATACCTTTAAGGCACCGTGGGAAACAACATTATGTTGATACTATTATTCTACGCATCAAAGTTGTAAACTCTTTGGCTGCTAGGGTCATCCTAAAACTTTGCCATGTTTTAGCTAATGAGAGTCGACGCACTAATTGTATTAATTAATTATTTACTACAAACAACCAAGCAAGTCAACAACTGGGTCACTACCGATTTCTATGCGGTGCAAGTCGCCGCGGAATACTGAGTACTCAGTAATACAAGCAAATCACATGACCTTCCGTATTTCCGGTCAGTTGCATGGCACCACACTGTTCTTTTAAGTACGATTAGCTGCTATTTTAGTAAATTTAGAAACATGGCTGATACTGTTACTAAGTTTATTCTCCAGTGGTATTTATAGATTTATTATTGCCTTAAATAATAATACTTAAGAAAGCCACTGATATTCAGTGTATATTTTTCGTATTCTATGCTAAGCGAGAAAAAAAAAAAAAAAAAAAGGAAAGAAACTGGTGGAGTGGGGTGCGGGGCGCTACTGACTGCTGGATAGTTTGTTTCATTACATGAGTGTCGACATAAATGTTAGGCTATTGTTATTTCTTCGGTATCAAACTAAGGTAATGGCCGTAAATGCCATAAATTCGTGTGAGGAGAGGTTTACAGTGAGGTCTGGTGTTAGCAAACCAGACAAATGCAACCAGAAAAGGTCTCACTCCATAAGTTTTGTTGGACATCAGAGAGGGCAAAGTGAGATTTTTATACAGTTTATTAACCAATGCCTAATCCCTTCTGTGTCCAGGTGAAAAATAATCTGTAATTACTTTTTAAACTATTTAAGAAAAGGTTATTAAATTTATTCAATATCTTTACATTGTATTAATTAGGTCTTAACCAGTTTGTCATTAATTGTTTATATGTGAAAGAGCTTTAATTGATACAAAATCTTACCGTTTATTAACTAGGAAATAACGAGTTTGCCAATACATGTAATTGCTTCAAAGGGATAAGAATATACATAGATATGCCGATACAGCTTAAATACCTTATAGTGCTAGATTGAAAAATGACAGCTTCAAAAATGTCTTAAAACTGCTAATATGTTTTGATAAATGTTTCATTTTTGCACACATAAAATGCAGCGGGGACCGCTTATAAAATCGTAAACTTTGATGCACTGGTCTGGAAAGTCTGTAATAATGTGTTTTCAATCATTCATACAGTCTTTCAGAAGTGAAAATATGTTTTTATAATTAATTAATCGAGTAGATTCTTTATGCGCAGAGTAACACATGTCCTCAGTTTAATTTGGGATATAAAATATTTTTGTAACCTAGCATAATTCGTTATAGAGCACGGTCTTGTGACATAGATCGCCGCTATCATTTATTATAAAGCATTTTCATGTAACATAGATCGCCTCTATATTTTTTTTTATAAAGCATGTTGTTGTAACATAGGTCACCATTGCAATTTGTTTTACATATATTTAACGTTATTAGTTCTATAGAAAAGCACCTGCCACGTTCAATAACACGACGGCCTGCATAAAAACAGTGCCAATATCTATATCACTTTTTCGGCCCCAGTCCGATATAAAGCCTGCACTTAAAGTGATTTGATTGGCCATTAAGGCAGGGCCAAAAATGATATAGACTGCATCAAGAAGCTCTGGGAAATGGCCGTCGTTTTGTTTTAACCCGCTCTATGTTTAAATTTAAGAATTTATCACTTATTTATTGAAAATTTTATTAAATAACTACATGTACTTATAACATTTCACATTTAATACTTAGTTAGTTTTTGCATTAATCCAAAACAGAAAATGATTGCTGGTGTTTTTGTGAAATCTACACGTTGTAAATTTATAAAACATTCGGTTAAACACTACCAATTCATGCTGTGAATGTTTGAAAACAGACAATATTTTGTTTCATAAATTTATGCAACCTATCGGCGTCTACACATAGACCGAGTTAAAACAAAATTGCTTCATTTCCCAAAGCTTCTTGCTGAAATCTATATTATTATTTGGCATTGCCTTATACGCCATTCAAATCACATCAAATGCGGACTTTTTATCAATATAACTTTTCGGTCCGGGTCTGATATTGTCACTGTTTTAAAGCAGGCCGTCGTGTTATTGGAAGTGGCAGGTGTTTTTTTATAAGACTAATAACGTATAGCTATTTAATAAAATTTGTTATAAAGCATGTTCTTGTAACAAAGATCGCCACGATAATTTGTTATAAAGCATGTTCTTGTAACATAGATCGTCAAAATAATTTGTTATAAAGCATGTTCTTGTAACATAAATCGTTATTATAATTTGTTATAAGCATGTTCTTGTTATAAAGATCCTCATTTTAATTTGTTACAAAGCATGTTCTTGTAACATAGATCACTACGATAATTAATTTGTTACAAAGCATGTTCTTGTAACATAGATCACTACGATAATTAATTTGTTATAAGCATGTTCTTGTAACACAGATCGTCACTATAATGTTTTTATAGAAAATGTTTTTTGAATATAAATCGTCCTCATTGTGATATATAAGATGTTCTTGTTCTTATTTAATAAAATAAAAAAAAATCATATTATCCTACGATAACTATGCTAAAATACATAACATTGGCTTGTATATATTTGTACACGTACCACTATAATAAACAATTTATCTAATTTATCAATTTATCTAATGTCGTCTTAAGAATGGGCCCCTACCTCAATATTACCATGATAGTTTTCAAAAGAAAACGCACCACGTGCAGTTGTAATACAGATAAAACTTCGACAAATGACGGAGTTGAAGTTTTCCCATGTGTTAGTTGTACTTTCACGCACGTTGTGGGCATTTCCCATTTACATTTGTTAAGGACTGGGAATGAAGCGGAATAATATCTGTGTAACCACAAGTATAATAATGAAATAGGAAGTTTTTTTTGTTCTAAAGGTAAATCCCAAACCCATTATGCTTTTTGTAAAAAGTACACAACATAACTGTTTAAGTTGAACATAGAAGTAGTAAATATAGGTAATTTTCATTATTTGTAATATGCTTGTTCTAGCTTACGATATATTTTCAACTATGTACAAATATGCTACCGAGGAACAGTGTGTGTTAAAATAAATAATTTTAACATTTCTGTTTGTTTCCGTTAAACTGTTGATGTGTCGGTTGTGTTTAATGATATGCAAATCTGGAAAAAATACATATTCATCAAAACTATTTCAAAATTTCAAAATACAAAAATTTCCATAGTTTCAATATTATTCATTTGAAACCAAAACATTTGTGTTATAAGCACATAAATATAAATGCAAACGTACCTTTTCAATTGACAATACTTCCACTTGTGTCGTATTCTTAATATAGCAACTATATTAAAACACAAAAAGCTAAACTGATTTGTATGTAAAGTATAGTCCTAAATGTGCAAACAAACGGGAACTAATTACCGTGTAAGTAAATCGTGCATCCAACATTCAACTTTACGAATGATTATTTTCGCTTTTTTGAAATGATCAGATTCGCTTATATATACAACCCAATCCCTTTTGTATGAATCATCCAATAGCAATTTGACTCGGTGATGGTAGAACTATAGTCAATAGTGGCTCGTGATAAATTTTATGACACAAATTTATGAAAGAGCAAATCGGGGGAGGTATACGTATTTTTTATTGATGGTGAGGCATGCTTTCTCAGAGATCGTCACTCTTCGTAGGTTTCCGGACATGTTCACCGTTTATCGGAAAATGATCGAAGCGACCCGATTGGTTGGCGAGATGGGGCGGAAATTTGTGGCTAGACACCCACCACTAAATCAGGCTCTTATTAAGCATGATGCAATGTTTTTAATTGCTTATAGAATTCGTATAGGAAAACTCGGTGATTCTAAAGATAATAATTATTATCAGTTCACTTTCGGCGAATGAGTGCATTTTTTGTTTAAAACCACCCAGAAGAACGTTTTCTTCTTTAAGGGATTCTTTATTGTGCGGAAGTTGTAAATTCTCTACTATGTAACATACTTTTAACGGAAAGAAGTTTTTTTGTTGAACCATATATGTTAAATTACCCAATTAACAACATTTCGGGTGTATTATGTGGTATAATTGAAATCAACTAGTGCAGCTATGATAATCAACAACAATAAAATATGATACAGGAAGGGTGACTTGCACGATTTTCAAACTAATGCTATCCATTTATCTTTAGCCGTTTTCCTTAAAACCAAAATGAATGTATCTTTTTTATCAACACATATCTAAAGTTATTTTAAGTATATCCTATGCCATTAGAGTACATCGATGGCAAATTCTCTTGCAACGTTCGATGACAAAAAGACGGAACGCCATTGTTGTTATTAGTATGCTTATGGTACTGCATGGCAATGAAAACGGCTTGCTTACCTAACAACAGTAAATACTTGAAACATACTGTAAAGAAAGCCAAAGGCCATCATGATATTAGTTTTATTTACGTCTTCTAATTTAAATTTATAAAAGCGTCCAATCTTAAATAAAGAATATATCTATCTCATAAGCTACAATAAATATGGAAATCGCAATGTAAATTGTATCTTCATCTAGAATGCATGATGCTTTATTTTAAAAGTATCCTGACGATGTTTTCTTTGCCAGAAGGATCAATGAAATGGATTTTTTTTTTAAATAAAAAAAGCATGTATTTTGAATTGATGACATTGGCCTTGCAGCAAGGTAAATAATAACAAAATAAAACAACTTCTTTTTCTTTATGTAAACTCAACATTAAAACGATCTCTCATTTCATACAAGACAATTTTGCTTGGCCGGATTAAAGATCCCGCTAGTGTTCAGCGCTTTGGTGAGCATTATGTGATAATGTTAAAAAATACTTTTGTGTGATTTTCGATATCAGTAAATCTGACAGCATTTTGTTTACAACAGTTTGTTTCGTTCTGATTTCCTAAAGAGAGACATTAACGAGGACCCCAAAACAAATAGTTACGTATCGTTATAACTGTCTTAAACAGCTAATGAATCATACTTTTTGAGCATTTAACATTTTCTAAGTTGAATGTTTTTCTTTTGACTATATACATTGCGTAAACAACTTTCTTGAAAGAGAATATCGTTTATATACTTGCTGTTTATAAATAAAGATTATAACGTCAATCTCTTCAGCAGCGATGTCCCAACAGCTTTATTTAAAGGCTGCATTTATCAGTTTTGTTATATCATAAATCGCTGTAAGTGTTCATCTTTTTACAAATCTGTAAATAATCACGATAGAGATTTCTGCAAAATTCAATACCGACGTCAGAGCAAATAACCCGGATAACGATGTACCGCAATCACAAAAGTAAGTGGTCACGTGGTTTCGTTAGTTTAAAAATAGGTAACTGTGTAACGTGGCTCGGATAGGAAATAAAAGTGTGAAGTAACTAGAATAGATTAGAATATTAGATCACCCAGATAACTCATTGTGGTGTCATAAGGTATCTTATTTATCACCAAACTGAGTTTGTCATTCATAAAAGCACCAACCGACCTGCGCATTTAAAATACTTTCAATTCGTGGGTATCGGCCGCCTTAGGTAACATAGATCTATATGTCTGATAAAACACCTAGCGTTGTGGAATTTTCTGTTTGAGTGACTATCTGTTATGACCGCAAAATACCTATTGTAGGCAAAGTCAACTTTAAAAAGGCTTGATATTTTGGGATGGTTAATTAAGGACGATCCATTCTGATTTTTTATCGAATAATAACTTATATCCGTCCTTGCCAGTGGTCATATGGGCTTTTTGTCGCTTTATCTTTGGATAAAGAACACGAAACTGCCCAAGCTGGTCAATGTCGCAGCATCGATTACAGGGCCAAACATAACTCATTTAGAATCTTGTCCTGGTTCGAGTTTTGAACCCACAATGTCATAACAATGGGTGTATGTTTTCATTTTGCTGTTAACATTACAGGATAAGTGCCCATTGAGCAAAGGCAGTAATAAAATAGTAAAATAGGTATAATTTATACATGACAATAAATGGTAAGGAATAAATGAATATCTTGATTTATGGATGATTTTGTACTGTACATTTACAGTATCGATTGTTATATTGTAATTACAGATGTATTCATAAAGTGATTTTTACAGTAAATGCAACACCTTTGACCTCCATACCTCTCAGACTATTTCCCACCTAATACAACATGGTCACGTGACCTCCCGCCCCCGGTCCACGCCCACTATCACCTACTACATCTACAACCTTAGCCTACTGACCGCCGACCTACACGACGTGTTCTTGTTGAACCACAGGCTTACCAGGCCAGCAAATGCAAGAACATAGACCAAGACATGTTCTCCGCGTGTTCCATACCATGTTAATTTTATTACTTATCAAAATACCAATCGATATAGGGATGCTTGTGGCATTATGACAACAATACTGACAAATAAACGTTCCGACATTCCTAATTCAAAATGTTAACCTGAGCTAGATCACGTATGTGCATGATCGTATTATAATATCGTATTATAATACTATGTCCAAGCACGTGGGTCTGAAAAGGATCTTTCTCCGTACAAGTCTTTATATTCTTTCAAATCATTGGACAGATTTAAAATTAAATTCCAATTTAGCCAATCGGATCCGGCAAAATGTTCTAAAAGGGACCTCAAAACTGTATACCATTGCCCATTGTGTTTGCAACCATGTACATACTCGACGGTTATCCCGCCAATTCAGAGTAAGAAATGTTATATCAAAACGGTTATAAAGTAAATTATTAAAAATCAAAATTCAGAAATATCCCATTACTTTTGACACATGAACATAAATATATGGAACGTGTTATTGGCACTATTCCGTGCATTTCCGTGCACCAACGTTCGTGTTTGTTATTTGAATTAATGTTTAATTTACATTTCGTTTCTTATCAAGGATCTATAGCAATAAAATCTGCAAAGAAAATGTATGTACATGTATATTTAGTAACTTTCTATGAATAACTAGGAGGAGATAGACTCGCCGACTTATAATTCATCGACCCATTACCGCGTTGATTCCAGTTCCGGTCATTGTTTTCCAGCTAAGCTACAGTGCGCTGGTTCTGCGCTCGGCCTACCCAGACATAAGTCTGGGCTCTTTCTCCACCAATTCTTATTTGAACGTCACCAATATGACCATAATATTGTGTCGGTGCGATGCTACAAAAATAAACAACAAACAACGGCAAAGAACCACGACCGGCACGAGTGGACCTGAAAACTATGGAGGTCTCATCACTAAAAAATATGAGAAATATCTTGGTACGATCCCCAAGTGTTAAGAGGCTGAAGTACTTAGACTTGAATAAACCCAGGGAAGTTACACTCGTGCCAATTAATTATTACATCACTTACTCGTGTTATTCATTACATTCTTCCAGAAATACATCTGTCTAGAAACAGAAGACCATTTCTCTAATGCAATTTTTCAAGAATAGCAATATTTAAAAGTGAACAGTACATAGTGTCTGTTACAAAAATCAGACAACAAAGAAACATGCTTCAAGCCTATCCTTTTCTCTCCAAAACTGTTTTTTAATTATTACTGTCCTGTTATAACCAGAAATAAAACTGTGGTGTTAATTGCTTGATTTAATCGAAAACTACATAAATTGAAGGGTTTAGATATATTTTCGGTACAGCCAAAGGATATTCCTACGGAAACCTGTAGACAAACTAATGTATTGAGTGCCATTTGAATAGTTGTGGTTAAGTCACCTCAGTAAACTATATTTGTTTGCACTCGTACGGTTTACCAAGTTCTGCTGATTATTCAGATTGCAATTACAATCGGCACTTCACGGCCATAACTGCCTAACCACTGATGGAAGATGTCGGAGACACCCGAGGAGTTCCGAATTATCGTTCGGTCTCCAGAGAGTAATAAAATAAAACATCTCGTGGATGTTGAATGAGTGTCAGATTCCTTGTTCAAAACTGTTCATTGGTTTTCCGGCAATAAAAATAAAAATTGCTTACGAGAGGAAGTTGCTATTGCATTTCATGCCACAAAACGCGGAGGGAGACTCACGTTCGCTTCTTATTGGCATTTCCAGTTTTATTCGCAGATACTCGCATCTCGCCACGTAATATTTAAAATGCTTAATGTTTCTAGCTGACAGAATTGTTTAGGCGGAAATAATGATTATTTATTAAATTAACTTTCGAAACTAAAAATTAAAACATGTTTTGCACACTACATAATGCAAAGAAGAGGGTACCAACCAAAAACAAGTATATATATATATGTTTTCACACTACATAATACAAAGAAGAGGGTACCAAAAAATAAGTATATATATATATATATATATATATATATGCGCTATTCAATAAGATGACACCTGAGAGAAACTTAACCAAAAAGGTGTCAGTATTCAGATGTTTCAAGAGATACTTAATTTTCTTTTCGAAGAATGCTTTCAGAATTCAGTAATGTTAGACAATTTAAAAAAGTCTGCTGATAGCCTACACTCCACTCTAAACAGGAATGAGTGCATACATAAATGAGGATAAAGCTTTATTGTTCATCCTATAGTTATATATTACCAAGTGA
Source organism: Sinonovacula constricta (assembly GCA_007844125.1). Classification (NCBI taxonomy): domain Eukaryota; kingdom Metazoa; phylum Mollusca; class Bivalvia; order Cardiida; family Solecurtidae; genus Sinonovacula; species Sinonovacula constricta. The sequence goes on from CM017571.1 coordinate 33,400,915, forward strand.
AAGATTTTGTAACTACACTTTCAGGTTGCTTAAATCAGAAATAATTATTTGTGTATTGAAGCCCAGTTAAGATTACATTTTCTAAAACTTTACAATAATTCATATATCCAATATATTTTAAAATAAGGTAAAATTTAATATTTAATATGATGACATGCTTTCCAATATACTTTGAGTATTAGCCTTTTTTATGATATATGTTAACGAAATTAACTTCCGTTTATGAGAGGTAAGATTTTTGCCAATTGAAATGTGTACCTTAGATCGATATATTCGCTTAAAAGATTACTTCTACGCTATGAGACATTCAAAAAGAATTTGTTATTACTAAATAATCTAATCTATTTAAGGCTGGATGAGTTTAGGTACTTAACATAGACTTGGCTGCTGACATCAAGAAACGTTGTGAAGTTGTTTTTGAATAAAAAATGTCATTATGCATAGCAATGTCGTAAAATGATATTGTATTAAAACTAGGTGTCATCGAACATTTTTAAGACAACATGCCGGTGGCGTTCGTTTAACAAAACTTGCCAACATGCTGTCTGCTTTAACACTGTATTTAGGATGTAAATTCTTTTTTTAAGAATTTAAGAAAAGACAAATTGATACCAGATATTATGAAACATCTTGTATCTTTTAATACTAGCTGAAGAAAACTAGCATGTATCATTACGATTTAAACATTCTTTTTAGCCGAAAAAATGACGAATATTTATAATAATCTCAATGACGGAAATACCCGATTTTCTTCGACTAGTTCGTACTTACCTCGTATAAAGTTCCATGGTGAAGTCGTTGTGATAGAACCTGTCTCGGTCTTTCTTCTCACACCACCATCTGAAAAAACAACAACAATGACACTTTAAGCAAAATACATCGATTGATGGCATTCGATACGATGGCGAGACCGTCCCTCCATGAGAGAATCCCCTGAAAAACAAAACATGCTGTATAAAGAATAGTGGATTATTTCTCATATTGCTATTTTTGTTAAATCGCACCAACAAAATTTTGTTAATATTGGTGGTATCCAGCTAATTGTTGGTTGAAGAGTACCCGTGACCTATGTCTGTGTAGAACCAAATGGGCACTGCAGGTTAACTGGAGTTACAAGTCGGCCATGCAGAGTAAATTGTAAAACAAACAATCATAATTTTGAAACCATCATACCATATATTTGTTATATGAAAATAGATGGTTGATGCGGTTTAAGAGATTTTGACAAATAGATTGGCTGTTCAAAGAACTTAAAAGTCCTAAGATGATTTTACGTTTAATTTGAACAGCCAGCACAACAGCCAAATCCAAATACTGCATCAACCATCGATTATTCAATCTATTTACAGTAAATGTATTTTTATTTTGCAATATTAAAGAAATATTAAGCCTATAAAGCACTATCTTATTGAAATTCTTTCAATTTATCGCAGACTTGATACAGTTGAGGAAAGACAAATAGCCCGTGTGCCCGTGGCCGCATTCTGAGACATGTCAAAATTATTTACCAACGCCCTAAAAGTACGGAAAGATAATTAACTCGGTTACATGCCCTTTTTTTAATCCATCGCAAAACATTGTGAATTCCATATCACAAATATGTTTACTTTATCTAAGAAACAAGATGAAAACGTCATGTTCAAAGAAAAGATCATTTGGTCCTGAAAACCAGTTTTATAGGTGGAATCCGACAGTTTGGTCCACATATTTTTTTTCGCAAATATCAAAGTCATTGTTATTGGAAAGGTACTGTAAAATGCTGTTTATTGAAGCCCTAATTCAGAGTGAACAGTAAATCATAGAACTTAACTCATGCATAGAATTTCGGTTATTTTTTAACTATGGTTCATATCAGAGTTAAATTAAATTAGTTTAAACTGTTGCCACACGATTACCTGTCACTTGAAATTGTTAGTGTTCCTAATGTGTACACTGTATGTATAATTTAAATTGCATATGTTACGACGATGTACTTTGTACAAGTCACGTGTTGTTTGTTTTCCCATGCTTCCAAAGACGATTAGTCTGACAATTTGACGGCATTTTAAATCTTGTAAATAATAACAAGGTTTTGATATTTCTTTATCGGTTTGTCATTAGACAAAATTGTTGACTAGGACTTCGGCGGTGTCCTTTGATGCGTTGCATCAATTGTGCTTGTTTTGTTTATCATGCACCAATGTAAATATGATATCTGCTTCAGTTGCTTACGGTGGTTTTGTCGAACGTTTCGAAAGCTTTCAGATTCTTGCTAACATCATTCATTTCGCAGTTCCATTGTAAAATTAAGCTCCTTCCACTTACCACTCACGTGCGCCTTAATTATGGATATTTGGCTTTTTATGTTTATCGGCGATTGTAGCGGTAAGATTTTAGTGTAAATATTTATGAAATAACGTTTTGTAGAGCAATATCGATACACAGATAAATGCAAAGGCTTGATTTGGGGGATGAGATGACATTTCCTCAATTTATAAGATCTATTTATTTATTTATTAAGGATTAGAATTATAATCTGCAATTTAGAGTTCTTTCAAGACCGGCACTTTTGTTATATTACTCGTTTTAGAAAAAAAAATCAGACACAAAATTCTGTCTGCTTGAACTTTCATTCTGTACATAGACGGTGAAGCTATCTGATTGAAGTCACCTCTGTACTATGCCACTTCGCAAGCCGATTTGAGAAATTTGTGCTTCCGGGTTATAAAACAGTTCCATCTATAAATAAAAAGTTATTTTATATTATTTTTACAAATAAACGTTTATAAAACATGTGGTGTACACTATTTTATACTCGTGCATCACAGTGTGTATGTATGCGTGTAACGCTTACTGTCAGCAATTTTTTAAAGTACTCCGAGCCCATAAACCTTTGTGCTCTATCACACAGACGTGTCGTCACTTCTGATGTTGACATATCGCTCGGACAATTTGAAGGCATGCAAACCTAAAACAATATTACAACCAATCTGAACACACAACTTGAAAAGTGAAAACACTCTTAAATGCGTCGCTATTATGTGTTCTCGAATTGGACTCCTATTGCGCGACCAATACTTCCGATCCACAAAATTAGGAAGAAATAAGATTTATAGCAGGCGTTGTTAATTTCTTTTTTTAATGGAAATCTACTTGTTATTAGTTTCATCTGTACTTTAAATTGCATTTAAGCAAAAAAGCAGGATGAATATGAAAACATCGGCTTCATCTAAGTGTGTACAAAGTGTCCATTTTTGAAAAAGATGCCATGTCAAAGGGAAGACAACTCCCAATATTCTCGATGACTCATACGAAGAGGATGCGTTCCCATGTCAAAAACATTTTCTTTTAAAGCATATATTATATTTACAAAAGACCGTGCAGATTTAAAATTCAGTCGTTTGGCACATAAGTGTAAGTTCTCATTATTGCAAAACTCCTAATGGTGCTATGTGACACTTTGTATCGGACACATAGAATTGTAACAATTATAACAATAACAGTGCAAATTTTAAAGGTTTACTTGAAAGGTATTTTTAAACCTGCGTCGTTTTACTAGATACGTGTATGCACGCGCAAGCGCGTTTGAGCAAACGTGCGTGTGTAAGCGCCCGCATAAATGCGTGTGTGTGCATACGCATGTGTGATCTTATTTTAAACATAATGCCACTGGGGTGGTCCGCACCGTCTACGTATATGCAAGACTTCACATACGCGCAAAAAAATAAAAACATGCTTTAGTAACATGTGCATTATAGGCAAAATATCGGATTCACTATTTTACTGAGATAAAGATAAACCTAAAAAATATGACCCTTATGAAGTAATAGACTCGTACGAAGAAGTATTAAGCATGACAAGGGAAGTAATTCCTATTTTTTCGAGGATATTTGTTGACGAGTGCTCTCCCTTAAATTAACACACATTTGGTAAACTCCCCACACCAGCAACGACACACTGCTACAGTTAACACAGCCGTTTGAAAAAACAACAACAAACAAACATGGGCTTTTAAGGGGAGATCAGTTCACACCACCCCAGTAAAAGAAATCGCCTTAAAAAATCAAAACGTCTAAGTCGTAATAATATCGAATTTACCGAAAAAGCCCCGTCTTTATTGTCAGAATCTTGCAATTATAAAATAGGTACCAGGCTTGAATATGAATTCGCAGCTGTTTGGCGAGGTCATGTTTAAAAAAAGAAACCGAGAGTGCCGATGTTAACAACGCAACTTGTATTTACAAATGTAGCTGACAACAAGGTAGAAAGCAGAGTAGCAACAAGTCTAATTCCCACCAGAGTTCGTTACTGTCACATATTTAATGAATCGACAGTGTTATTGATTGTTAAGTTCCCAGAATAGTCATTTTCTTGATTTGCAACTTAAATTTGATACAGTTCATTCTTTAACATAGCAAACGATCACAACACAGTTCGTAATCTGTAAAGTTACTGCAATATTGTCAAGTATAATGACTTGCCGTGACATAAAACACGACCCTTTCAAGAAACTAGGACCACATGCATTAACACTATAATTGTATACTTTGATCCAGACTGGCTTCCAACAATATTGTCCCTAAATCGGTAAAACACGATGTAATTAAACAACAACCAAAAGAGAAACAGATACCGAGAGAGAGAGAGACAAGGACAGCGACCGAGTGGGAGACAGCTGCCGAGAGAGACAGAGAACGAGAAAGACAGAGACCAAGAGAGAGAACGACCGAGAAAGAGGCAGGTATCATGAGAGACACAGGGACGAGAGAGAGAGAGAGAGAGAGAGAGAGAGAGAGAGAGAGAGAGAGAAGAGAGAGAGAGAAAACGAGAGAGCGACCGAGAGAGAAAGAGAAAAAGAGACATTAACGAGAGAGACAACAGCCGAGAGAGAGAGAGAGAGAGAGAGAGAGAGAGAGAGAGAGAGAAAGAGAGAGAGAGAGAAAGACAGATGGGTGCGGAGAAAATGTAGACAGACTAGAAAAATCATGCCAACAGAATGAAGAAATCGAATTGAAAGAAACAATATCTATAACAATCGTGTAAAGGAACTATGTGGGAGTTTTAATATAAGGTCGTGCAAGCTTTATCGCTTTACAAGTACAGTGTTTTCAATAAAGCACCCCATTCGTTTCTAATAATGTGATGTCATTTGATAAATCTTGTTGACAGATAACATTCAAATTGCTTCTAGCTTCAAAATTAAACGCTTGTAAGAAAGCAACAAGGATCTGCTAAGTTAGGGAAGGTTGTATTTTATGTAAAATGTAGACAAGCACAATTGCAAATACAAACATACTACATACTCAGTCATTGTAATTAGTTTCCCTTTCTGGAACCTGACTCCATATTGTTGATATAATCATTGAATATTTTCAATTGTTAGAATCAGGCATATACATTTCGACAGAAAATGTTCATTTAATGTTTTTAGAATAAAAAATCGATTTTTAATGAAAGACATTTAAGCGAAATTTAATTTACATTTGTTTAAGAGGCATTAAAATTGAAAAGTACATTCCTGCATACAAACACCTAACACTACAAAATAAATATCAAATATACAGAATATGTATGGATACAGAACATTGCAAAGTTGAACTACATGGATCATATTTATAAAGATCTAAGTGATTTTTCTTACTTTTTCTTATATCTAGTAACTATTCCAAGTTTTAAGAAAAATCTAAGTTTAAGTCAGAAAAACAACAACCACTAAGATTCTTTATGGGGACAATCCATGGTATTTGAATAAGTAAATATTTTCTTGACATCCAACACAAGTTCCAGCTGACTTTTGATGAGGGGGAGATACTGGTGTTAGCCAGACATTTTGTCACTTAAACATGTTGAGCATTGAAATAAATTCCAGCAGAACAGAATAAAAACAGTAAGACATTTCACTAACAACGGTTTTTGTTTCTGATAGACCCTGGGATCATATTCTAAGAATCTCACTTAATTCTGCTGACTTAAATAGAGTCATTTATTTAAAATCTTGAAATATTTCCTTAGATATAAGAAAAATTCTTAAATAATCATCAATTAAACCATTTAGTTTAAGAAATTTCCCATGATTTTTCCCAATTTAAAGACATTTCTCAGTTTAAGTGAGAAAAAAACACACCTTTAATTCTTTAGGAATACTACCGACCTTTTCGTTTTGTAAAGGTGTTCAGACTGAATACATGTAGGACAACTAAGCTGTACAAATGACGTCATGTTAATATCTGATGACTGCGTACTATTTAGCCACGACAAAACAAGTCTGGAAATATGACGAATAGCAACAACTTAGTATTGTTTATACGAAGCTGCATCATTAAGTGGTACTTAATAACTGACAGGTGATTAAATGAGACCCATTAGTGACATCAACACGTTTTATGTAAGCTTCTAAACAGGTTCTAATTGCGGTTTAAAATAAAGAAATCATTGACCATATTTGAAAATGTTATTTATCGACATTTCCTTATTAGACCATCTGATTTTGTCAAAGGTGGTATCCAGAATTTTGGACAAATTGTGGTTTTCTTAAATAACTTAATACATGTAAGCCAATGTTACATAAAAAGGTCCTGCTTAATGCTAGGTTTAACCCGGCCAGAATTTAAACCCACGACCTCACGATCCGCAAGCCGACGCACTACCACCTGAGCTAATGCGGGCGGTCATTTTAAAGACTTCACATAACATAAACAAGGCGATACGGAAGAAATATCTAAATATTGCTGTAAATGGACATTTAAATGATAATACATTCTGTAACGATCGCCTCATATTTATCACAGTTTGAGAACCGAAATAGTTCTGCATTATATAGTACATGTAATTTCAGAATAACATGGCCGACAGATTAAGTTAGCTGTATGGATACATTATTACAAGAATGACAGCCACTGTGATAAACATTATTGTTTTAGTTATATGAACAACACATTCAAAAGAAACGTACAGTAACAAACAACGATAATGATTTTTGTTAAATTAGAAACATAGGTTGTTGTTTTTGTGGGGCATTTTGTTAATTTCTGCAATATCCTAAAGTTGAGCCACTCGTGTGGTCAAGTTTAATGACTTATTTATTACCTAGCAACTCGATTTAGGTTCACCACAGACGTGAACTACACATCTAACATATATTCGCCTCGTTCCATATTTTTCAGCAACAAGAACATCAACAAAAGAACAATAACAAGAACAACGAGAACAACAACAGCAACGACGACGACAATTATAACAACTATGAATATATTTTCCCCCAAAACTCTTTGTTAAACAACCGTTCTTCTTTGAAAGAATCTGGTCTATCTATAATATGAAAGAAAGAAAAATGAACTATTTACTTTATATTTACAGGTACAGTTAGTTTCCCATATATATATCTTAATTTTTCATGTTTGTACGTCGGTCGAAGTATTACAAATACCTATCAACATCATGTAAATACCTGCACTATGGTAAAAAAGTATATACTGATGCGTAAAGCCTTTGTAGCCTTCGCACATTTCGTTTGACATTATCCATATCGGTTTTAAATGGTTTTTGATTTGAAAATAATACTAGAAAACTTATTTGAAGATCAGTTAGGGAACTGTACATTTTTAATCAGTGAAAAACAACAACACACGACAAAATGTACAAAGAAACCAAATAAAAATGCGTAGTTTGACCAAGATTTTGGTTTTGTTTCTGTTACAGTGTATGGTTTGAACCCGGGTCCGCCTCTAAGGCAGTAAAATGCTATACCTTCTGTACCGCTGGGGTTGTTTCACCAAAACCTTAGGACCACTTCATGATCATGTTTCAGTAAAAGTCCCAGGACAGGGATGAGGAGAATGCATCACCCCACCAACCAGGCAAAAGAATAGAGTTGTGAAAACGCATACATGTAAACTTAGAATACTAAGCTTTTAAAGTAAATTTTGGTTTTCGGCTGCTTAGGTCGAAGTTAGGGTCCCTAACTGTGTGTGTATATATAGTATTTACTGGGATAAAGTTGAATGGATCTTGATTCATACAACCCATCACCAAAATTTTCTGGGTCCGTCCCTGTCCCAAGACTGGAGTCCCAACCAAAGTTCCGAGTGGTGTTGTACCTGTCCTCGAATTGGTCATAAATTTATGGTCCTTAGTCTTTTGATAAAATGGCTGTTTGTCTTGCATTGCGATTGGCAATTTGTTTGCAAACAAGTATCAACATAACAAATATTCGGATTTTGGCGGGTTTTAACCGACACTTATCTGTTTATATGGGTTAGAGTCTCACCCAAAGGAGAGGTCCCGCCGTGCTTTGTGCCATACACATACATTTCTTGTTTTGAATTGGTTTGTACCGATTAATTTGTTCTATGAGTTAGGTTTTAAAACACATCTCCATTGAGTTAAACAATAGCAACATGCCATTCAATGATTTTGGTTCAATGTAAGGTTAACAGACGACACACGTGTGAGTAAGTAGGCTGTAAACTAGGTCATTTCTTTTTAATCCGCACTTGTCTCACCTCAGTGAACTGATAAGCCATTTGTAGAACCTACTAGCACCACTCCTTTAACCACAAACACGTATACTGAATGAAAGAAAAGAGATTAAATATATAATGGCAAAAACATTTTCCGTACTGTTCGTTGCAACGTACAGACGTCGATGTTACTGTATTCACTCTATTAACGGGTTAAACGTTAAGTTTAACGATAAGGTACATGGGCCGGTCTAGCATGG